>CM024764.1:3600386-3745274 GCA_014218235.1 Colocasia esculenta | reverse complement strand
ACGTAGCTTTTCTGGTTATGAATATTGCATGTTTGTATGTGCATGGCGATGACAGGTGTGAGCCAGTGCACTTGTTATGCTCTTGGAGCATACTGCTCATGTAATGGGCATGTTTTACGTGAATGATGTGTGATGTACGTAATTGCTTTACGTAGTATGTGTGGTGCGTTGGCACCCGTGGCACTTTTGGAGTGCGTTGTCCATGTGTTGGACATGTGGTTTATGTGGTAGACGTGTGGTACACCAACCAAGGTGTAATATACACGTGTTGTTTACGTGGTTTGAGTGTGTGTGTACTACACACTTTGTTGTAATGCAATTCTTATGATTTGTCGTAGTAACTGGGCAGTGAGGTTCCTGTGTGAGCCTAGCCATGACTTTGTGGTGTTTGGGCAGTGAAGGTCCACACCGACCTAACCCTAGTTCGTTGATGTCTTTTGAATAATATTATATTGATTTATGTATTAAGTGGTGTGTGTTGCCACGAAGGTCACCTCATGACCAATGATAGGCAAGTTTGTGGTTTAGTTATGTGTTGGTGTGGAATAGCTTTGGGGTCACACGGTGACCGATGTTAAGCTAATCCTAACACTTGTATATTGTGAAATTTAAGTAAAGGCTATATGTGTAAGTATCGTGGTTTGTGCTAGCCGAGTGTGGTGGTCCGGCGCCTATTCCGGAATGCCTCTCTAGTCGGGTACCCCAGGTTCTTTGTGAGCCAGGCACGTGTGTTTGTAGTGCTCGGGGTTTTGTCCCGGTACTTGTGTTGTACCGTTGAGGTCTGTGTCGTCTTCCTGGACACCCTCACTCCTGAGTTTGAGTTGTACGTCCGGCTGAGGGAAAGACGGCAGTGGGACAGCGACTTCCCAGAGTTTGTTCTTTTGTCGCTTGTAGCGCGCTCGTAGTTGGGGGTACGGACACCAGTAGACGTCACTGGTCCCCAGCTAGTCCTGTTTTCCAGTGCCTCACTTTAGAGTGCTCCGGCTAGAGACTCTAGAGGTGCCAGGCATGGGCCTGTAGCTGTGTGTCTGCAGGTGTGGTGTTGGTTGGTCTCCACAGTTGTTTGACTTCTTTCTTGTGGAGCGGCAGTTGGACCTTTCGTCCGTGACTGCGAGGCTGAGAGGTTGTTCATGTGTTGTGTTGTCCGGGTTGGATATTGGCCTGATCAGCCAGTAGTCCGTTCCCGTGTGGTGGCGTCATTCCCTTCCGACTCGTGCTTTGCTACATGTCGCGATTCGTGAGTTTGTGGTTTGTGACTCGTGGTCAAGGTTTGACCCGTTCGAGATGTGCCTTGGTGTTGGCACAGTTGTGACTGAGTTGTGGTTTGTGTGACTTGCCGATTGAGGTTTTACTTGTAATATTGTGCCTAAATAAAGGTATAATATAATTGTGGTTCAGTGTGGTGTTTACCACCTTCCTGTACCCTTGTTCGGGTGTTTGTGTTGTGGTACCTCAGAGTAGCAGGTACCTATTCCCTTCGTGGGTTACTTTGTAGTTTTGTTGTGGTACATTATGTACCAACCTTTCCGGGTACTTGTGTGTTGTGGAGGTCTTGTAGTTTGACCTGCCACTTGTTGTATCCTAACTGTTTTAAGTAGATCTTTGTTTATAATTATTGTGGATTAGTTTGTGATTATTAATTATGTTACCTTTGTGGGTAATTTGCCGATGAGGCTTGTGGCCTAGGCATATTGTGGTTTAGTAGAGCTGTGCTTCGTGGAGGCTGTATGAGACCTTCCACTTGTTGAGTTTTACTCTTCTTGGGTATGATTCCAATTATAACTTTAGTGTGTTATGGATTGGCTTCGTGGTAGCCAGTACTGATACCTTGTATATAGTATCCGATCCAGTGTGGTTTGGAGTATAAAGGACCAGCTCTTTGTCAGCATTCCTGTTATTCAAGTGCTTGAGGTTTGCCTGTGAAGCTTGCAGCTTAGGCAGTGACCTGCCTGTGTGGCTTATAGCTTAGGCTACTAGTTGTTCTAGCAGTGTGCCAGTGAGACTGTGGTTTAGGCACTTTAGTAGTTGGGCTGACTAATGATTTTATGTTAGTCTTGTAGTCCTACTTTTCTTTTGAGAACGTTATGTTTATTATCATGAGTATGTTTAATTGTTATTTATTGTCATGATGTGAGCATGAAATGGTTTGGCTATTGGTGTTGCCAGTGAGACCCATTGCGGTTGAGGTGTCTGTGGTTACGGTGTTGTTTTGGGTAGCCCCTACTGAGCCAGTGACTTGTTGATGCTCACTCCCCTACAGTTTTTTTCAGGGCTTGCCGTGTGTTTGGCTTGCAGCGGTGTTGAGTCAGACTTGTACCACCAACAGTTGTTTAGTAGTTAGTATTGTGTGAGCTTGTGCTCCCTCGGGGTATGCCCCAGGTAGTTGTACTCTTTTAATTGGACATGTATTAATGTAATGAGACAGTTGTACAAATTTGTGAGCAGATATGAGCACATGTACTTTCTTGTGTCTTATATTCTTGTGGTTTGTCTTTTATACTCTTACTGGACACGTGTGTGAGATATCCCTTGCGAGACTTCGGTCCGTTCGCGGGAGGCGAATCTGGATATGGAGCCTTAATGGGCATAAATACTCCGGTCCGTCACATATTCTGTTTGATAACTCTTAATATATGTTTATTATCTGAAATATTTAATTTTTAAGATTTCAGACTGTTTGATAAAATATCTGTAATTATTTCTTAATTAATTATTTAAATATGACGTTTTACTTAATTTTTAAATTAAGAATATTTTTTTTTCAGATCTTTTGTCGGATTGTCGTCGCCGGCTTCCGGCTTCCGGTGATTGCCGAAAAATATCTTCTGGGAAACATGTGAAATCCTGCTAGAAAACTCAACCGCTCTTTTGACAGAAGACATGGAGGCGTTACACCCATGAAGCTTCCTCAACTCTCAACATTCAGATCTTCAACAGATAGAAAGCTTCAACGACTGGATGAAGAAGAAGACTATAAAAGAAATCGAATTTGAAAATGTCAATAAGTGAATGGAACGCTCATAAAGAAATACACAGAACCAGTGAATCAGAGCGAGTTGCCAAGTGCTGAATGTAGAGAGATATGTATGTTGCGTCAAGAGGAAAGTGTGAATCCAATAGAGCTCTGAGCAAACCTTGAAGAAAATCAAGAGAGTCAAGAAGGAGCAAGTGCGTTCTTCAAGCAAATTCTGTCAAAGCTCCTTCTTCAACATTAGACTTCAAGTCTTCAAGTGGTGTGGACTGTGGACAACAATCAAATCCTACTAGTACACCAGTCGACAGAAAAGAAGAAGCGCGTTCAAGTTGTATCTCTCTTAAACTTCTTTCTATCTGTGCTTGCTCTCAAGCTTGTGAGCAGCACCCTTTCGGAATCCTCAAATTTTGAAAACCATCAAGGGATTTGTACCTTATGTTCCCCTTTATATAAGGGAAGACCTACGATTGTAGGATATGTTGTTCCCCTTTGGTATGAGGGAAGACCTACGGTTGTAAGATGTATTTTGCCCCTTTGGTATAAGGGAAGACTTGCTTGATTACAAGGTGTGTAATTCCTCTTGTTGAAGGGAAGATCAAGTTTACTTAATGGTTAGTGAAAATCTCAAAAATTGTTTGGGTACTAGATGTAGGACTCCTGATTGAGAGGATGTCCGAGCCAGGATAAATCTCGTGTCTTTATGTGTGTGTGATTTGCTTCTGCTTAATTATTTACACTGATTTCACACACATCACTAAATACTAACATCACTTTAAGTGCTTTCAGATCAAGAATTTTTATCAAATCATTTAGTACAGAAAAGAAGTCATATTCATCCCCTTCTAAGCCATCTCATCTACATTACGATCCAACAGAAACTATAGTAAAAAAGATTTGGTATGAAAAAATTCAAAAGGGGTCTCATACCAATGAGACATGGAGTTTATGTGATGCCCCAACTTTTTGTATATATTTTTGCACGATTTTTTTTTATTATTTTCTATCAGCATCACCGTACATGTCGGTTCAGGGTTGTCATCGTTGTGATGTTAGATGTTTAAACTGTACCTATTTCACCATTATATATTTAGTTAACTCTTAATTTTGAAGAAAACATATATATGTAAATACTAAGAAAGTATAAATATAATAATTATGTATATCTATAATAGAAAAAATATGAATATAATTAGTAAAAAATTAGGATTTGAGCTATGATTGACCAATTTTATAAAGGTTTAATTTAAATTTTGTGAGTTCCCAAAATTACCTTTAAATCTTCATTTAGAGATCATTTTAGAGAATTACCCTCATGTGGGTTGGAGTGGGTCGTTAAAGTTTCTCTCTCTAAAGATATGTCCCCTAAAACTTTTGAAGAGAGCTAGGGAGCACATAAGTAAAGTTCTTTGTGCTTCTACCGTAAGATTTATCATATACGCAAGACCAAATATAACATTGACTCTAAATGTTATTAGTAGATATAAATCATGGTATGCCCAACAAACTTAAATAAATAACAAAATTTCTTATTCTAAATTTGCATGTTATATGAGACTTTAAAATAATAATAAAAGAAATTTTGAGAAGGCAAGCAGCTGACACATAACAGAGCGACAGAGTGTAGTTTTCGAAGAGGCTTCTCCAAGCGAATTTTCTTATACGAAGTTTTGTGCCGGCGATCTCTTCCGTCTGCTTTGCAGGCCCTATAGCGGACTCCATTGGCCCACTGGGCCAAGACCCCGAGAAAGATCTTTAACCGACTACGGCCCAAGATCCTACACCTTGCATGATACTACTAATAGCACAAACTCCACAATCTGGAAGCCACAACAGCTTCGGCACATAAGCCTCATATAGGGATGCGCTCTAAGGTGATTTAGTAGATGCAATGCAGCTCTCTTTGGGCGGCTCATCTTCGGAACGTCGAAATTTTTTTTCACGCCTAAATTGAAAATGGGGTTGTTAGGATTTGTTTATCAACTTCTCGGGACCGTTCTCTTAGGCCCTTGTTTTCTCTTCAACTTTAGGGTAAAACTCCATTTGGAAAAAAATTCCAGGGAAAACTTTATTCTTTAGGTTATTTGTTATCCTTGAAAAATAAAATATGTAAAATTATATCCAGAAATTTTCAGATTTCGGCAACCGAGCAAAAAACATGGATGCCATTTTCCTGTTGCGCCATTTGATTCTACAGTGACAATTTGTAAGCACTGTTCATTCAAGTTGAATTTTTATTTTTTTTCCACTCATTTAAATAATCTTTGTCAAATTTAATTATTTGTCATTAGTTAATTTAATTTTTATTTTTTATTAAAATATCTATAGAATACTATTCATTCAAATTGTGTTTTTATTTTATTTCTCCTACTTTAAATTATCTTTTTCAAAGTTACTTGTTTTTCATTAGTTATCTAATTTATTTATTTTTTAAAAAATAAAATAAAATAAAATAAAATTGATGAATAGTGTTAATACACAAGGAGTACATGACACTCTCTCATTTGAGTGGATCATAAGATC
This sequence comes from Colocasia esculenta, assembly GCA_014218235.1. Classification (NCBI taxonomy): domain Eukaryota; kingdom Viridiplantae; phylum Streptophyta; class Magnoliopsida; order Alismatales; family Araceae; genus Colocasia; species Colocasia esculenta. The sequence goes on along the minus strand of CM024764.1, from coordinate 3,739,780 downwards.
TTATACCCCTCCATACAACTTTATAGTGAAACCTTGCATTTAATACTATTGACATTTCAACTTTTTTTCTCTATTTACATAAATAGCCAATGAAAATATTTACCTGACAACCAAATAGATAATTATGTTTTTATTTTTATGTAAAAGTTATTCCATGAAAAACTATTTTCCTATTAAACTGTTTTACATACAATCAAATGGACCCTTATTTCGACAACATAATTTTGTTGATTGGCATATCAAGTATAATGCAATTGCTGAGTTTTTTAAAGCAGAAAATATCTTTATATCTGATCAAGAAATAGAATATGATGATGTTGAACATTGCTCTCGACGTCCAGAGCTTCTTCATTCTCGAGCTGTCTTTTGGCGTATTTATTTTTGGGACTAGACACATATGGAACAATAATTATCTCCTTTCTTTTTTAGGATATTCATATTTGACATTTGCCACTTGATTGTAAATGACTTCTTGTGTTTGATTTAGTATCTCTCATCAATAAAATGATCAAATTTAGGCCTTATAGTTATAATAATAACAGGTTGTTTGTAAAAAAAAATAAATGAATTCTGTGAATTTAAATTTCTAAGTTTAAAGACAAACCATAGCGTTCAACAAATTAAACAATAGATTAACTATATCATAAATTTGAACATATCGAATAAAGCTCTATTACGAATATTATTAGGTTTAAAACATTAAAACAATAGAAGAGAAAGATCCCATTCGAAGTAGGAACCGTACCAATTAGAAGGATATTTAGGTTTTTAGAAAGAGTCTAAAGTCAGAATTTTTAGTTATGTTTCGTTTCATGTTTTCTTGCTCAAATGAACACGAGGAAATTGCCAATTGGACTTCTCCGCGCCTTGCATTTTCACGGTGTTCAGAAGGAAAATAATTTAGTAACATTATTTCGTAACATATTAAAATAACACATCAATCAAAATATATCACAATCTTATTATTTATGAAGTATTTTTAATTTTTTTATTTTAATTACTGATGTGACATAGTTTTAATAGTGATGTTACCGAATAACATTACCAAATGATATTACAACATTATTTCTCTGCCTAGAAAAGACAGTGGGATACTATTTCAATAGTGAAGGAGCCTTCCCAAAATACATCTTCATCTTGGCTTGTCCCAACCACTTTGTTCTTAGCGCTAATGCAAATGAGAGTCATAAATATAAAGTGCACTTTTTTATGGACGATATTTGTTCTTGCAAGAACCACGCCACTGTTGTTTGGGTGGGAAGGGAAGGGCATTTAGTAAATTGCAAAAAAAGAGAGTTTCGTGCGCAACACTGTTCCTCCTCCAACGAGTAGCATTGGGCTACGGAGTTGTGTCCGGAAGTGAAGATGTGTCAGATAGTCCAGCAAATCTTATTTGTTCGAAATTGTTTCCAAACACTGCTTTAATCCGTGTTTTAGGTTGTAGTAGGGACTTGGACGTTAGTGTCAACTTCCTACTACAACCTAAATCCCATTAGGAATCCCTTCGGCAAAACCCAATTAAGATGGTGTACAGGTCCCTTATAAATAGACAGAGTTGGCTGCATTGGGACTTACAAGTTTTGTGAAAGGGAGAAAAAAAACCCCACGAGAGAGCCAAGGTTGTTGAGCTTGGGTGCAGTAAAAGAGCTTTCGCATGAGGATATCATAAAGTTTTTTTTTTTGACAAGGTAACAACATAATTTCATTGCTTAACTAATAAAAAGTATAGAAGCAAGGATTGCAAACATGCAATGGGATGGAGGAAGGAGACCAGTCCCCATCTAAATTCTTAGCAAAAGCAAACTTAGCCTAAAAGATGAGCTTCCTCAATAAACTTCTTAGGGGCATAATTGATTTTGACAAAAGGAGACTGTTTCACTAAGCCACTGCAGTCCTGAATGATGTTACTGCATTGCCATATAAAAGTTGACGCGTCATTTATAGTATTTATGATATTGAGAACATCACTAAAGATGATAACTCGATAGTTGCTGATATTAACCTTTCTGATAGTGTGGAAAATGATTAATGCTTCAGCTTCAACCGGACTAAAAACTGAATAAATATGAGTGCTGCCTGAGAGAAGATGTAAGTTAGTATTGAGATGAATGGCACAGCACTACAAATTTTTCCTTCCTTAAAAGTTGCATCCACCAAGAAACTTAAGAAATTATCAGAGCAACCAATTTGAGGCTCTTCAATCTGGGTATTAGTAGCATGTCCCATGGTGTTGGCGTCTGAAATAATGACCAAAACGTCGGAGTAATTGCTGGATGAAGGTAGCTGCGTCCGCATGGGGTCCTTCTTCACATTATTTTTAATTAAAAAAAAGGCTTCAAAGGGGGAGAACATCAGATAAACGAATGGTGGTCTGCACGCAGATATTGGACAAACACTCCTCAGACTTGCTGCGGTCTGGATACTTAAATTGGGAGCTGCGTCCGCACGGTGTCCCTCTTCACATTATTTTTAATAAAAACAAAGGCATGAAAGGGGAGAACATCAGATAAACGAATGGTGGCCTGCACACAGATATTGGACAAACTCCTCAGACTTCTTGCAGTCTTGATACTTAAATTAGAGCTCCCTCTTCACATTATTGCACCGGGAGAAAGCCGCGTGGAAAAAAGTCCTAAGCCCCGCCCAAATGGAACGACATGAACAACAGAAAGGCTGGGCCGGCACATTAATATGTAAGTTAATGGTGGACGTACTCCTCAAGCTTCATGCCATCTTGATATGTCTGAGCTGCGTCTCCCTCGTAGGGTCTTTCCTTAACATTATTTGCAGTGGAAGAATTGATGGAATAGGGGAGGGGAGGGGGGGGACGGGAACCGACTGTACATGCCATGTATGATACGATACGGGTCGATCATATCATGATGGTACACGATAATACAGGTCAGCAGTACCACCGTGGTATACAGTGGTACGGTCAATCTTAATTTCAACGCGATTTTGATTGTGTACATCTTGATAAGATGATATCATGTTCTAAAAATAAAGTCAAATCTAATATCATTATAATTATCAAAAAATATATTAATTTTAAAATTATAAATATCAAGAATTATTGATGCATATATATTGATATTAACTCGACTTAATAATTTCTAAGATAATTTTGATTGGATAAAAAATTAACTTAAGAATTTAAATTAAAATTATCATAATTTATATCATCTCTTAATTAATTTATATTTAAATTTTGGAAGAATTAATTATTAGTCACTGGCAGAGACTTGACATTATTTTCATGTCCATGTCAAGTTTTCAACATCCTTTCGGTCCCTGCTTTATGCATGACTTATTTTTAAGTCCCTACTTTTAACCTCCGTTATCCTCCCCCGTTATCTCAAAATTGTATAATCGTTATCCCAAAAGTGTGTAACTGCGTAAGTACGTACTTACACAGTTACATGTGTAACTGTGTAAGTATGTAAATCTTGTAATTGTGTAAGTATGTAATTACATACTTACGCAGTTACACATGTAACTCTGTAACTACATAGAAATTTTATAAGTTTGTAACTCTATAATTAAGGCTTACCTAGTGACATACTTACATAGTTTCAGAAGGATTTACCTAGTTATCAGGACTTACCTAGTTACCAAAGGTTACCTAGGGCTTACCTAGTTACATAGTTACATGTGTAATTCCTATAACTGCATAAGTATGTAGCTACAGAGTTACATGTGTAACTCTGTAACTACATGTAAGTGTGTAATTACACATGTACATACTATGTGACTACACATACACATGTAACTCTGTAAGTATGTGTGGAGGTTGTTTTTCGCCTCCTAGGCCCCTAGGCCCATTATGGCCCATCAGGGCACCTGGGCTCTCGTCATCAGGACACGCGTCCTCGGTAGTATATGCGGATCCCCCTAGTGCGCCCCGACATTCGGGCATCTGGGACCCCCATTATGGGCTCCGAGCACCGAGCACTGAACATGCCAATCTACACCGAGCACGCTCCTGCTCGATCCTTCGCCATCTAAATAGAAATTATTATAACGGTGTGGCGCACATCTCAGGCTCAGGGGACATCAGTCACAAAAGATCCCAAGGGGCACCTCGAGCAAGTCGCTCCCATCTGGGGACTCCAACCGTCGCATCCCTTCAGGTAGTCATCAAGGGAGAATATGTCCAGTCCTCCTGTCTCCCTCGCCTATAAAATGGCCCATGTAGTTCCCATGCAGAGGTACACAACCTTTCTCACACACATTCGCCCACGCGGGAGCACACACTAAGCGAACTCTCGATTCTGGCCTTCTCATCAGTTTGTGATGACTTAGGCATATGAGGGTTCCCCCCGGTTTTTCAACCGGATCCCCCTGATCCTTTTAGGTTCTTACAGATCCTCGTCCGCACCGACAACCATCCTCTCTCTCCTCCTTCAGTGGAGGCCCGTTGGGCTCATGTGACGGCCCTCATTATACCGGTACGGTTATACCAACCCACGTCGGTATAGCGAGTGCTGCCAGCCACAGTGGGGCATTTACCCAACGATACAAACAGCTGAGATACACGCGAATATATACAACAGAGTAGTGGAAGTAAAAGAGAACTATCTCCATTCATCCATCATCCACATTAAACATACATGCAGTTTACAATTTGCAAAAAGGAACTAAAATCCACATGATTTAATTTGCTGAAATAGAGGTACAGAATGTCCACATATTACATTCATTTAATGATAATTCTAATACAATGTTCAAGTACATACTATGAAGTACACAATCACAAAGAACTCAAAAACTGGCTAGTCTCCACGCTCGGAGTCCGTCTCTGCTACCTCCTCCGAGGGTACTGTGTCACCAACTATACATGTACGCCGAAGCAAGGAGTGAGTCCAGGGACTCAGCAAGTAACACTATGCATGATATACACGTACAAGTCCTAGTGGTTTCTACACGCACATTACAATTAGCAACACATAGCATGCTAGTCCATTTAAGTTTTCAACCTATCATGAAAGTTCTACAATTTTATACATAACGCATGCTTTCAGATTTCAAAAATAACATTCACCTATCACATGGTCTCTATTCAATTCACTCATGAGACTTTTATCAAAACGTGAGAGCTATTGACATGAACAAATTTCATACATGAACGGGGAACATAATTAGCATGGATTCCACATGTTCTTAAGTACATACATAACTTTTTCAAATGCTTTAGGTTGCTGATTTCACAGGGTTCAATGACTATAAACCTACACATGAAAGCTACAACGTTGCTTAAACATGACATATGAACAATCCATCATGCCATTTTGCTCACATACTCATTTGTTGTTCCTAACATGGATTCTAAACACTTTTACACACATAAACATGAGTATGATAACATACATTTTCTGAATTCACATGGTTTCAGATTTAGTCTCACATGGGTTTCAATGACACATTTACATATCTAGGATTTCACATTTTTCTTTACACTAGTTTCCTCTTTTCACATGTTTACACTTTACACATACACATTCACATGTCACTTACACATTTACACATGGTCACATACACTTTTACACATTACACTTTACACATATTTTAGGTGCCGTGACACATAGTCCAAACCACCAAAGAAGGACACAAACACATCACATCACATAGACGCCATCTAGGCAATACAATGGCGACTCTTGGACTGCGCAGACCGGGAGAACAAGTCTCCACCCTAACCAGTGGTACTTGTCCACCTCCAGGATTTCCCCCTAATGCCCTTAGGGTCACTTAACACAATGAACTTTCTCAGGGGGACTTTTCCCTGATACGGCTCCGCTGCCTTCTCGGAAGCAGTATCACATTGGCACAGTTTACACTTTTACACATTTACCGTTTTACACATGGTTTTACACTTGACACTCTTTATCTCAGTCACTTTCTCACTCACATTAATATCTCTGCTTTTCCTAACATGATACTACAAATTTCAAGGTTTAACACACAGTAAACACATTAATCATGTTGGGTTTAAACAAAATCTAATCACATTTCGATCATATGCACGAATTATCACATTTCACATGAAAACACATAACTTTTTATTTACTGTTCCAATTGACCTAAAATTTTAACCACATGCTTTTTTCGGGTTCCAAAATATACCCTCAATTTTTCAGATTTTTCTGAGCTAAATAGGATTTACAGAAAATCAAACACCTAATTAGCATTTTATTCACAACTTAAGCTAACATGGGTCTAACACATTTTGCAATTTATCCACTTACTGTTTTGCACAGAGACCACTAATGTATGCATGATTTTAGAATACAACATCATCCTAATTCATACATCTATAAATCCGTTACCACAAACCATTTTTACATGCTTTCATTTTACCGAACCGAACTTATTAGCAATTCCACAAGCATGCATGAATTACCAAAATTTCAGAACATACATACATGCCCCACAATTCTTCATGAATAGATTGAAAACAAGACATTCAACTAATCCTAATCATGGAACATTGATTTGCAAAAATTATCTACAAGTTATGCTCACAAGTTTACAAGATGTCATTACCCCACACTCACCATCACACCACATTCATCCACAACCACAATGCACAATATACATAGAGTATAAGGTGTACAATATATCCTCATCGCATAAAACATACCGAAATTAATGTATAAGAGGGACAGAATAGCTCACTGTTCTGTCCAGAAGAACTAGACGGCGGTCTCTGGTCGCTGACTCAGAGTCAGCGGCATGATCGATGGACGCCAAGGATGAACTGGACGTCCAGAGACCTTGCCGTCTACTCAGGTCTGTGCAGAAACACAGACCCGAGCTCTAAATCTTGGGTGAATTGGAGGGTCTAGGACTCGAGGAAAATTCCATAAAAATGTCAAAAACCACCTAGACTCATACGGGGACACCATAGATAGGTCACTTGCCTCTCTAAAATTCCTCCAAGAGATTTATGGCTCGAAGAAGACCTCCTTGGGCAGTTCCAAGAAGTTGCAGAAGTGCCTCCAAGATCGCCTTCCTCCGGGCTCCTGGGTGATCTCCACGTCGAGGGGATGATGGGGAAGCCTTCCCCTTTGCTTCAGCTTCCACCTTGTTGCAGAAGATCTCCAAATCCAGCTCCAAGGGGTCGGATTTGAGGGTTCTAAAATGGGGTTTTCTCACAGAATGCTCTAGGGTTTTTCTCTCTTCTTCTCTCCTCTTGCAAGGGTGAAAATGGGAAGTGGGGAGAGGCCAATTCGGGTTCAGGATGTAGGAGAGCCCCTCACCCACTCACCATACTGATTAGACAGCCTTAGAGCCGTTGGGGGACATCCCCCTAATGGTGACCATGCCTTGCTTCAGAAGTTTCCAGCTCTGCTGCGCATGCAGGCCAGAGAAGTTGACGTCCAGATCGCTGGACGCCGGAATTAGGGTTGGCGTCCAGGGCTGGACGCTAACACCACCTCAACGGCCAGGGGTTGACGCCAATAGGGCCTTCGGCCAGAACCCTAATTATGCAGAAACCATGCATACCAAGCTTCTATACATGCAATATGTACGTGGTATTATATTCATACTATCACCATGCAATACATACATTATTTACGTTAATATAAACACATGTACACGTAATTATACTATTTTAATACCTACGTAAATACGTACATACATACTCAAACACAATATACACACATAAATACGAAAAATACGACGGAAATTCGAGGGTCTTACACCCTCTCCCCCTTAAAGAAACTTCGTCCTCGAAGTTAGAACGACACTACTCAAACAAAAGGGGATACTTCTTCTTCATCGCATCCTCAAGTTCCCACGTAGCCTCCTCACGTGAAAAGTTCCGCCATAGAACTTTCACCGACGCGATACTCTTGTTCCGGAGATGCTGAACCTTCCGGTCAAGAATGGCTACTGGTTGCTCGACATACGAAAGATCTGGCTGGATCTCCACTGGCTCATGACTAATCACATGAGACGGATCTCGGACATACTTCCTGAGCATAGATACGTGGAATACCGGGTGAACGCTAGCCAAAGCTGGAGGTAATCCTAGCTCGTACACCACGTTGCCCAAACGTCTGAGAATCTCATATGGGCCAATGAATCTAGGGCTTAGCTTGCTATGACTGCCAAATCTGACAACACCTCGAGTAGGCGATATCTTCAAGAAGACATGATCGCCAACCTCGAACTCCAAATCCTTTCTCCTGTTGTCGGCATAACTCTTCTGCCTATCCTGTGCCGCAACAAGCCTTTTCCTGATAAGCTGAATCTTATCCGAAGTTTCCTGAACCAACTCTGGTCCGATCAACTGCCTATCACCAGTCTCCTCCCAACATAAAGGAGATCTGCAGGGCCTACCATACAACGCCTCGAATGGAGCCATTCCAATACTAGCATGAAAGCTGTTGTTGTATGCGAACTCCACAAGAGGTAAATGACGCTCCCAATCATCCTTCCAATCCAGAACACACGCTCTCAACATGTCCTCGAGCGTCTGGATAGTCCTCTCGGACTGTCCATCAGTCTGGGGATGAAACGCCGAACTGAGCTTAAGCTCCGAACCTAACGCATCCTGAAGACCCTTCCACAATCTCGAAGTAAATCTCGGATCTCGATCCGAAATGATCGACTTCGGCACACCATGCAATCTAATGATACCGCTAACATACAATCTAGCTAAACTCTCTACTGATTGCTTCTTCTTCATAGGCAAGAAATGAGCAGTCTTCGAGAATCTATCTACAACTACCCAAATCGAGTCATTGCCCCTTCTAGATCGAGGCAAACCCGATACGAAATCCATAGTGACAGCTTCCCACTTCCATACGGGGATATCCATCCTCTGCATAAGGCCGGATGGTCGCTGCCGCTCGGCTTTCACCTGCTGACATACTAGACATCTAGACACATAATCCGCAACATCCTTCTTCATGCCGGACCACCAAAATGATCTCTTTAGGTCTTGATACATCTTAGTGTTACCCGGATGAATAGAGAATCGCGATCTATGAGCCTCCGCTAACACATGCTCACGGACATCTACTACATCGGGGACACAAACACGGTGCTGAAATCTAATCACACCGTCCTCATCACGAGCAATGCTCGCCTTACCCACTAACTCTAACAATCTAGGATCGGCTTTCTGCTGCTCAATCACCTCATCCAAGACTGAGGATCTAAGGGATAGCTGAGCTACAAAAGCCTGACACAACGATGGCTCTAACTCGGTCATAGAGCACGCTGCATCCTCCAACATCTTCCAATCCTGCTGGAGCGAAGACCTCTTTCTACTAAGAGCATCCGCTACGACGTTCGCCTTTCCAGGATGATACTGAAGGTCGAAGTCATAGTCCTTCAAGAACTCAATCCATCTCCTCTGCCTCTGGTTTAATTCCTTTTGGGAGAAAAGATACCTCAAGCTCTTGTGGTCGGTAAACACCTCAAATCTGACACCATAAAGATAGTGCCTCCAGATCTTTAGTGCATGAACCACAGCTGCTAGCTCCAAATCATGAGTCGGATAGTTCCTCTCATGCTCCTTCAACTGACGAGAAGCATAAGCTACTACCCTCTCCTGCTGCATGAGCACACAGCCTAACCCAATCTGAGATGCATCCGTATAAATGGCAAAGCCTTCTAGACCACTGGGCAATACCAATACCGGAGCAGAAGTAAGCTTAGCCTTCAATAGCTGAAAGCTGCGCTCACATGCCTCAGACCATACGAACTTCTCACCCTTTCTGGTCAGATTTGTCTTAGGGGCGGCGATGGATGAGAAACCCTCAATGAATCGCCGATAGTAACCAGCTAACCCAAGGAAACTACGAATCTCCGAAGGAGTCTTGGGAACATCCCAATCCATAACTGCCTGGATCTTTGCTGGATCAACAACAACACCAGCGCCGGAGATAACATGCCCGAGAAAGTGAACCTCGCGCAACCAGAACTCGCACTTGCTGTACTTGGCATACAGTTTGTGCTCACGGAGAACCTCTAAGACTAACCTCAAATGCTGACGATGTGTGGCCTCATCCGGAGAATAGACCAACACGTCATCAATAAACACAACAACAAAGCTATCTAAATACGGACTAAACACCCGGTTCATGAGATCCATGAACGCTGCAGGGGCGTTGGTCAATCCGAAAGGAAGAACCAAAAACTCATAATGTCCATAACGGGTTCTAAATGCCGTCTTGGACACATCCTCACTCCTAATCTTCAACTGATGATAACCAGATCGCAAGTCAATCTTGGAAAAGACTGATGCCTCTCGCAACTGGTCAAACAGGTCATCAATCCGAGGTAAGGGATACCTGTTCTTCACAGTCACCTGGTTTAGCTTCCTATAATCAATGCACAACCGAAGTGACCCGTCTTTCTTCTTGACGAATAATACAGGTGCGCCCCAAGGGGAAACGCTAGGGCGAATAAATCCCTTATCAAGCAATTCCTGCAATTGCTTCCTCAACTCGGCTAATTCTGCAGGGGCCATCCGATATGGGGCCTTCGAGATAGGAGAGGTGCCTGGAAGCAACTCTATAGTGAACTCTATCTCCCTATCCGGTGGCAATCCAGACAAGTCATCGGGAAAGACATCTGGAAAGTCCTGCACCACATCGATCTATACAAGAGTCAGTGACGAACCAGCATCGGGTACTAGCATAACGCTGGCAAGAAATGCGTCACAACCCTTGTTCACCATGCGCATCGCCTTCATGGAAGAGATGACTAACTTTCCCGCTAAGTTCTTTGGCAAGGGATGAGAGAACTCGTCCTCGCCAGGAATGCGGAACACAATCTTCTTCCTACGACAATCCACTAACGCATAGTGCTCCTCTAGCCAATCCAGACCAAGGATACAATCATAATCCTTCATCTTTAGCAAGAAGAAACACCCATCTAGGAACCTATCCTCAATGCACACAGGTAACGACGGAATGCGCTTCCTAGTCAATACCGTACCCGCAGGGGTGTGCACAGACAAAGGGACCTCTAACTCCTCAGACTCTATGCCTGACTCTAGGGCTAACTGCCTAGCGAACCGCTCGGAAATGAACGAGTGAGTAGCACCCGTATCAAACAAAACCCGAGCGTGCACACCGAAAAGTAAAACTGTACCTTCGGTGACATGCTCCGCCTGCTCGGCGTCCTCACGAGCTAACGCAAACACTCGAGCTGGGGCTCGAGGCCTTCCTGGTCGTCCTGTAGCTGGCGCGGCTGCCGCTACTGCTGGTACTGGCGCTCCTCGCTGAGCTCCCTGCTGAAGCCTCGGGCAGTCCTTGATCTTGTGGTCGCTGCTCCCACACTTTAGGCATCTATAACCAACACTCTGAACCTCCATGGGTCTTCCCACAATGGGGACACTCCTTCTTCGCACTGGGGGAACGTACAGAGGGTACCTGATAGTTGCTGGCTGTCGATGGTTTCTGCGGTGTCTGGTACACCGTCTTCCTCTTATCTTGCCGCTGGAAAGATGCTGCCGGCCTCTTCTGCGAAGCCTTCTTCTCCTCCAAGTATTGTTCCATTTCTCCCTTCTGTCTGCAGGCTGCGCTGAGGGCCTCGTCTAGCGTGCGGTGGTCGAACGCCACGAGCCTCGTCCTCAGTGATGGTTTGAGACCCATCACGAATTTCTTGGTCTTCCTGCGCTCATCCTCTACTATGTGCGGTGCATATTTAGAGAGTTCAGAAAACCTTGCCTCGTATTCCAGGACGGTCATTGATCCTTGCGTCAGGGAAAGGAATTCTTGCTCCATCTTGTCCTGCACGTGCTCGGGGATGAACTTGGCTCGGAAGAGCCTCACGAACGCGTCACATGCCACATCTACTGCTCTGTCCTCGAAGCGCGTACGCAGTAGGGAGGACCACCATACATCAGCTCTCTCCTGCAACACACCTTCATAAGCTCTAACTAACAAATTCTAACTTTAACAATCAACATACAAGCATAAACTAAAGCATACCTGTAGCATGTAGGTGGCTAAGGTCACCTTGTCCTCGTCAGGACACCTGATAGCTCGGAAGATTTTCTCGGTCTCCCTCATCCAGCTTTCTGCCAAAAGCGGATCACTCTCCCCCTTAAAAGAGGGTGGGGTCATCCTCTTGAATCGCTCCATGATGGGAGGTCCACCATGGTCCTGAGCTGGGGCCTGAGCTTGCTACATTAAACAACAAGCAATATACAATAAACACAATATCATACAATTCAAATAGCAGACTACTTAGTTGTTTTATCATTTTACCTGGGCCTCCAACTGGGCCTGGAGTGCTGCCTGAGTGTGTGCCTGGGTCTGCATGGCATGCACCAGACCTTGCATGAACACTCCATAATCCACTGGCGGCGGTGGGGGAAGCACAGGGCCTTGCGGTGCTGGGGCCTGTTGCTCCGCCTGATCATCACGCCTCTGCTCGTCGTCGTGAGCTGGCGCACCTCCACGTCGTCCACGGGAAGCCATGGCTGTAATAAAATTTCAGCCACCATTAGAGTTAGGTTACTAAGTTTTCTAACCATTTTCTTATCTATTTTTCACTTCTTATTAGTGTTTTCTACACATGTGGACATACTTAGCATGCAATGGGGATGATGACTTAGTTATATTCATGTGTAATCTCAATCGGTCGCTCTGATACCAATCTCTGTGACGGCCCTCATTATACCGGTACGGTTATACCAACCCACGTTGGTATAGCGAGTGCTGCCAGCCACAGTGGGACATTTACCCAACGATACAAACAGCTGAGATACACGCGAATATATACAACAGAGTAGCGGAAGTAAAAGAGAACTATCTCCATTCATCCATCATCCACATTAAACATACATGCAGTTTACAATTTGCAAAAAGGAACTAAAATCCACATGATTTAATTTGCTGAAATAGAGGTACAGAATGTCCACATATTACATTCATTAATGATAATTCTAATACAATGTTCAAGTACATACTATGAAGTACACAATCACAAAGAACTCAAAAACTGGCTAGTCTCCACGCTCGGAGTCCGTCTCTGCTACCTCCTCCGAGGGTACTGTGTCACCAACTATACATGTACGCCGAAGCAAGGAGTGAGTCCAGGGACTCAGCAAGTAACACTATGCATGATATACACGTACAAGTCCTAGTGGTTTCTACACGCACATTACAATTAGCAACACATAGCATGCTAGTCCATTTAAGTTTTCAACCTATCATGAAAGTTCTACAATTTTATACATAACGCATGCTTTCAGATTTCAAAAATAACATTCACCTATCACATGGTCTCTATTCAATTCACTCATGAGACTTTTATCAAAACGTGAGAGCTATTGACATGAACAAATTTCATACATGAACGGGGAACATAATTAGCATGGATTCCACATGTTCTTAAGTACATACATAACTTTTTCAAATGCTTTAGGTTGCTGATTTCACATGGTTCAATGACTATAAACCTACACATGAAAGCTACAACGTTGCTTAAACATGACATATGAACAATCCATCATGCCATTTTGCTCACATACTCATTTGTTGTTCCTAACATGGATTCTAAACACTTTTACACACATAAACATGAGTATGATAACATACATTTTCTGAATTCACATGGTTTCAGATTTAGTCTCACATGGGTTTCAATGACACATTTACATATCTAGGATTTCACATTTTTCTTTACACTAGTTTCCTCTTTTCACATGTTTACACTTTACACATACACATTCACATGTCACTTACACATTTACACATGGTCACATACACTTTTACACATTACACTTTACACATATTTTAGGTGCCGTGACACATAGTCCAAACCACCAAAGAAGGACACAACACATCACATCACATAGACGCCATCTAGGCAATACAATGGCGACTCTTGGACTGCGCAGACCGGGAGAACAAGTCTCCACCCTAACCAGTGGTACTTGTCCACCTCCAGGATTTCCCCCTAATGCCCTTAGGGTCACTTAACACAATGAACTTTCTCAGGGGGACTTTTCCCTGATACGGCTCCGCTGCCTTCTCGGAAGCAGTATCACATTGGCACAGTTTACACTTTTACACATTTACCGTTTTACACATGGTTTTACACTTGACACTCTTTATCTCAGTCACTTTCTCACTCACATTAATATCTCTGCTTTTCCTAACATGATACTACAAATTTCAAGGTTTAACACACAGTAAACACATTAATCATGTTGGGTTTAAACAAAATCTAATCACATTTCGATCATATGCACGAATTATCACATTTCACATGAAAACACATAACTTTTTATTTACTGTTCCAATTGACCTGAAATTTTAACCACATGCTTTTTTCGGGTTCCAAAACATACCCTCAATTTTTCAGATTTTTCTGAGCTAAATAGGATTTACAGAAAATCAAACACCTAATTAGCATTTTATTCACAACTTAAGCTAACATGGGTCTAACACATTTTGCAATTTATCCACTTACTGTTTTGCACAGAGACCACTAATGTATGCATGATTTTAGAATACAACATCATCCTAATTCATACATCTATAAATCCGTTACCACAAACCATTTTTACATGCTTTCATTTTACCGAACCGAACTTATTAGCAATTCCACAAGCATGCATGAATTACCAAAATTTCAGAACATACATACATGCCCCACAATTCTTCATGAATAGATTGAAAACAAGACATTCAACTAATCCTAATCATGGAACATTGATTTGCAAAAATTATCTACAAGTTATGCTCACAAGTTTACAAGATGTCATTACCCCACATTCACCATCACACCACATTCATCCAAAACCGCAATGCACACTATACATAGAGTATAAGGTGTACAATATATCCTCATCGCATAAAACATACCGAAATTAATGTATAAGAGGGACAGAATAGCTCACTGTTCTGTCCAGAAGAACTAGACGGCGGTCTCTAGCCGCTGACTCAGAGTCAGCGGCATGATCGATGGACGCCAAGGATGACCTGGGCGTCCAGGGACCTTGCCGTCTACTCAGGTCTGTGCAGAAACACAGACCCGAGCTCTAAATCTTGGGTGAATTGGAGGGTCTAGGACTCGAGGAAAATTCCATAAAAATGTCAAAAACCACCTAGACTCATACGGGGACACCATAGATAGGTCACTTGCCTCTCTAAAATTCCTCCAAGAGATTTATGGCTCGAAGAAGACCTCCTTGGGCAGTTCCAAGAAGTTGCAGAAGTGCCTCCAAGATCGCCTTCCTCCGGGCTCCTGGGTGATCTCCACGCCGAGGGGATGATGGGGAAGCCTTCCCCTTTGCTTCAGCTTCCACCTTGTTGCAGAAGATCTCCAAATCCAGCTCCAAGGGGTCGGATTTGAGGGTTCTAAAATGGGGTTTTCTCACAGAATGCTCTAGGGTTTTTCTCTCTTCTTCTCTCCTCTTGCAAGGGTGAAAATGGGAAGTGGGGAGAGGCCAATTCGGGTTCAGGATGTAGGAGAGCCCCTCACCCACTCACCATACTGATTAGACAGCCTTAGAGCCGTTGGGGGACATCCCCCCAATGGTGGCCATGCCTTGCTTCAGAAGTTTGCAGCTCTGCTGCGCATGCAGGCCAGAGAAGTTGACGTCCAGATCGCTGGACGCCGGAATTAGGGTTGGCGTCCACGGCTGGACGCTAACACCACCTCAACGGCCAGGGGTTGACGCCAATAGGGCCTTCGGCCAGAACCCTAATTTATGCAGAAACCATGCATACCAAGCTTCTATACATGCAATATGTACGTGGTATTATATTCATACTATCACCATGCAATACATACATTATTTACGTTTAATATAAACACATGTACACGTAATTATACTATTTTAATACCTACGTAAATACGTACATACATACTCAAACACAATATACACACATAAATACGAAAAATACGACGGAAATTCGAGGGTCTTACAGCTCAAGTCTTAACAGGAAAATCCCTCCACAGTATGTAAGTACATAGTTTTTTTCGCCTTAAGTTTGTAATTATTTCTTCATGTAACTATGTAACAAGATATGAAGTAGTTACACAGTTAAATATGTAACTGCGTAAGTATATATTTACAGAGTTATATGTATAATTGCGTAAGTATGTAAATCTTGTAATTACATACTTATACAGTTACATATGTAACTCTGTAACTACATAAAAAATTTACATAAAAATTCTATAACTATGTAAGTATGTAATTACATACTTATGCAGTTACACATGTAACTCTGTAACTACATAAAAAATTTATAAGTTTGTAACTCTTTAATTAGGACTTACCTAGTTACATACTTACATAGTTTCAGAATGATTTACCTAGTTATCAGGTCTTACCTAGTTACCAAAGGTTACCTAGGGCTTACCTAGTTACAGAGTTACATGTGTAATTCCTGTAACTGTGTAAGTATGTAGCTATAGAGTTACATGTGTAACTCTGTAACTACATGTAAGTGTGTAATTACACATGTACATACTATGTAACTACACATACACATGTAACTTTGTAAGTATGTAAGTACATAGTTTTTTACGCCTTAAGTTTGTATTTATTTCTTCCTATACCTATGTAACAAGGTATGAAGTAGTTACACAATTAAATATGTAACTGTGTAAGCATATATTTACAGAGTTACATATATAATTGTGTAAGTATGTAATTCCTATAACTGCGTAAGTATATAATTACATACTTATATAGTTACACATGTAACTCTGTAACTACATAGAGATTTTATAAGTTTGTAACTATGTAATTAGGGTTTACCTAGTTACATACTTGCATAGTTTCAAAAGAACTTACCTAGTTATCAGGGATTACCTAATTACCAAATGTTACCTAGGGCTTGCCTAGTTACAGAGTTACATGTGTAATTCTTGTAACTGCATAAGTATGTAATTCCTATAATTGCGTAAGTACAAAGTTACATGTGTAACTTTGTAACTGCATGTAAGTGTGTAATTACACATGTACATACTATGTAACTAGAAATGTAATTATGTAACTACATACTCTGTAACTATACATGTAATTACAGAGTTACATAGTATGTAACTCAGGGACTCTGTAATTAAGTAAGTCCCTGGTAACTAGGTAATTACAGTACAGAAGGGCTTACCTGCGTAAGTGTGTAATTACATACGCAACTTTGTAACTAGGTAAGTCCCTGGTAACTAGGTAAGTCCTTCTGAAACTATGTAAGTCTCTTCTTCTATAATTATGTAACTCAAAGACCTAAAAATAAATCCCCCAAAATTAGGGATTGATTGGTAATTCTCTCAGTAAGTAAGTGAATATTTATTTCGATAAATTATTAAGTATTTACAAAGTTACATGTGTAACTGCGTTACAGGATTTACATACTTACGTAATTACACATGTAACTGTATAAGTACGTACTTACGTAGTTACACACTTTTGGGATAACGGTTACACACTTTTGAGATAACGGAGGAGGATAACATGGGGTTAAAAGTAGTGACTTAAAAATAAGTCCTGCATAAAGCAGGGATCGGAAGGCTGTTGAAAACTTGACAGGGACCTAAAAATAATATTATGTCCCTGCCAAGGACTAATAATTAATTTTCTCTTAAAATTTTATCTCAATTAAACATCATTTAAATCTTCTAAATATATCATATGTGTAGAAAGAAAAAAAAAAGGAGAGGGGAGGGATAACCATGGTTTAACTCCTTTCTGAGGTTGGCTAATATATTCTTCACCCACATATATTGGGTAAGGTCGCCCGTTGCGGGTGCACATTAGCTCTGGTTAATTGCACCCCCGAGAGAGAGAGAGAGAGAGAGAGAGAGAGAGCCCCCTCGGCACACAGGATTGGGGGCAGGGCTTCCATTAATAGCTGCCAACACCAGGTGCTGCCGCTGTTCTTCTTTGTTCTTCCATGTTCTGTGTATGACGATGACGCACCTCTTGATTTCTTCTCAATTCCGCCTACAGTTATTCCACCTTTCTCATCTTTTAGCCACAGAGTGACAGTTTATATGTGCTTCTTTCTGAAGGAAAAATGGAAAACTTAGAAGACATGAGGAGATTGGGAATTGATCATTGGAACCGTGATTTTTAGAATTTTTTTTTTCATACATCCTCTTGAGTTCTTGAACTATCATTGATGACCGGAATAACACCATGTCAAACAAAAACATAGGGAGATTCCTCTATGGTCTTTGATTAGCACTAGTATAAACGTTGGGGTTATGTAAACTAATTGGTTGGATGAACTCTCTGTTTGATATGAGAGAGGATCTCAACAAATTAAATCTTCCTAAATGCTTACCTAATACGATTGCTCTTTTGTGATCCACCTCATACTTATTGCAAAAGGAGTCTTGCTACAAGTATTTCTTCCCATTTAGCCACAGTATAACGACCAACCTGGTTGCAAACTTCTCAAGATCGGCAATTTGTCACAAAGTCTTCGGTGGAGATTAATATCATACTGTCTCCCTGACATTTAATCAAATCAGATCCCAAAAAAACTTTTATCTATAAAGAATTTGGTTAGTCCTACGAGACCTCTGTACTCTCCCTTCCCTAAAATTGTAATTTTCACTATCTTTGTAGGCCTCTTCTCCCCCATTTCCTTCGGATCTTTTCACCTATCTTCTTCTCGCCTTAGTTAACAAAATACTAACTGGTTGTTCGCTGCCTCAGGTCTTCCAGAAAGAAGAAAAGGAAAAACATCTCCACTAGCTACTTCACTAGTTCTGTTGAGGAGGCCATTAATTCTTTGCTTTCATTCTTCACCCCATTTTCACAGAGAAAATAAAAGGTAGAATGTCAAAACTATCTAATGGAGATGCCCTTTGATTTGATCTGGCACTTGACCTATAGATCCACCCTAAACGATGCTCCTTTCAGGGCAATCATTTGATCTTTGTTGTTGATCCATCTTTTTCTCTGGTCATTGGATGGTGTATGATATAGCAGAATGTTTCAATAAGAAAATCATCCTCAAAAAATTTCTTATGGGCAGTTGCTTCACGGGGAACGCAGATTCTATCAAAGAGTGCAGGACACAGCAAAATTGACGAAAACCATATCAGGTGCTAAAGCATCCAAGCATCCCTTATAAGGCCCTGCCTTTTGCAATGGAGTTCTATTAACTACGCTGTTTGAGGATCAAGATCGATCTCATACATCAAGAAGTAGCTAGCAGTAAGTGATGTTAATCTTTCATCCTCATCTTTCTCAAATTTGCACGCAAGTCATTCCCGTTCGTCGTGATTTTTATATGTGGAGTGTTGTACGATCTACCTTTGTGATACTAATTATTGGTGGCCGCATATCCACCCTCGCAGCTGCAGCGTGCACATCTGCCTTTTGTCAATGGCTATTGCTCCAGTTATTGCGGCTGGGGAAGCGATCATCTCCGCCTCGGTAGATGTTGTGCAGAATTATGTGTTCTCCGTGGCCAAGGAAGAGTTCCAGAGTGTGTGGTACTTGAAGGATGAGATCCACAAGACTTCTGAGTTGGTGGAGACAATCCGAGGCGGGGTGGAAGATGCAGAAAAGAAGCAGCTTCAGGACGAAGATGTGCGCAAGTGGATTAGGGATCTCAAGAATGCTGGTTATGACATGGAGGATGTGCTATGTGACTACAGGGTGGTGGTGGCTTCAGTTGAGGATGGGCAAGGAGTTGTAACACGGTGGATGAGTCTAGCCAAGGACGCCCTCTGCCTGGTGTGTGGCATCCCCTTGTCCTGTCTCGACATTATTCCATTCCCCCTCACCCCCCGCGTAGAGATAGCACATAGGCTTCGATCCATAAACAGGAATCTGGTCGAGATAAACCAGCGGAAGGCAAAACTGAGCCTTGATGGAGGTATGGTTGGTGAAGGCAACGAATCAAATCCCACAAGAAGAAGTTTGGGGCCTCCTTTGTGGCAGTACCAAGAGCGGCCAATGATGGGGAGAAGTGAAACCAAGAACAAGATAAAAGCAGATTTGTTGAGTTATGCTGCAGCTAGCACCAAAGAATCATGTTCGAAGTTATTTGTCATAGGCATAGTGGGAGCTGGTGGGATGGGAAAGACGACCCTTGCGCACAATATCTTCTCTGACGAGGATGTGGAGGAGGCCTTTTCCTCTAGAAAGTGGTTGTATGTGGGAGAAAATTTTGACCGCAAGAGGCTTATGAATGAACTCCTTGGTGAGAATAGCCAGCTCGTGCGTGAAGATGATATGCATTCAGCAATGCGAGTGAAGTACAAAGATCAAAGTCTCTTGATTGTCCTGGATGATGCTTGGCACACCAACAGTAAAGATTGGGACTTGTTACAGAGCTCTCTGTCCAATGGAGCCAAAGCGCATGCCTTGATCGTGACGACTCGGAATATAGCAGTTGCAAGGGCAATACCTCATGAGTGTGGATATTTGGAGCAGGAGTTAACGGCGTTGCCAGAAACAGAGTGCATGGATATTTTCAAAAGATGGGTGTTCATGGGGCAGCAAGCAGAGCACTACCCAGATTTGGAAGGGCTGTCCGAGAAAGTGGTTCAGAAGTTGAAAGGCATTCCACTGGCGGCGACCATGATGGGAAGATTCCTGCACAAACATCTCGGCAACCGGCAGATGTGGGTGAGCATCGCAAGTGATGTAGATTGGCCAGACACAGATGAAGGAAACGTGGTTGACCGAGTCGTTGGGTTAAGCTACCTTCACCTGCCCCCACATCTGAAACCGTGTTTTGTTTATTGTGCTATGTTTCCCAAGGGTTTCAAATTTTGTAAGGAGAGGTTAATTCGGATGTGGATAGCTCAAGGTTATGTTCGGCCTTTTGGGAGAGAGTTGATGGAACATACTGGGAGTGCCTACTTCGATGATCTGTGCCAGAGATCATTCTTCCAGACTCAAAAAAAAGATGGCAACCCCTACATAATGCATGACTTAATTCATGACTTTGCCAAAAAGGTCTTTACAGAAGGATGTCGGATGGATGCGGGTGACACAGAGGATGGTACATCGTTTGAGGAGATCCGCCATTTGTCATTCCACTGTAATGGAACAGGGCCACCAGAATTCAAGAGATTGCTCAATTTTAAGAAACTATATACTCTGATGCTTGAATCGGATGTTACCAATATTATTGGTCTCCTCTTGAATGTGCTAGCCAAGTTCAAATATCTCCGCCTATTGGTCTTAGATGACGACAAGCTGACAGAATTCCCAGATTCAATCCGGCACTTGAAGAGTCTTCGATACCTGGACATATCAAGAACCGGAATAAGACCATTGCCTGAATTAGTGTGTGATTTGGTTAATCTTCAATTTTTGAAATTGCCATATCAATGTGCACTGCCGGAGGGAATGAATAAGCTCATTAACTTGAGATTTATAGAAATAAATTATGAAGGAGTCCCACAGTTTAAGGGGATCGGGCAGTTAACTTCTCTCCAAAGACTATGTGCCACATTCAAAGTACAGAACAAAAGCGGATGGAAGATATTAGAGTTGAAGGGTTTGAATCATCTACACGGAAAACTCGTTGTATGTGGTCTTGAACATGTCAAAAGTAAGGAAGAGGCGGAGCAGGCTTGTTTAAAGCACAAGGTGCACCTTGAGGAGCTAGAATTGCATTGGGGAGCAGAAGAAGAGGAGGCAGTACTCTCAAGCGTACAACAAGAACATGCCGTTGACAGCCAGGTATCCTTAATTTCGCTTAATTTGCTTTTATTTTATTTTTTCAATGAAGTAGAAGATAAACTAACTGTAATAATACTAGGTCTTGCAGGGGCAGATACGTTCCTATATATATGATTGATTAGTAAAAATGGATTGATAAAGTTATTGTGGTATGCTTTGCTTACTTTGTTCCCCCCCCCCCCCACACTAATAAAAGCATGTTGTTATGTCTTGTTTTGATCCCTTGCACAAATGGTTCTTTTTTTTGTGTATTCTTATCCCATGAAACTGATCAGTTAGAAGATAGTCCACAAAAATGACATCGCATACATATGCTAATAAAATGATATCGGAGTCTCACAGCAGGTACAGGAATATGTGAGAAACGATGTGGAAAGCCAAGTACTAGAAGGCCTGTTCCCACCCCCAAATCTCAAGGCTAAGGATCTTCAACAATCGCGGAGCATGGTTTCCAAGTTGGTTGGAGGAGCATCGTTGTTCGATATCCTCTAGTCTGGTGACACTCGAACTTGATGGCTGTTGTAAATGGGAGTGCCTTCCCACACTCGGCCAGTTTCCATCCCTCAAAAGATTGATCATTACAAAGGCATGCAGTGTGAAGAAGATCGGCCCTGAATTCTATGGTGAGATCGACAACATGCATGGCAGAGGGATCAACAACAACAAGGGGTATTCCTACTTCCCACGTTTGGAGGTCTTATATCTTATAGAAATGAGTGTATGGGAGGAGTGGGAGATGCCGGCAGCTGGGCAGATCCATAGTAGCGGTGGTGGTGGACGACATGTACTGTCCCTTCCCTTAAGAAGCTCTATATTTACTCGTGTCCCAAACTTCTCACCCTCTCTCCAATCTTGTGTCACTTAACTAATCTCAAGGACTTCACAGTTTGCGAGTGTCCCAAACTGGCCTTCTCTGCAATGCTACGCACCTTACTTACTGCTCTCAAATTCCTACAAATCAGAGGACGTGATGAGCTGATATTGGATGAAGGAGTAGCAGAAGATGACGCAGAAGATCAGGAGACAATCTCAAGCGTACAACAACCGGTTGTTGTTGACAGCCAGGTACGTACGTACATCTTACTTTAATTTGCTTCTATTTCGTTCGTTTGAGACGGGGAAAATAAAAAGATCCATATATAAAAGAGTAATGTTGCTTGTACATGCAGTCTCACATGACTGATTTACCTATTGTGAAAAAGAAATGAGACAAGATGTAGTTATGAACTTCACTTTTCCTAGTAAAATTTTTCTCGTCTAAATGTCTAATGTCATGGTCGTCTCAACCCTACCCTACCCTATTTAGACTAAAAGATTATACATGAGTGTTTAGACCGCCTCACCTTTCATTTAATTTGCACACCTAAATAAAATACATAGTGAGTATATATTACTCTCCGTAAACAATGGCATTCACCCACCCTTGCATATATATTAACAAGTGACATCAATAATAAATGCATGTGCAGGTAGAGGAGGAACATGTAGACATCGGGCAGTCTCCATCCCCATATCTCAAAGAGTCTCTAAAGGTGCGAGGAGCGCAGCTTCCAAGTTGGATGATGCTCCATCATCGCCTGCTACCCGCCGCTCTTGTGACACTCGTACTTGATGGCTGTTGCACTAACCGGGAATACCTTCCGACACTAGGCCAGTTGCCATCCCTTAGACACTTGACAATCACAAAGGCAGATCATGTGAGAAAGATCGGCTACGAGTTCTATGGTGGTGAGGCAGAGGTGGGTGACAGAGTCTATTTCCCACATTTGGAGTCGTTACATCTTGAAGAAATGAGTGAATGGGAGGAGTGGGATGTGCCGGCAGCTGGGGAGATGGATGGTGGTGGTGGTGGTACGGGTGGGGGACGACATCGACATGGACTGTTCCCTTCCCTTAGGATGCTCCATATCTACTGGTGTCCCAAACTACCTTCTCTGTCTCCAGTCCTACGCCACTTGACCAAGCTCGAGGACATCACCATCCGTGGATGTGATGTGCTGGCCTCGTTGGAGGAGGATGGGTGTTGCCTTCCCTTCGGGAGCTTCGCATCAAAGAGTGTCCCAAGCTGGCATCCCTGACGTCAATCTTGCGTCACTCGACCAATCTGAAAAGAATAGTAATCAACAAATGTGTTGAGCTGGCGTCGTTGGAGGAGGAAGGGGATGGATGTGGATGGGTGTTGCCTTCCCTTCGGGAGCTTAGCATCGAAGAGTGTCCCAAGCTGGCATCCCTGACTCCAATCTTGCGTCGCTCGACCAATCTGAAAAGGATAGAAATCAAGAAATGTGCTGAGTTGGCGTGGTCGGAGGGAGGGGATGGATGTGGATGGATGCTCCCCTCCGGCCTTGAGAAGCTCTATATTGACGACAACAGCCCCAAGCTCCATTCCCTTTCTCAAATGTTGCCACACTTGACTGCACTCCAAGATTTAGGAATCTATGGGTTCCGCAACCTCCAGTGCCTTCCTCCGAGCATTCACAACCTCCGCTCGCTCCAAATCCTCTGCATAGAGGACTGCCCTGCCATCGAATGCTTGTCAGATGGGGGCCTCCGCTTGGCCTCGTCGTTCAGGGAGCTGTGGATCAGGGAGTGTCCATTGCTGGAAGGGCGCTACCGAGAGGGAGGTCCCGACGCCCTAAACATCCCCACCACAACTAAAGTCGCCATCTTATCACCACGTCTTCCAAAGAGTTAGTTCTACAACAGATGATGACCATGCCAGCCACTCTTTCAATTCCCTACATAAAGGGGAGCTTCAGCATTGCAAGTCTCTCTGGTGGTGATTCGCCAACATGGATGTTATTTCTTCTGGATCTTTTTAATTAATTGGTTACAAGTTGGAAAGAAGGACGAGGGAAAAATAAAGGGATATTAGGGAGCCGTCTTTAATTTCTTTAGGTTGATCCTTCATTTCTTTGTTGCAGTTTGTAAGCCTACAATTGCATATGTATGTACTATGTGTGTGAATATTTATATATCTCTGTGCAAACTCCCGAACTCGATCCATCAGCTGCCCCATAAAAGTCCTTGTCATGGTGTAAGTTTTATCTCCCTCTCTCATTTGTCACTCACTCCTGTCTTGCCCAATCATATTTGAGAATATTTGCCACATTTCTTTTTACTGTATACCTAAACGTGGAGCAAATATTACTCGTTTTGTTATTTTTATTTTTATTTACAAAATATCATCCGACATTATTCAGATTCAAACATGATATTTAAAAGAGAGAATTAATAATTGCTCTCTAACATAAGATTAACATTATTTTTCAATCCCTGTCAAAAATTTCAGTCCCTGTTTTTTGCGGGACTTATTTTTTTATCCCTCCTTACATAACTATGTAAATATGTAACTATGTAAGTTATTTAATTATGTAACTATGTAAGTTATGTAAGTATTTAAGCATATAACTGGTACTGTAGTAGCTACATACATACTTACATAATTATAAAGTACTTACATAATTATGTAACTCACATAGTTAGTAAAGTGCAAGTTACATACTTAAATACTTACATAACTTACATACTTACATAGTTATATTTACATAATTACATACTTACATAGTTATGTAAAGAGAGACCTAAAAATAAATCCTGCAAAAAGGAGAGACCATACGGTGCTGAAAAATCTAACAGAGATTGAAAAATAATATAGTCCTCTAACAGTGAGCTATCATTAATTCTCTCTATTTAAAATCAACATGGAGTGATGAGTTTTGTGGTTACCATTCATTACAAAAATGAAACAACATATATAGTTAGAATATTATGTAGTTAAATGAGTCTATTCCTAAGCACTGCATGTTCAAACATTCGCTCAAGATAAAGTAGGTTAAATGATTTGTTTTGTTGTCGCTAGCTCTGTTAAGGATCCGTTGGCATGTAATTATGATATTGTGACTTCTTGACTTTCCATCTTAATCCTTTTGAAGTTGAAAACATTAATACTGAGATTGATATTAGAATAATATGAAGAAAGACGGTCAAAGGGGAAGATAATTAAGGGTACAAAATAAGGAAGGAAAATAATTTTTTCAGACTATCAGACTAAAGTTTAACAATTTAGTACGTAACCTAGCAAAAAAAATGTTTAACAAATTAGTGCACGTCATTCGTTGAGCATTTTCTGATGATACATTTTAACGAAATGCCAAACTTTATAGAGCATAACCGAAGGCCTAATAATAGTATCAATAATTAAATTTTATTATTGATAGAGCTATAAAATAAGGATAATTACAAGCACACCCCACAGATAATACGTATTCTATGCTAAGGATATCGCTGTATTTTTCATATATTCACACATTCCTCTGTATGTAGGAAAATTGTTTCAGCTATAGCCATCAGGAGCTGACACCACCAAATTAACAGAATATTCTATCATGAGGGGATATTATAAAAGATTCCAGGGATATACATGTTATTATAGTAATAATAACAGGATAAAATTAGACAAGGGTAAACTACTATTTTTTAAGTCTTAATGTACGAAATATTACATACCCAAAAATTTGAAGAGTGTAGGTGTATAAAGTAGAATATACTAATTGAAAGGTCAAATGGAATTATCCATGTCTCATAACATGCCCACCAAAAGCTCAAGAAAACTAATCAATTATAGGAGATAGATCCCTCTCTCCAGTTTCACACGCAAAAGAAACAACTGTAATTACAAATGACATTACAAGATCATTTATACATCATATGGCAATCAACAAGTAAGTTTTTAAACCAGACTTCAAAAGAGGCACTGAACATGTAGCTCGATGATTTCACTCAAGCACAGCTGAAACTGCTATCATTGATTGCTCCTAATCCACTCAAAAATATGATGTGAAAAAAATAATCAAGAATTTATCTATCACCCGGTCTCTCTTTCCTGGACTCAACGTCATCAGTGAAGAATATCCTTGGTCTCTCTTTCCTGGACTCAACGTCATCAGTGAAGAATATCCTTGATGTCAGAGAGAAGCTCACCTTCGACAACTTCTTATAGGGGGTGAAAAAAACACAAATGAAATGTCTCCTCCTCAAGCCAAAGAACAGACCTTATCTGAAGAAACGTAGGAAACTGTGTTAGCATAGGAAACAATCAAACGATTCTTTGATATGGAAAAAACCCATACACTTAATGGGCAAGCAAATGAGAGCGGCACCCTGTTACAAGAATGGTGAAAGCAGCTCACCTGTCTAGAGCTGCTGCAGCAAAGACGATTGTCATCTACATAGGTTGCTTCAAGGCCCATCATCCATGAACCCCTGACGTATCCTCATGTGCATATGCCTTTAGTGATGCGCTGCATGTTATAAGTTGGGATATTTGATCAACAACCACACAAGTTTACATATAGGAACATTCGATCTCAATTTCATACTGCAGGAGAAGAATGAGGTGGCTAAGATTCCGATTTGAATGATGGTAATGGATAAATCTTATGATTACTTTAACGTGATCAGCAAGCTCTTGGTTGGATACCATATGTTCAATGTATAGGCATAATGGATACACTTGAAACTCTGAATGTAAACTCACACCACATTGAATTTGAGGCATTTGAGGGATCATAGATTTAGTCTGTGTTATTTTTTTTTCTAGAAGGTGATCAAAACACCACAATTCAGGGATAAAACAAAGTTTACAGAAAACAAGGAATTCATCAATACAAGAAGACAAATTATGATAATACAAGTAAAGAATTTATTCCAGCACTCTGGAGTTCCAGTGATGGAGATGCTACTGTTCAATGTAAAGGTTGTTGGATGCTTCCATTTGTCCTTCTATCAGTTATTTCCCTCCACTCTCCAGATTGTCCATACAATAATCGGCATACATCTGCTACATTTGCTCTTCATTTTCCCCCATGTTGTACTTCATATCTGTCACTCAATGACTAATGTGATGCTCCAACCCTATTTAATCTAATAGCCTTAAAAAATTTGAATCAGTAGGGTTTCTATAATGCGACAATTATGAAAGGTATGTCCAAATTTCCTGGAAATACCCACAGAAAATACAAGTTCACCTGATATCTGATTTAAACCTCACAACTCTGCCTGCCGTTGAAAATCTCTTCCACGCAATCTTCCACAAGAAAATTTTGATTTCGACAGTGATTAGCATATTCCACATCAGTTTGCCAAGAAGTTGCGTTACCTCCTCCTACAAGGATTGTAATGGCTAATTTGACTGAGAAAACAAAAGCTCTGATTTCCCCCCCTACTTTATCTCCTACCATCCCTTTTCACATGATTACACTCCTATCGTATAAAAGCACCTTATTAAAGTCCCAAACTCTAACCCAAAACCTACGCATTGAGTTTAGGGAATCTTCTGAATGTACAGAGTGGAACTCCCATGGATTTCCAATGTGGCACTAAACCACAACATACATCATTTAAGTTTCTCCAGAACTGAACCCTCCGACCAGGTCTTTCCAATTCTGACCACATTGTCTATTCTAACTCCAGTTTTGCATGCAATCCCAAAAAGATTTTGGAAAACCTCCAGCAGCATCCTACTGTTCAGCCATGGATATTCCCAGAAACTTGTCCTCCATTGCCCACTGAATTTCCTCTGAGCAATCATAGCTTCGATGAACGAACTCCATCAGTCACCTGATACTTTGAGCTAACAAATTCATTCCAGACTACCTTATCGCCCATATTTTATCCTCCAAGTCATTACACCAGTTGGGTTTGAAACTAGGTCCACCTCCCTCAGGTCCACAAACACATTTCCATGCAATGGGAACATGATTGGTAGAAGCGGCTGATACAGAACAAAATTGGCTGATTAGTGTCAGAATCACAAGGTGGTAGGGCTGCAAACGGAACCTGAAATTCTGATCCGATCCGATAAAAATAATCAGTTTTGGAATTGAGAAATGATACCAATAACTTATCGGAATTGATATCGGATGTCGCGATAAGTTATCAGAATCGGAATCGGAATTGAAAAATAATCAAAATCGGTATCAGTTATTCCGATAAATTATCTACAAACTTAAAAGACAAAACCATAGTAAGTACCTTAGCTTATCAGAATTTTGGTTCCGATAACGTAATCGGAATCGGAATTAACCATTCCAATTTTATTGGAATTGGAACTATATTTTTGTTATCGGAATCGGAAACTACTATTTCCGGTTACGAACCTGACCCAGTTGCAGCCCTACAAGGTGGCAACCCGACTCCAGCGGTGTAGCAGCCAGGAATGGGAAAATGTTGTCGGAAACCAGCCACAACCGGAATCAGTTCAGATCAGAAAGAATCTGTGAATTCTTAGCCAATCCAGCAAATCAAAATCTGCAATTCAAAATGTTTCACCCAGATTGGGCCCGATATGGAGGAACCTTCAATTCACACACCCCTCCCCCCAAGAAAAGAAGATTTCACTTCTTTCTTTTCCAGAGAGCCAGTCCCTCCAGTCACCCTGACCGCCAAACACCGTCACCCCCTCCTTCACCATTCACTACAGCCACTTCTGTGACTCGAGTTTGCAACTTTCATCAGAAGAAACTTGAAAGGAGGAAAAAATCTTCAAGACTTGACCTCTTGGGATCTTGGAGAGTTTTCATAAGAACTCTTGAGATCTTCTTTCAAATGATGATTCATCATTTTCTTGAGAAATCCACCATTTGAACATATGTTTTCTTTTCCTGAAATTAAAACAATGCTTCAAATTTATGTAAGACCATGTAAAATCTGCAACACTCATTCACTGCATGTCCAATTAGAGTCTAAAACGTAGGAATGCACGATTAAAGACAATATGCCTTCTAATTTCAGGAATTGAATAAAATCCCCAATTATTTCCCTAACTAGGGTCCAAAAATAGAAGCTTTTGTTCAATTACTGCAATTGAAGGTCAATAATGTCTGTAAATCAGTTAACATGGTTGTTAAGGTGACCAAGGTGACTAAGGCGGTGGCCCACCACAGTACTGCTCAGACACCAAGACGCCTAGGTGGGGCCTAGTTTATGTAACAAAGTACCCAGAATCCTATATTTTATACTATGTATATTCTCCATTTATTAATACAAAAGTGCAACCCACAAATATTTAGCACATATGTGTATAAGAAGGTCATATAATAGAAGAAATAACAAATATTAACAAAATATTAATAATAATAAGGTAATCAATCGAAATCTGAACATTTAACAGTCAAATGTCAACAAGACAAAAAAAAGGTTTTTTTACATAAAGAACCTTATAAATATTGGTTATATCAAATGTAACCCCTCATTTGAGCATATTATAAAAAATATCCTCTAAAATACCTTTATAGGTGGCAGTTATATTCCTGTGGTTCCCTACCGTCAAACAGGAGTGATGACAGGGATATAACAGAAACCTATAAAGGTATTTAGAGGATATTTTTAATAATATGCTCAAATGAGGGGTATACCTCTGTGTGGGTGTTGTTTTCTTCATTGGGGGTAGGTTAGTAATTCACCCGCCTACCCCGAGCTTAACTCGAGTCAAACCTACGGGAGTGACGGCAGGGGTATAAGTATAACTGCAACCTATAAAGATATTTAGAAGATATTTTTGATATATGCTCAAATGAGGGATATATTTGGTATAACCAATATTTACAAGGGTATTTATGAAAAAAAAGTTTTATTTAACCTGAAATATTTCTAGGCAAATAATAAATTAAAAGAGAGAGATAAATAATGACTAAAGTATATGTATAGTTAAGGAATCCAGCAAAAAAAAAAGCACAACAGGGGCTGCTGCGGTTCATGAATCATGCAGCTGTTTAGTCTTATTGGGCTGCTCACCTACGCAACCACTCAACTTGGCAGTTGGCCAGCACCTTGTTGCCTTGGCGACACCATCAAAACAATGTTACTTAATTGACCCAATTATATAATCATGTTCACATCTTTTAATTCGGGAAATTGAAGAAAAGCCCCAACTTTTGCCCTAATAAGATTTAACAAGCAGGACTCTTGTTCAATTAGTGCAATTGAAGGTCAATTAAGAGTGTCAATCACTCAATAGACCCAATTGTGTAATCACATGAGAAGCACATCTTTCAATTTCGGGAAATTAAAGAAAATTCCCAATTTTGCCCTAATTTGGGTTTGAAACTTGTGGCTTTTGTTCAACAGAAAGTTCTCTGCTTATAAGCTAAGATATAAGCTAGGAAAAAGCTATAAGACAGGCAATTTTTTTTTACTAGAACTTTTGTACATCTACATAAATTCTTCACCAGGCATAATATATGCATCTGAATTGTTCAATCAGAAAAATAAAAAACAGTTTCCTAAGTTCCCTTTTCTCCAATGACCACCAGTTAGATATCTGAAGGAATATAGACAATGCACTCCGCAGCTGTAAACAGCCAATCATCTGTGGATTAGTCACAATGAAAATAGCTTAAGAAACTAGTCAGTTATAAAGAGAAACAGAACAAACTTTTTTCCATCAAGTAGTCATTCAAGTGAATAAAGACAGAGAAGACAGATTTGAAGACAGAGAAACAGATTGGCATAATTCTCATCATACCTTCATTTATGACGAGAAACCATGATCCACTTTGACTAGAAATTTAGGAAACATAACTGAAGGAAAGTCAAGGAATTCTCCTGTTAACATTAATATACCATGCCAAATTTTTGGAGAGTATAAACAGCGAGCCAGCAGCATGTCGGAAGTACCTGAAGATAAAATAGAAACAAACATGTAAGAATTAATAGACACAAAATGGGAGACTAACCACCCAATAGATAATACACTAATTATTCAAATGTACCATAGTCATGGTGTTGAAAATTGAATCATAACTTTCATCAATTAAACAAAGCCAACTTTATGGATTTCGTACACATCCAGAGTATTCAACAAGAAAAAAAAGAATGAGAATTTCCTGCATGACAGGAATATTGATAATCTACCATAGTCGCCTCACTCCAGCCAATTTTGCCTTGGCAACCACCAGGATCACCTGGACTGCCAAGGTGAGCAACTCAGCCAGTCTCAGCGCCCAGGCCTGCTTTACGCAAAGGCTTAAAAATGGACCAGAAGCCCATTAACTTGATTATATTTTAGGTTGAGCCCACCTAATACCCATTTGCCCTTCATCAACTTTCCCCTTTCACCCGCCACCATCACAAACCTAGCAGATAAGGCGACCTCAACAGTCAAAGATGATGAATACAGTGATGATGTCTACGAGGGACGGCAACCTCATCTCCAGTGCCGACAGTGTCCTACACCACCACTTCCAGTGATGGCAATAATAAGGCGATCTCACACTTGCACAGGTGTAGGGCTTGACCATGATGACCACTCTCTCAAACACAGGGGTTCTAAAAATTACCGCATCCGACACTACATCAGCATATTTTAATAAATGGAATTAGGACATTTTTTTATTCTATGTATGTGCTTTTGTCATATTTAATTATATATCTGCATATATACATATTGTATATATGGATGGAAAAGAAATTGCCTCACATGCCTAGACATTTGAGGCTAAGCCAACCTCTCAGTTGCCACAACCACCTCTCACCTAGTCACCTCTCACTATATTAGAAGTCAGGATGGCTGGAATTACTCTGGGTGCCCTAGTGGCTGAGGTGGTGCAACCGTGCAAGGGGCCATGTAAAAGTAGTGGATCTTGGCCTGTTAGATAAGATGGGAAGGGGAACAGCTGCTTAAGAGTGGCAAATGACAGAGGGGAGTAGGGTTGCCAAACATGATGGTAATGCACACACCAACATGCCCAGGTGTTCAAGCTCCCCTAAAGTGACATGGTTCACCTTGTTGCCTTGACAACTATGATCTTTTTCAAATTTGTACAACAATTGTGAGTCATTCCGTTCACAGGACATTAATCAAGGGAGTCCAATCATTTAATCGATGCAATTAATACCGGATGATATAGGTGGGGAGTGGGGACACATCTACTCCATGGATTCACATGCTTGGTCCAAACCATAATTGCCGCTGGACCCAAATATTGGAGAGGGAGCATAGCTGAGTGGACTAGGTGAAAGGAGGTCAAAAAATGTCAGTAGAGCTGAGAGAATTTATTGAAGCCAGATGCCACCAAGGTTACTTTTTGGTTTATTTGAGTTTGGACTTGATAGATGGAAGGTGGATGGGCAAAATGGACATCAGGTATTTAATTAGATGCAGAATTCATGTGCCAAGGTGATTGGTGCAGGCCCAGGCGGAGTGGGAAACTCAAGGCAGCATAAGCAGTCATTCTTGTAGGCAACAACAGCTGTAACAGTCCACCTCTGATAACAGAGAAAGTTGAAAAAGAGCAAAAATATTCAAGCAGCCTGAATTGGCCCGCAACAGCTGTGAAACAGGACAAAAAGATCCAAAACCCTGTAGGACCAGCATAGATAGGCAGAGAGAGACATGCAGACAAACATAAACATATACATGTATAGAACATCAGATTTGGTGAAGTTCATCCCTGAACAAACAAAATCAGAATCAAAAGTGGAACATCCAGTTGCACGTTTTAAACTGGTTGTTAAAGCCACAATTCACATTCCTGTGTGTAATAGAGATTCCTTATTGTAAGTAAGAAAATTCTTCGGGAAACCAGTTGGATGGCAAGTTTGCTCCCATTTGTTTTGGGGGAAAAACAGGAAAATTATTCATTAATCAGCAGAGAAGGAAGTACTTATACCTGGGAACACAATAACTTGTATCCTCTGGTACACAGTTGTTGTACTAGATTTAATCCGCTTTACTTGTTACAAGGATTGCACATTCAGTCGCCGTGCATATATCCTAAAAGTGCAGGTTTTATGGTTGTTAAAACTGAGATTGCAGCAAAGTTCAAATCAGCTAACACTTCTGTGCTTGCCCCTGTTGCACCAGATTTAATCTGGTTTGCTTAAAAAAAGGGGGAAGGGTGGAAACCGCACTCACCTGAGTAGCTGGCTGTTGCCCCCTCTCCGGCCGATGCCAACACTTGCCCCCGATGCCAACACCTCTGACACCGCTGATGGTGGAACAGGGAGAGGGAGGTCGGGCCCGCCGCTGCCCCTGTTGGGGTCTGCACCGACCGCCGCGCGCGCCTAAGGGAGTCGCTGCAGGCCTGTGCGCCGTCGCCTTCGCCGGCCTCAACCGCCACCGCCTGCACCTTCTCCAGCCGCCGCCGCCAGTACTGGCCCCCGCTGCTGTGGGCCTGCGCGCTGCCGCTGCCACTCTGGTGTGCCGCCGTCGCCGCCCTGGTGCGCTGCCGCCGTCCCCAGCCACAGCCGCCGTCGCTGCCTGCACTGCCGCCTGGGTCACCGTCAAGCAGGAAGGGGAGGAAGAAGGAGGCCGCGCGCCTCCTCTTCCTCTGTTCTGTCTCTCGCAGAAGCCAACCGAGGGAGGAGTTCGAACCAAGAAAGGAAAGGGGATGAAAAGAAATAAAAGAAATTGGGAGGGGCTAACACGCTAAATTACGACCCAAACCTCCTTCCACTGTAAAAGGAGGGTGCCCAGGTCAAAGAGGGAGGATTTTTGAAGTTTAGAAACAGTGCAAAGTTCTGAGAAAGACTGCAAGATGATCTAAGAGAAGGGTCTACAGGATAGCTCTAAAGAATATTATGTAAGATATATTTTAATTTTCTTAAGTCTTAAGTAAGGTCTATTGAGTTTCCTATTGGGCTAAATTTCTTATTGGGTCTCAAATTATTTATTGGGCCGAATTTGTATCTTTTATGCCATGATTTATTAAATGACCATGATGCTTAATGTTTAATGGGCCTAAGGCTGGTTAATGGGCCGACCCTTGGTATATTATTTACATGTGATGCTTAATGAGCCTATCGGGCTAATCTCACTCATTTTATCATGCACTATATGAATAATTACATGTAGTGTCACGTTTATTTCAAATTCTTCACCACTTGATTTCTTAATCAAAATCAACCAATTTTTCAACAAACCTTACTAAAATATTTCATAAACATTGCTCTTTAATTTACCATAACCTAAAAATAACAAACAAGTTATGGTGGTTCATATCATTTTTGATCCACCATAAGTTAATCTCCCTTTAAATCAAATAAAAAATGAAAATATTAAATTAATCCACATAATCATAATTTAAATAAATAAATGACGAAAATAATTAAATAATGAAATCAATAATTTTAAAATACCCAAAAATGAGAAAATGAATTTAAAATCAATAAAAAATAAAAACAATATAAAAAAGTTTAAAAAATAGATTGCATGTTTATAATTTTGTTTTCTTTAATGTATAATTCATTTCATTCAATTGTGAGTCACGTTCTTTTATTTCAAAGGGGTTGTTTGATAGTTAATCAATGGTATTTAGTATTTGTGGTGATATAATTAACATTAACCGGAGTTATGGGGAGGTCAAACAAACTAAATAAGATCATATCCATGTAAATAAATAAAAGCCAAATAACTCAAGCTAAAAGATAAAATTTTTAAAAGTTAAAAAAATGATTCTCACAACAGTAAGCCTAATTTCCCCCTATCTAATGAGTTATTAAGTCTAACAGTCCATCTTTCTTTCTGCAGAATATTTATATATGAAAAAAAATTCCCTTGTTTCTGCAAAACAAGGAGCTTGAGGATGGATAGTGGATTTTAAAAATATTTAAAAGAATGCTGAACTAAAAGTGACGTAAGATGTACTTACATCTTCTCATCGCCAAACTTCCACCAATCAGGTTCGTACCACTGCTTTCCCCTGGAATACTTGGTCAAAAGAAGTAATGCATCATCAATTGAGATTTTAATTTAAGTAGTAGACCTCCATTTTTAAGTGGAGAAAATGTTATACTCATTAACGTAGTTGATAAAATCATCAACAATTAAAACCACAGTGATGATTGAACATGGTAGCATCCTTCGAAAAAAACATCCTTATTCTAAACAATGTGTCACTCAAAAGGAATCAATATGCCCTGTCTAGAAAAGAAAAAAGGCTTT
The DNA here is from genome assembly GCA_014218235.1 of Colocasia esculenta. NCBI lineage: Eukaryota > Viridiplantae > Streptophyta > Magnoliopsida > Alismatales > Araceae > Colocasia > Colocasia esculenta. The sequence continues at coordinate 3,704,192 of CM024764.1, read as the reverse complement.
GGATTGTTGCATCTACATCTTTCTTAAAATGAAAATTGCACAAAAATCCATACCCGATTGCATTTGCAGGTATGCCCTTCATATGTGAATTAATTATCACATATACCCTTTTGGTAAGCTTACGTGTCGGAATATTCCATCTTCTGTTTTTTTCCCTTTAATATGTTCCAACTGCTTGCTAAAAGAAAGTGATGAAAAGATCATACTCATGTAAGAAGGTCACATAGGAAAATGTAACCAGGATAGAGATTTATGCAACTTTCACTTAAGAGGAGTTACTACAATGTGAAAAAGAAACTAAAGAATTTATATGAGAAAAAAAAAACTTGGTGATAGGGTTTGTCAACTGGGCCAGGCCAGTTTGGAGGCCCAGTTTACTAGGCTCAGGCAAAGTTGGGCTGGACTCAGGCTTCCACTCTCCTTGCCCGTGACACAGAACAAAAGACCAATCCAAACTCAAACTCCCGAATCCAGTTCGGCATCCACAACTTTCCCTCCAAATGAGGCATGGACCACTTCCCCTGCTTCCGTAGCACAGTCCTCCAACCCTTTTGTGACTGGAACCCAGCCCCAATCCAGCACCTGCTCCTTCAACAGAATCCCCACCCCTTCTCAGAAGCCACCCAAACCTCACTACCAACTCCCTTATGTTGTAGGCGCCACTCCCTGCCACCGCCATTAGAATGATGAAAACCCACATCTGCTGGTCTCTCCCTTTGCAGGATGTATAAGCCAGTGTCTCTAGTCTCTATGAACTCATGTCCACTTGGCACAGCCCCTTCCAATTCCTGCAACACAAAGAAGCCTAAGTTAGAGCATTACGCAACCCTTGTGACCGGATCTCCTCCCTACATGGAATGCAGAATTGGCTGATCCGGTAGGGACCGGCCGATTCGGATCGGCCTATTAGTTCGATCCTATTCCAAGGGAAAGCCCACTGGATCGGCAAAATTCCAGCTAAATTAGCCGGCCGAATCGGACTGAATTGGTCCAGATCAGTCGATCCAGCCGATTCTGCCACAAAATATATATATATATATATATTATATATAATATATATATGTACTGACAATGAATGTAAATGGCTGTACATACATTATGTACATGTTATAAATTATACATGTACATATTATTATTATTATATTTACATTAATATAGGATTTTATGTACATCAGTCATCAAAACACATACATATATAAAAGTGCTCATTAATATGATATGTATACTATAAAGATATAATATTAACTATAGCTGCACATTTAAGAGATATATATGTGATAGGCTGATAGCATATATATTGTATACATATACGAATGTGTTATTTATTTATATGAATAACATACATCATAACCACATATGTATAAACAAGTGAGATCTATCCCTTGCTTTGCAACTTAAAATTTCTTTCCGGGGGGCTCTGCCCCCTAAACCCCACAAGGGGCACTGCCCCCTTGACCCCTGTGACCTGACAGCAAGTCAATATATGCGATCTGACCATGCAGATCGATCCGCGTGTGCATACCCACACATTGGAGAATTTAGGACCTCAACCTCCATGTTCCAACACTTAATGATTGTGATATGTATAATATATACATTTACAATGATATACATATTAATTGTGTTTGTACATTAATATGATATGTATATGATTACATGAATATCGTGTGTAAATAAATATTATGAATGTGTAAATTTACATGTATAATTACACATATCATAAATTATATATTGAAGACATTTTTCCTGATATTTTTATGAGCTTTCATGATTGTTTTATTTTTTATTATCTTAAAAAATATTTTTTAATCTGGCCGATCCAGGACTTCCATTGGATCAGCTAATCCGGCTGATCCAATCAGATCCGGATTGGCCCAAGGCGATCCAAGGGCCGATCCGATTCTTTTTTCCATGCCTCCCTAACTGCTACCACAAGAACAACCTCCGCTGTTTCCTTTGTCTCTATCTCCAAGCATGTGTCTTCATACCTCTTCCTCTCTCTTCTCACACAGCATGTCTATGACTGTTTATCTAAGGCAGAGACTGCTTTTAGAAGACCAGATGAGCAGGGGCCTCCTAAGGCCCAGCCCACTAATTGGCATAGTGTCAAGGCGCCAAGGCGCCCCAAGGCGTTCTTGCGGTCTTTGATTGCCTAAGCACGAATGCCTAAGCGCTTAAGCGCCCGCCTAGGCGGGACTTAGGCATCCAAGGTGGTGCCCAACGTGATATCTCCCTCCTATATGGAATTTAAGTATCTAAAAGTATATAATGTATGAATAATCAAAATACAATTATGTAATAAAAATGTTAATATGACATTATAATTAAAATTAGAACATAATACTCTAAACATATTAAAAGCATAATAAATTAAGATGGTTCTCGAATAATTAGGATTTTTAACATTTAATGACTGTGACAATGTTCACAATCTAACGTACAGTGTCGGAATATGGAGTTTGAGGCCTTGAATTCTCCAATATGCGAGTACGTTGAAGCGGATCGACCTGCGGGAACATAAAATTTCATAATTCAAATCAACTCCATGGAATACTAAAAATCTAAAGTCAGGTGAAAAAGGTCAAGCGTGCATGTCACTTCTCCAAGGGAGTCACTCTCCTACTGACGGGGACTTAGATGATATTAGTAGGAGAGTAAGCCCCTTAGAGAAGTCGCATGCATGTTTAATTTTTTTACCGGACTTTAATTTTTAGTTTCATAAGATCTATCTTAATTATGAAATTTTTAGTTAGGCCAAATTATGAGGGATTAAAAAGTCAACATTTTGATAGAACCACTAAAATCGTGATTTTCTTCTTAGATGGGAGAGTTGATTTTTAATTGATAAGACTATAATTTTTTTGATATTTTTGATTTAAATGGAGAATACTTCCTTATTTAATGTAATATCTTAAGTAAATGTAAATCATATGTAAACCATTTACTTGAATGATATTTAGGGAAATAAGACCCAACGAAGCATGCCTCATAGGACCTAGTTCCACAAGGGGCCCAGGCGGGCCAAGGTGCTCGCCTAGGCATCGCTTTGGGACACCTTTTTGGGTCCCTATAAGGCGGACCTTCGCCTGACCCTCAGTTGGGTGTCTTCCCGCCAAGGCAGCGCCTTGACACGACGCTAATTGGCGAACAATTAATAGTATATAAAGCCTTTCCATAAGGATTCCATGTGAAATAACCATAGAAAGCATGTAACATTGGTGTTAAATATTTCAGCTGGAAATCTAAATGACTGCACTACAAATTTAGCCAGCTAAAGTGTCCGAAAAATAAAATAGATAACAAATATTAGTTTCATTTATGACTGTCAACTTACACTTCATTACGACAGCTCCTGACTTCATGCATCCTACATAAGCACTAGTTTGACCACGGTGGCTTTGGAGAATCTCAATCAACCACCTTGGCTTTAGAAGATCTTGACCCTGAGTTCTTGACTATTCATCTCGGCCTTCTCATTTCTCGGGAAGGCGTCGAGACCGAGATCTCGCGAGAATGTTTTCCATGGTTGTTAAGGCAACCAAGGCGACGAAGGGGTTGCCCACCACAGTATAGTTCAAGCACCAAGACGAGACACCTAGGTGGAGCCTAGTTTATGTAACAAAGTACCTAGAATCCTATATTTTATACTATGTATGTTCTCTATTTATTAATACAAAAGTGCAACCCACAAATATTTATCACATATGTGTATAAGAAGATCATATAATAGAAAACATAACTAATATTAACAAAATAATAATAATAATAATAATAAGGTAATGAATCGGAATCTGAACATTTGCCTGTTAAATGTCAACAAGACCAAAAAAAAAGTTTGAGTTTTTTACAGAAAGATCCTTATAAATATTAATTATATTAAATATTCTTTTTATTTGAGCATATTATCAAAAATATCCTCTTAAATATCTTTACCGGTGGCGTTTTATCTCTGTGGTTTGCCCATCAAAGGGGAGTGACGCCAGAGATATAATTGCAGCCTATAAAGATATTTAGAGGATTTTTTTATAATATATTCAAATGAGGGGTATACCTAATCTGTGTGGGTGTTGTTTTCTTATTGGGACCAATACCCACAGTCATCTAGACGTAACGATATTAATTACATTTTTTTAGAGAAAAGATTCTTAGATAATTATCAGAATAAATGAGGACAAGAAGTATGAAATAAAAGACACCGAGACATATGTGATTAATAATGCTTGATGCATGACAAAGACAACATTTATTTGCCTTATTCGGCTTAATTTAGAGTTGTTGTTAGAATTATTTGCTTTGATTTGTAACTTGCAGACTTGTTTTGAAGTAGTTTTATTTGGCTTAAGGTTTGCGTTCGGGTTTGGGATTATTGGATTTACATAGAATTAAGGAAAGCTCGAAAAAAATAATGAAGGATATATTTATATATATGTCATGTGTGTGACCTTCCTCCTGTCTTGATATTTTTGAGCCGCACGATCTGTTTTAGTGGGAAAGAATTGACGGAACAAGGGGCACAGAGAAATCTTCAACTCATCCAAATTGGAAGGCCCGATGGAAAGGGTGTGGACGGAAACACTTGTGGCATCTTTATTTTGTTTCAACCCTCCACCTATAAGAAATTTTAGAGACAAACAGGATTAAAAAAAAGAAAAAATTTCACTTCTCATCCATTTCCGCGTACTTTTGTATTAAAAGCATAAATAGAAACGAGATTGAAAAAAAATAAAAAGTTGTGATAATATCGATCGAATACACCTAAATGTAAGTAATTAATGAACCCCCAAAAAAAAAGGCTTGAAAGGGAGAACATCAGATAAACGAATGGTGGACAAAGTCCTCAGACTTCCTGCGGTCTTGATACTTAAATTGGGAGCTGCGTCCACATGAGGTCCCTCTTCAGCGTGGAAAAAGTCCTAAGCCCCGCCCAAGTGGAACGAGATGAACATCAGAAAGCGAAAGGCTAGCTGGGCCGCCCCGGCACAGTAATATGTAAGTTAACGGTGGACAGACTCATCAGGCTTCAGGCCTATCTTGATATTTCTGAGTTTGCCTCTCCCTCGTGGGGTCCTTCCTTAACATTATTTGCAGTGGAAGAATTGATGGAACAGGTGGCGTGGAAGAGTCATATCCATGCATATATGTCTAGGTGGGGGGTTTTAATTTTTTCGAATTACTCATGTAGACTACCATGGTAGTTCTAAACACACACACGTACCGCAGTTTTTATGGCACCGTGTGATACGGTACGGCGCCGTTAAGATACGGTGGAAAATGAGTCGTTTGATTTTTCTTTATTTTGTGACTTGGTCGATATTTAAAATGAGTAAACTTCAAAAAGAATGAACAAAATATAAGAACATCATATAAAGAAGTTGAAAAACATAAGAAACTTCATTTAACCATTCAAGTCAACTCAACATAATCATTTAGTATTGTGATCTATGTCGTCTTGGATATACGAAGTAGATGTCAATTAATAATTTTTTGAGCAGTTTTAACTTGATTAAAAATTAAACTAAAATCATCATAATTTGTATCATCTCTTAATAGCTTATGTTTAAAATTTTATTTTAATTAGACATCATTTAAAACCCTTAAATGTGTCAGATGTGGGGAAAGATTTTTTTTTTAAAAAAAGAGAGGCGCGGGGGAACCGACAATGTTATGCATGACACAGTACGGTCGATCATACCGCCGTGGTACGCGGCAGTACGGGTCGGCAATATCACCGCAGTACACGATGGTATGACCAACTTTGGTTCCGGCACGAATTTGATTGTGTATATCTCGATAAGACGACATCATGTTTTGAAAATAAAGTCAAATATGAAGTCATCATAATTATAAAAAATATATATTGATTCTAAAAATATAAATATCAGAAATTATTGATGCATATATATTGAGATTAAATCAACTTAATAAATTTTGGGATAATTTTTACTGGATAAAAAATTATTTTAAAAAATAAATTAAAAGTATCATAATTTGTATGTTCTCTCAATTAATTTATGTTTAAAATTTTATCTCAACAATTAGATATTATTTAAAGGGGAAAGAAAACAAATAAAAAAAAGGAGGGGGGGGGGAGGGGATAACCATGGTTTAACTCCTTTCTGAGGTTGGCTAATACATTCTTCACCCACATATATTGGGTAAGGTCGCCCGTTGCGGGTGCACATTAGCTCTGCTTAATTGCACCCCCCAGAGAGAGAGAGAGCGAGAGGAGCGAGAGAGAGAGAGAGCTTCCGAGCTTGCAAGTGTCACAGGTGCCCCCTCGGCACACAGTACTGGGGGCAGGGCTTCCATTAATAGCTGCCAACACCAGGTGCTGCCGCTGTTCTTCTTTGTTCTTCCATGTTCTGTGTATGACGATGACGCACCTCTTGATTTCTTCTGAATTCCACCTACAGTCATTCCACAGTTTATGATGTTATATGTGCTTCTTTCTGAAGGAAAAATGGAAAACTTAGAAGACATGAGAAGATTGGGAATTGATCGTTGGAACCGTGATTTTTAGAAGAAAAAAAAAATTCATACATTCTCGAGTTCTTGAACTATCATTGACGACTGGAATAACACCATGTCAAACAATAACATAGGGAGATTCCTCTATGGTCTTTGATTAGCACTAGTATAAACGTTGGGGTTATGTAAACTAATGGGTTGGATGAACTCTCTGTTTGATACGAGAGAGGATCTCAACAAATCAAATCTTCCTAAGTGCTGACCTAATACGATTGCTCTTTTGTGATCCACCTCATACTTATTGCAAAAGGAGTCTTGCAATAAGTATCTCCTCCCATTTAGCCACAGTATAACGACCAACCTGGTTATAAACTTCTCAAGATCGGCAATTTGTCACAAGGTCTTCGGTGGAGATTAATATCATACAGTCTCCCTGACATTTAATCAAATCAGATCCAAAAAAAAACTTTTATCTATAAAGAATTTGGTTAGTCCTAGGAGATCTTTGTACTCTCCCTTCCCTAAAAGTGTAATTTTCACTATCTTTGTCGGCCTCTTCTCCCCCATTTCCTTTGGATCTTTTCATCTATCTTCTTCTCGCCTTGGTTAACAAAATACTAACTGGTTGTTCGCTGCCTCAGGTCTTCCAGAAAGAAGAAAAGAGGAGGCCATTAATTCTTTGCTTTCATTCTTCACCCCATTTTCACAGAGAAAATAAAAGGTCGAATGTCTTCGAGGGAAAGCAAAACTATCTAATGGAGATGCCCTTTGATTTGATCTGGCACTTGACCTATAGATCCACCCTAAACGATGCTCCTTTCAGGGCAATCATTTGATCTTTGTTGTTGATCCATCTTTTTTTCTGGTCATTGGATGGTGTATGATATAGCAGAATGTTTTAATAAGAAAATCATCCTAAAAAATTTTCTTATGGGCAGTTGCTTCATGAGGAACACAGGTTCTATCAAAAGAGAGCAAGCATCCAGGACATAGCAAAATTGACGAAAACCATATCAGGTGCTAAAGCATCCTTTATAAGGGCCCTGCCTTTTGCAATTGGAGTTCTATTAACTACGCTGTTTGAGGATCAAGATCGATCTCATACATCAAGAAGTAGCTAGCAGTAAGTGATGTTAATCTTTCATCATCATCTTTCTCAATTTTGCACGCAGGTCATTCCCGTTTGTCATGACTTTTATATGTGGAATGTTGTATGATCTACCTTTGTGATACTAATTATTGGTGGCGTATCCACCCTCACAGCAGCAGGGTGCACATCTGTCATTTGTCAATGGCTATTGCTCCAGTTATTGCAGCCGGGGAAGCGATCATCTCCACCTCGGTAGATGTTGTGCAGAACTATGTATTCTCCGTGGCCAAGGAAGAGTTCCAGAGTGTGTGGTACTTGAAGGATGAGATCAAGAGGACTTCTGAGTTGGTGGAGACAATCCGAGGCGGGGTGGAAGATGCAGAAAAAAAGCAGCTTCAGAATGAAGATGTGCGCAAGTGGATTAGGGATCTCAAGAATGCTGGTTATGACATGGAGGACGTGCTATGTGACTACAGGGTGGTGGATGGACAAGGAGTTGTAACACGGTGCATGAGTCTAGCCAAGGACGCCCTCTGCCTGGTGTGTGTCATCCCCTTGTCCTGTTTCGACATTATTCCATTCCCCCTCACCCCCCGCGTAGAGATAGCACATAGGCTTCGATCCATAAACAGGAATCTGGTCGAGATAAACCAGCGGAAGGCAAAACTGAGCCTTGATGGAGGTATGGTTGGTGAAGGCAACGAATCAGATCCCACAAGAAGAAGTTTGGGGCCTCCTTTGTGGCAGTACCAACAGCGGCCAATGATGGGGAGAAGCGAAACCAAGAACAAGATAAAAGCGGAGTTGCTGAGTTATGCTGCAGCTAGCACCAAAGAATCATGTTCGAAGTCATTTGTCATAGGCATAGTGGGAGCTGGTGGGATGGGAAAGACGACCCTTGCGCACAATATCTTCTCTGATGAGGATGTAGTGGAGGCCTTTTCCTCTAGAAAGTGGTTGTATGTGGGAGAAAAATTTGACCTCACGAGGCTTATGAATGAAATCATTGGTGAGAATAGGCAGCTCATGCGTGAAGATGATCTGTATTCAGCAATGCGAGTGAAGTTCAAAGATCAAAGTCTCTTGATTGTCCTGGATGATGGTTGGTGCACCGACAGTAAAGATTGGGATTTGTTACAGAGCTCTCTGTCCAATGGAGCCAAAGCGCATGCCTTGATTGTGACGACTCGGAATAAGGCAGTTGCAAGGGCAATACCTCATGAGTGTGGATATTTAGAGCAGGAGTTAACGGCGTTGCCAGACACAGAGTGCATGGATATTTTCAAAAGATGGGCGTTCATGGGGCAGCAAGCAGAGAGCTACCCAGATTTAGAATGGCTATCCGAGAAGGTGGTTCAGAAGTTGAAAGGCATTCCACTGGCGGCGACCATGATGGGAAGATTCCTGCACAAACATCTCGGCAACCGGCAGATGTGGGTGAGCATCGCAAGTGATGTAGATTGGCCAGACACAGATGAAGGAAACGTGGTTGACCGAGTCGTTGGGTTAAGCTACCTTCACCTGCCCCCACATTTGAAACCGTGTTTTGCTTATTGTGCTATGTTTCCCAAGGGTTTCCTATTTGTTAAGAAGAGGTTGATTCAGATGTGGATAGCTCAAGGTTATGTTAGGCCTTTTGGGAGAGAGTTGATGGAACATACTGGGAGTGCCTACTTCGATGATCTGTGCCAGAGATCATTCTTCCAGACTCAAAAAAATTTTGGTGACCGCTACATAATGCATGACTTAATTCATGACTTTGCCAAAAAGGTCTTTACAGAAGGATGTCGGATGGATGCGGGTGACACAGAGGAGATCCGCCACACAGAGGATGGTACATCATTAATCCGTCATTTGTCATTCCACTGTAATGGAACAGAGCCACCAGAACTCAAGAGATTGCTCAATTTTACGAAACTACGTACTCTGATGCTTAAATCGGATGTTCCCAATATTATTGGTCCCCTCTTGGATGTGCCATCCCAGTTCAAATATCTCCGCCTATTGGTCTTAGAAGACTACAAACTAACAGGGTTGCCAAATTCAATCCGGCACTTGAAGAGTCTTCGATACCTGGACGTATCAAGTACTGGAATAAGATCATTGCCTGAATTACTGTGTGACTTGGTTAATCTTCAATTTTTTAAATTGCCACATCATTGTGCACTGCCGGAGGGAATGAATAAGCTCATTAACTTGCGATTTATAGGAGCACAATATAAAGAAGTCCCACAATTTCAGGGGATCGGGCAGTTAACTTCTCTCCAAGGACGCGTCACATTCCAAGTACAGAACAAAATCGGATGGAAGATATCAGAGTTGAAGGGTTTGAATCATCTACACGGAGAACTCGTTGTACGTGGTCTTGAACATGTCAAAAGTAAGGAAGAGGCGGAGCAGGCTTGTTTAAAGCACAAGGTGCACATTGAAAAGCTAGAATTGCATTGGGGAGCCAAAAAAGAGGAGGCAATACTCTCATGCGTACAACAAGAACATGCCGTTGACAGCCAGGTATCCTTAATTTCACTTAATTTGCTTTTATTTTATTTTTTCAATGAAGTAGAAGATAAACAAACTGTAATAATACTAGGTCTTGCAGGGTCAGATACGTTTCTATATATATGATTGATTAAGTAAAAATAGATGTTATTGTGGTATGCTTTGCCTACTTTTTTTTCGCCTAATAAAAGCATGTTGATGTCTTACTTGTTTTGATCCCTAGCTTGATGGTTCAAAAAAAAAATTTCTGTATTTTTATCCCACGAAATTGATTGGTTAGAAGATAGTCCACAAAAATGACATCACATATATATGCTAATAAAATGATATCGGAGTCTCACAGCAGGTACAGAAATATGTGAGAAACGATGTGGAAAGCCAAGTACTAGAAGGCCTGTTCCCACCCCCAAATCTCAAGGTGTTAAGCATCCACAACGATCGCGGAGCAAGGTTTCCAAGTTGGATGGAGGAGCATCGTTGTTCGATATCCTCTAGTCTGGTGACACTCGTACTTTATGGCTGTTGCACTAACCGGGAATGCCTTCCCTCACTTGGCCGGTTTCCATCCCTCAAAGAATTGAGAATTACAAAGGCACACAGTGTGAAGAAGATCGGCCCTGAATTCTATGGTGAGATCGACAACATGCATGGCAGAGAGATCGTCAACAACAAGGGGTATTCCTACTTCCCACGTTTGGAGCTCTTATATCTTAAAGAAATGAGTTTATGGGAGGAGTGGGGGATGCCGGCAGCTGGGGAGATCCATAGTAGTGGTGGTGGGGGACGACTTGTATTGTTCCCTTCCCTTAAGGAGCTCTGTATTTACTCGTGTCCCAAACTGCTCACCCTCTCTCCAATCTTGCCTCACTTAACTAATCTCAAGAAGTTCAGAGTCCGTGAGTGTCCCAAACTGGCTTCCTTCTCTTCAATGCTACGCCGCCTTACTGCACTCGAAAGCCTGGAAATCAGAGGAAGTGATGAGCTGATATTTGATGGGGGAGTAGCAGAAGATCAAGAGACAATCTCAAGTGTACAACAACCACCGGTTGTTGTCGACAACCAGGTACGTACGTACATCTTGCTTTAATTTGCTTCTATTTCGTTTGAGACGAGGAAAATAAAAAGATCCATATATAAAAGAGCAATGTTCCTTGTACATGCAATCTCACGTGACTGATTTACCTATTGTGAAAAAGAAATGAGACAAGATGTAGTTATGAACTTCACTCTTCCTAGTAAAATTTTGCTCGCCTAATGTCATGGTCGTCTCAACCCAACTCTACCCCAATTTAGACTAAAAGATTAAACATGAGTGTTTAGACCGCCTCACCTTTCATTTTCACACCTAAATAAAATACATAGTGCTTATATACTACTCTCCATAAACAATGGCATTCACCCTTCTTTGCATATATATTAACAAGTGACATCAATAATAAATGCATGTGCAGGTACAGGAGGAACATGTGATGAATGATGCGGAGAGGGAAGCAGTAAACGTCGGCCAGTCTCCATCCCCATATCTCAAAGACTCTCTAACTGCGCGAGGAGCGCAGCTTCCAAGTTGGATGGAGTATCATCGCCTGCTACCCTCAACTCTGGTGACACTCGAACTTGATGGCTGTTGCACTAACCGGGAATGCCTTCCGACACTAGGCCAGTTTCCATCCCTTTCATACCTGAAAATCAAAAAGGCAGATCATGTGAGAAAGATCGGCTCCGAGTTCTATGGTGGTGAGGCAGACGTCGTGGGTGGCAGAGTCTATTTCCCACGTTTGGCATTCTTGCATCTTGAAGAAATGAGTGTATGGGAGGAGTGGGATGTGCCGGCAGCTGGGGTGATGGATGGTGGTGGTGGTGGTACTGGTGGGGGACGATATGGACATGTAATGTTCCCTTCCCTTAGGATGCTCCGTATCTACTCATGTCCCAAACTACCTTCTGTGTCTCCAGTCCTACGCCACTTGACCAACCTCGAGGTCATCTTCGTCAGTGGATGTGCTGAGTTGGCATCATTGGAGGAGGAAGGGGATGGATGTGGATGGGTGTTGCCTTCCCTTCGGAATCTTAGCATCAAAGAGTGTCCCAAGCTGGCATCCCTGACTCCAATCTTGCGTCGCTCGACCAATCTGGAAAGGATTGAAATCAAGAAATGTGCTGAGCTGGCATGGTCGGAGGAAGGAGATGGATGTGGATGGATGCTCCCCTCCAGCCTTAAGGAGCTCTCTATTGACGACAACAGCCCCAAGCTACCTTCCCTTTCTCAAATGTTGTCACACTTGACTGCACTCCCAGTATTAAAAATCTGTGGGTTCCGCAACCTCCAGCGCCTTCCTCCGAGCATTCACAACCTCCGCTCGCTCAAAACCCTCCAGATACAGGACTGCCCTGCCATCGAATGCTTGTCAGATGGGGGCCTCTGCTTGCCCTCGTTGTGGGAGCTGCGGATCAGGAGGTGTCCGTTGCTGGAAGGGCGCTACCGAGAGGGAGGTCCCGACGCCCTAAACATCCCCACCACAACTCAAGTCGCCATCTTATCACCACCTCTTCCAAAGGGTTAGTTGTTCTACAACAGATGATGACCATGCCAGCCACTATTTCAATTCCCTACATAAAAGGGGAGCTTCAGCATTGCAAGTCTCTCTGTTGGTGCATGATTCACTAATATGAATGTTATTTCTTCTACATCTTTTTCTTGCACATTTAGCTGTAACTAATTGTCAGAATTAGCTAACTAATCTAGCTAACTAATTTCCCTTCTGGAATGCTCTATATGCTGACGTGTACTCATATTTAACAACCAGAAGATTCCTTTGGCATTATAAATAAGAGGGAAGGCGTCGGTCTCAGACGCAAGCCTTTACAGCCTTTCCTTTTCTCTTTTCTGGTTCTCTCTTCTCGCTCTCTCTCTTTCTACTTGGTATCAGAGCAGAGCGAAGGTCCTGCTTCCTCGCCATGGCAACAAAGGAGAAAATCGATGATTCAACAGAAGGAAAAATCGATGATTCAACAGCGGTGGAGACTCTGGAGAGCATCTCTGCTGCAATTTCTTCTGATGATTCAGAGAATCCAGTTTTCCTTCATTCATCCGATAATCCAGGAACCGTGCTTGTCTCCAATCTTCTTACTGGAGATAACTACACTTCATGGCAGAGGGCGATGACTGTAGCACTCTCAGCAAAGAACAAACTCGGCTTTGTTGATGGAACTATAGTTGAGCCCACTGCTTCTGATTCGAATTACAACTCATGGAGTCGGGTAAATAATATGGTGTTGTCCTGGCTTCTTAATTCTCTCCATAGAGATATCGTTCATTCTGTTCTTTATGCTACCACTGCTTCCTCTGTCTGGACCGATCTTAAGGAGAGATTCTCGCCCTCTGATGGTCCGCGTATATATAGTCTGGAACGTTGCTTGGCTACTATACAGCAGGAACTGATTCTTTAAGCAATATTATAATACCCTAAAAGGGTATTGGGATGAATTGGCACATTTTGATCCTTTATCTAGCGGTAGTTCCGCTTCAGCACAGCGTCGTTGCTTGATGCAGTTTTTAATGGGCTTGAATGATACTTATTCGGCTGTCCGTAGTCAAATTCTTCTAATGGAACCTTTCCCATCAGTAGGCAAAGCTTATTCTATGATCTTACAAGATGAATCCCAACGCTCTCTGCAATCATCCACAGTCATTGAAGCCTCTGCCATGCTTGCACGTCGGCCTCCCATTACAAACGACTCTAATCGCCGAGGCAAAACAAGAGATCGCTGTGAACATTGTCATATCCCAGGCCATTCTAAAGAGCAATGTCGAAAACTGCATGATCCCAGATGTTCTCATTGCCATATAGCAGGACATACTAAAGATCAATGTTACCGACTCGTCGGTTTTCCACCACATTATCAGAATGTTCGGCGATCCCAGCAACCAATTTCTGAATCTTCTGTTGCAGCACCTGCTATTACTAAGGCGCAGTATGCCCATCTTGTCAGCCTCCTGAATGCAGCAACAAGTTCTTCATCCAATGCACCACCAACCACTGCGGTTAATACACCTCCTTGCACCTGGATTCTTGATTCAGGAGCATCAGCCCACATATCTTCTTCGTCTGCCAATCTTCTTCCTGGCCCCACTACAGATACTGTCATCACATTAGCTGATGGCACCCACATACCCATTCAAGGACGTGGGTCACTTGCCATCAGTAACAATATTACCTTATCTAATGTTTATCATGCCCCCAATTTTCAATTCAACCTGTTATCCGTTAGCCAATTGACTAAACATTCTAACTGTGTCGTCACCTTTTTTTCCTGACCATTGTATCATACAGGACCAATTGACGAAGCAATTGATTGGGCAGGGCCGTGAAAGAGGAGGATTATATTACTTGCAGTTGCCGTCCACCTCCATCAACTGTCTTCATGCTGTCACCTCCACCGCTGCTCTATGGCATCAACGCCTTGGCCACCCCTCCACTTCCAAGCTTCAACAATTAGCTTCCATGTTACCAAGTTCTGTTAATTTTTCTTCCTTCAAGTGCACTGAGTGCCCTTTAGCTAAACAAACCCGTTTGCCATTCCCTAAGAGTGCGTCTATTGCTACAGCCCCATTTGGTCTTTTGCATTGTGACCTTTGGGGACCTTATTCACATACTGGAGCTAGATATTTTTTGACAATTGTGGATGATTGTACCAGATTTACTTGGGTTTACATGCTAAAATTTAAATCTCAGACCTTCTCTGCTTTTTACTCTTTCCACTCCTACGTATGTAATCAATTTCCCTACAAAATCAAACGTGTTCGCACGGACAATGGTTCAGAGTTTTTGAACTCATTCTTTGCTCAATTCTTCTCCACTCAAGGAGTAATTCATGAACGCTCTTGCACTCACACATCCCAGCAAAATGGACGTGTGGAACGCAAACATCGTCATCTTTTGAACACAGCTCGAGCTCTTCGTTTTCAATCGAATGTTCCCAAATTATATTGGAGTGACTGTGTTCTAACTGCAGCATACTTAATTAATCGATTACCTACTAAAATTCTTCATGGTCTTACACCTTATCACAAACTTTTTAATGAATCACCCTCCCTTGCCAATCTTCGCACCTTTGGATGTCTCTGTTATGCATCCACTAGTCATCTAGAAAATGATAAGTTTAATCCTAGAGCTCGCAAATGTATCTTCCTCGGTTATCCTCCAGCTCAAAAAGCCTACCGTCTACTTGACTTAGACACCCACCAATCTTTTACCAGTCGTGATGTTACCTTTTATGAAGATGTTTTTCCTTTTCATAACCAACCTCCTCCTTCCCCTTCTCCCTCTGTTATACCCACTCCTTCTGTTGACACCTCATGTACTATTCCATCTAAATCAGTACAATCATCCACATCACCGTCTTCCACCCCTTCATCATTACCCACTTCCACCCCTTCACCACCACCCAACATTCAATCCTCACGCCCACGAAGGCTTCCAAAACCACCTGCTTACCTGCAAGATTATGTCACTAATTTTGCGGCTCCAACTCCATCAATTACGTCTGGTTCTATGGTCAGGTATCCAATTTCTAACTATATTCCAACCTCTGTTTATTCCCCTTCTCATAGAATTTTTCTTTCTACTTTACATACTTCATCCGAGCCCAAATCCTATACTGAAGCCACTAAATACCCGCATTGGCGTGCTGCTATGGATGATGAACTCCGCGCATTGGAGCTCAACAACACCTGGGTTCTAACCAATTTACCTCCGGGAAAAACTGCTATTGGTTGTCGCTGGGTTTACAGAATTAAATTTAATTCAGATGGATCTATTGCTAGATACAAGGCCCGTTTGGTCGCCAAGGGTTATACTCAAGTTGAAGGTCTTGATTATACCGACACTTTTGCTCCTGTTGCTAAACTTGTTACTGTTCGATGTCTTTTGTCTATTGCTGCGGTTCGCCAATGGTCTCTCCATCAGTTAGATGTTAGCAATGCTTTTCTTCATGGTGATCTCCACGAAGAAGTTTATATGCACTTGCCGCCAGGGTTTCGTAGCAAGAGGGAGCAACAAGTCTGTCGGCTTCTCAAATCCCTCTATGGTTTAAAACAGGCTTCAAGGAACTGATTTGATAAATTTGCCAGCACCTTGCTTTCTGCAGGTTCTCAACAATCCAAAGCTGATTATTCTTTATTCCTTCATTACCATGGTCAACTGCTCACAGTGGTACTTATCTATGTTGATGATATCCTCATCACCGGTGACAATACTTCTATGATCACTACACTTAAGGCTCTTCTTCATGCTCAGTTCCACCTTAAGGATCTCGGTCGTCCGAAGTATTTTCTTGGTCTGGAAATCATGCGGTCTTCTACAGGTCTTTTTCTTAATCAACGTAAATACGCATTGGACATTCTTAAGGACACTGGTCTGTTGGCTGCAAAACCTGTTGCTACACCTCTTGAGCCAGGACATCAGCTTCATCACTCCACAACACTCTTTGCTGATCCATCTACTTACAGACGACTTATTGGCAGACTTTTATACTTGACAGTAACCCATCCAGATATCACTTATGCAGTAAATTTTCTTAGTCAGTTTTTGTCCACTCCGACAGAAGCTCACTGGGATGCAGCATTGAGAGTTGTCCGATACATCAAAAACTCACCATCAGCTGGCATTTATTTTTTCATCTTCCAATGATTTGCAGCTTCACATCTATGCAGATGCAGATTGGGCCTCATGCCCCACTACCCGCAGATCTATCACTTGTTATGTTGCTTTCTTGGGTACTAGTCCAATTTCCTGGAAATCCAAGAAACAACACACTGTCCCCCGCTCTTCTGCTGAATCTGAATATAGATCCATGGCGGCTGCTGCTTCTGAAATACAATGGTTAACAACACTTTTGCATGATTTCAGGATCATTTCTTCACCTGTTACCATGTTTTGCAATAATAAAGCCGCTATGCATATTGCTGCCAATCCAGTCTATCATGAACGCACCAAACATATCGAGCTAGATTGCCATTTTATCAGAGAACGCATTCAATCTGGACTGCTCAAGACTGCTCATGTCAGCTCAACTCAACAACTGGCTGATGTCTTCACCAAACCCTTGCCTCAGGACAAGTTCTTACCTCTAATTTTCAAGCTAGTCTATTTTCCCCACGACTAGCTTGAGGGGGAGTCTTGCACATTTAGCTGTAACTAATTGTCAGAATTAGCTAACTAATCTAGCTAACTAATTTCCCTTCTGGAATGCTCTATATGCTGACGTGTACTCATATGTAACAACCAGAAGATTCCTTTGGCATTATAAA
This sequence comes from Colocasia esculenta, assembly GCA_014218235.1. Classification (NCBI taxonomy): domain Eukaryota; kingdom Viridiplantae; phylum Streptophyta; class Magnoliopsida; order Alismatales; family Araceae; genus Colocasia; species Colocasia esculenta. The sequence goes on along the minus strand of CM024764.1, from coordinate 3,686,826 downwards.
TAAGAGGGAAGGCGTCGGTCTCAGACGCAAGCCTTTACAGCCTTTCCTTTTCTCTTTTCTGGTTCTCTCTTCTCACTCTCTCTTTCTACTCTTTTTAATTAATTGGTTAGAAGTTGGAAGGAAGGACGAGGGAAAAATAAAGGGATAATAGGGAACCGTCTTTAATTTCTTGAGGTTGATCCTTCATTTCTTGTTGCAATTTGTAAGCCTACCATTGCATATGTATGTAGTATGTACTATGTGTGTGTGCATATTTATATATGTTAACCAACAGCCGTTGGTTGCCCTCGTGGGCACCAAAATTTGGTTGCCTTTGGCAACCTTTGGCTGGAGTGCGGTTGTGTCCCAGAAAAGGAGGACTTTGCCTCCTCGGTTAAATGGCTCTCCCGTAGAAGTAGAAGGACAAGGTTTATCCAGAAAAAGGAACACAACGCAGAAGGGAGTTCTGCAGTCCTTCTCCCAGTCGCATGCAAGAAGAGTGCTCTCTCTCACTTGGAAGAAACCATCGCATGCAGGGTCTCTCCTAGGCGCATGCATGAGAACAAGTTTCTCTCTCTGGAAGAGAAACCAGCGCAAGACTCTCCCCCATTCTCTCTCTCTCTCACACAAGTGTAAGGCTTCTCCCACGGTACATCACCGTCGGATCTCGAGGACGTTTGGAGCGAGGAACTACGAAGAAGACTCTAGTAGCCTTCTTCCTGATCTTACGACATTCCGCAACGCACGAGGTACACACCTCGATCATCATCTAACAATATATTTCTGTGCGAACTCCCGAACCCGATCCATCAGCTGCCCCAAGCATAAATCCTTGTCATGGGGTAATTTTTCTCCCCCTCTCTCAATTGTCCACCCCTATCTTGCCCAATCATATTGGAGAATATTTGCCACATTACCTTTTACTATACACCCAAATGTCGAGAAAAAAAATTCTCGTTTTTTATATTTTTATATATATATTTTTTACAAAATATCAGCCGACATTTAGAGGTGTCAATGGGCCGGGCCTGGTTTGGCCCAGGCCCAGCCCGGTCTCCAGATGACCGGCCCAGGCCCGGCCCAGGCCCGGGGCAAAGCCCGGTTTTCAGGAAGAGGGCCCAGCCCGGGGCCAGTTTGTTCGGCCCGGCCCAGGCCCGGTCCGGCCCGGCCTGGGGCGAGCGCTTGCGAGGCGGGGGCGCGGGCCGAGGCGGGGGTGCGGGGAGGCCGAGGTGGTGGCGCAGTCCGAGGCGGGGGCGCGGGGAGACCGAGGCGGTGGCGCGGGCCGAGGCGAGGGCGCGGGGAGGCCGAGGCTGTGGCGAGGGCCGAGGCGGGGGCGCGGGGAGGCCGAGGCGGGGGCGCGGCGGGGAGGCCGAGGCCGGGGCACGGGGAGGCCAAGGCGGGGGCGCGGCGGGGAGGCCGGGGCCGGGGCGCGGGGAGCGAGGCGGGGTGGGGGGGAGCGCTGGGCGCGGGAGCGGGCCGGCCGGCCGGGCCAGGCCAGGCAAAGCCCGGAATCGGCCCAGTTTTTCTTCGGGCCAGGCCGGGCCGGGCTGAAATTAAAATTTTAATAAAAAGCTAGGCCCAAGCCCGTGTTATACCGGGCCGGGCCTCCGGGCCTCCGGGCCGGCCCGGCCCAGTTGACACCCCTACCGACATTATTCAGATTCAAGTGTGATATTTAAAAATGAGAATTAATAATTGATTCCTAGGAGAAGACTAACCTTATTTTTCAATCCCTATCAAATTTTTCAACACCGCATGATCCCTATTTTTTTGCGGGACTTATTTTTACATCCCTCCTTATATAATTATTTAAGTATGTAATTATGTAAGTTATTTAAGTATGTAACTATGTAAGTTACGTAAGTATTTAAGTATGTAACTTGTACTTCACTAACCACATATTTACATACACACAACTTACATAGTTACATAACTTGCATAGTTGCATACTTACATAATTATGAAGTATTTACATAATTATGTAACTCACATAATTAGTGAAGTACAAGTTACATACTTAAATATTTACATAACTTACATATTTATATAGTTACATAGTTATGTAGGGAGGGTCTTAAAAATAAATCCCGCAAAAAACTGGAATCATGCAATGTTGAGAAATTTGACAAGGATTGAAAAATAATGCCAGTCCTCTGCCAGGGAGCAATTATTAATTCTCTCTATTTAAAATCAACATGGAGCGATGAGTTTTGTGGTTACCATTCATTACAAGAATGAGGCAACATGTATTGTTAGAATATTATGTAGTTAAATGAGTCTATTTCTAAGCACTGCATGTTCAAATATTCGCCCAAGATAAAGTAGGTTAAAGGATTTGTTTTGTTGCCGCTAGCTCTGTTAAGGATCCGTTGGGTTGGCATGTTAATTATGATATATTGTGACTTCTTGGCTTTCCATACTAATCCTTTTGAAGTTGAAAACATTAATACTGAGATTGATATCGGAATAATATGAAGAGAGATGGCCAAAGGGGAAGATAATTAAGGGCACAAAATAAGGAAGGAAAAGAATTTTTTCAGACTGTCCGACTAAATGTTAACATTTAGTAACCTAGCAAAAGAAAGTTTAACAAAGCGGTACAAATAATTTATTGAGCATTTTATGATGATACATTTTAACGAAATACCAAACTTTATAGAGCATAACCGAAGGCCTAATAATAGTATCAATATTTAAATTTTATTATTGATAGAGCTATGAAACAAGGATAATTACAAACACACCCCTTAGATAACATGTATTCTATCCTAAGGATATCGCTGTATTTTTCATATTTTCACACATACCTCTGTATGCAGAAAAATTGTTTCAGCTATAGCCATCAGGGGCTGACACCACCAAATCAACAGAATATTCTGTCACAAGAGGATATTATAAAAGATTCCAGGGATATACATGTTATTATAGTAATAATAATATGATAAGATTAAACAAGGGTAGACTACTATTTTTTAAGCCTTAATGTATGAAATATTACACTATGGGAGTATTTACCAAAAAAATTGAAGAGTATAGGTGTATAAAGTAGAATATACTAATTGAAAGATCAAATGGAATTATGCATGTCTCATAATATACCCACCAAAAGCTCAAGAAAACTAATCAATTAGGAGATGGATCCCTCTCCAGTTTCACACGCAACAGAAACTACTGTAATTACAAATGACATTACAAGATCATTTATACATCGTATGGCAATCAACAAGTAAGTTTTTAAACCAGACTTCAAAAGAGGCACTGAACACGTACCACAATGATTTCACTCAAGCACAGCTGAAATTGCTATCATTGATCGATTCTAATCCACTCAAAAATATGATGTGAAAAAAATAATCAAGAATTTATCTATCGCCCGGTCTCTCTTTCCTGGACTCAATGTCATCAGTGAAGAATATCCTTGATGTCAGAGAGAAGCTCCGCCTTCGACAACTTCTTATAGGGGGTGAAAAAAAACACAAATGAAATGTCTCCTCCTCAAGCCAAAGAACAGACCTTATCTGAAGAAACGTAGGAAACTGTGTTAGCATAGGAAACAATCAAACGGTTCTTTGATATGGAAACAACCCATACACTGAATGGGCAAGCAAATGAGAGCGGCACCCTGTTACAAGATCGGTGTCTGAAAGAAGCTCACCTTGTCTAGAGCTGCTGCAGCAAAGACGATTGTCATCTACATAGGTTGCTTCAAGGCCCATCATCCATGAACCCACTGATGTATCCTCATGTGCATGTGCCTTTAGTGATGCGCTGCATGTTATAAGTTGGGATATTTGATCAACAACCACACAAGTTTACATATAGGAACATTCGATCTCATTTTCATACTGCAGGAGAAGAATGAGGTGGCTAAGATTCCGATTTGAATGATGGTAATGGATAAATCTTATGATTACTTTAACGTGATCTGCAAGTTCTTGGTTGGATACCATATGTTCAATGTATAGGCATAATGGATACACTTGAAACTCTGAATGCAAACTCACACCACATTGAATTTGAGGCATTTGAGGGATCATAGATTTAGTCTGTGTTATTTTTTTCTAGAAGGTGATCAAAACGCCACAATTCAGGGATAAAACAAAGTTTACAGAAAACAAGGAACATCAATACAGAAGACAATTATGATAATACATGTAAAGATTTATCCCAGCACTCTGGAGTTCAGTGATGGAGATGCTACTGCTCAAAGTAAAGGTGTTGGGTGCTTCAATTCGTCCTTCTAAATTCAGTTATTTCCCTCCACTCTCCAGATTGTCCATACAATAATAATCTGCATACATCTACTACATTTGCTCTTCATTTTCCCCCATGTTGTACTTCATATATGTCACTCAATGACTAATGTGATGCTTCAACCCTATTTAATCTAACAGGCTTAAAAAATTTGAATCAGTAGTGTTTCTATAATGCGACAATTATGAAATGTATGTCCAAATTTCCTGGAAATACCCACAGAAAATACAAGTTCACCTGATATCTAATTTAAACCTCACAACTCTGCCTGCTGTTGAAAATCTCTTCCATGCAATTTTCCACAAGAAAATTTTGGCTTCGACAGTGATTAGCATATTCCACATCAGTTTGCCAAGAAGTTGCGTTACCTCCTCCTCCAAGGATTGTAATGGCTAATTTGACTGAGAAAACAAAAGCTCTGCATTTTTTTCCCCTACTTTATCTCCTACCATCCCTTTTCACATGGATTACACTCCTATTGTATAAAAGCACCTTGTTAAAGGCCCAAATTCTAACCCAAAACCTACGCATTGAGTTTAGGGAATCTTCTAAATGTACAGAGTGGAACTCCCATGGATTTCCAATATGGGACTAAACCACAACATACATCATTTAAGTTTCTCCAGAACTGAACCCTCCGACTAGATCTTTCCAATTCTGACCACAATGTCTATTCTAACTCCAGTTTTGCATGCAATCCCAAAAAGATTTTGGAAAACCTCCAGCAGCATCCTACTGTTCAGCCATGGATATTCCCAGAAACTTGCCCTTCATTGCCCACTGAATTTTCTCTGAGCAATCATAGAAATCCTTGTTAGACGAAATATTCTTCTAAACATTCAAATAAATGATTTTGCTCCACTTCGATGAACCAACTCCATCAGCCACCTGATACTTTGATCTGACAAATTCATTCCAGACTACCTTATTGCCCATATTTTATCCTCCAAGTCATTACACCAGTTGGGTTTGAAACTAGGTCCACCTCCCTCAGGTCCAAAAACACATTTCCATGCAATGGGATCATGATTGGTAGAACCGGTTGATACAGATCAAAATTGGCTGATTAGTGTCAAAATCACAAGGTGGTAGAGCTGCAAACGAAACCCAAAATTCTGATATTCTGATCTGATTCCAGTAAAAATAATCCATTTCGGAATTGAAAATGATATTGATAACTTATCAGAATTGGTATCAGATATTCCGATAAGTTATCGGAATCGGAATTGAAAAATAATCGGAATCGGTATCGATTATTCCGATAAATTATCTACAAACTTAAAAGACAAAACTATAGTAAGTACCTTAGTTTATTGAAATTTTGGTTCTAATAACGTAATCGGTGTCAGAATTAACCATTTCAATTTTATCGCAATTGAAACTATATTTTGGTTATCAGAATCGAAAATTGCTATTTCTGGTTACGAACCTGACCGAGTTGCAGCCCTACAAGGTGGCAACCCGACTCCAGCGGTGTAGCAGCCAGGAATGGGAAAATTTTGTTGGAAAACAGCCACAATCGGAATCAGCTCATATCATACAGAATCTGTGAATTCCTGGCCAATCCAGCAAATCAAAACCCGCAATTCAAAATGTTTCACCTAGATTGGGCCCGATATGGAGGAATCTTCAATTCACACCCCCTCCCCCCACCAAAAGCAGATTTCACTTCTTTCTTTCCCCAGAGAGCCAGTCACCCTTATCGCCAAACACCGTCACCCGACTCACCCCCTCCTTAACCATTCACTACAGCCACTTCTGTGACTCGAGTTTGAAACTTTCATCAGGAGAAACTTGAAAGGAGGAAAAAGATATCTTGAAGACTTGACCTCTTGGGATCTTGGAGAGTTTTCATAAGAACTCTTGAGATCTTCTTTCAAAGGATGATTCATCATTTTCTTGAGAAATCCACCATTTGAACATATGTTTTCTTTTCCTAGAATTAAAACAATGCTTCAAATTTATGCAAGACCATGTAAAATTTGCAGCACTCATTCACTGCATGTCCAATTAGAGTCTAAAACGTAGGTATGCACGATTAAAGACAACATGCCTTCTAATTTCAGGAAATTTAATAAAATCTCCAATCCTTTACCTAACTAGGGTCTAAAAATAGAAGCTTTTGTTCAATTAGTGCAACTGAAGGTCATTAATGTCTGTTAATCACTTAACATGGTTATTAAGGTGACCAAGGCGACTAAGGCGATGACCCACCACAGTACTGCTCACACATAAACTAGGTGGTGCCTAGTTTATGTAACAAAGTACCCAGAATCCTATATTTTATACTATGTATATTCTCTATTTATTAATACAAAAGTGCAACCCGCAAATATTTAGTACATATGTGTACAAGAAGGTCATATAATATAAGAAATAATAAATATTAATAAAATATTAATAATAATAAGGTAATCAATCGGAATCTGAACATTTACTTGTCAAATGTCAACAAGACAATTTTTTTTTGGGTTTTTTACATAAAGACCCTTATAAATATTGGTTATAACAAATGTAACCTCTCATTTGAGCATATTATCAAAAATATCCTCTAAAATACTTTTATAGGTAGCAGTTATATTCTTGTGGTTCCCTACTGTCAAACAGGAGTGATGACAGGGATATAATAGAAACCTATAAAGGTATTTAGAGGATATTTTTGATAACATGCTCAAATGAGGGGTATACCTATGCGTGGGTGTTGTTTTCTTCATTGGGGGTAGGTTAGCAATTCACCCGCCAACCCCGAGCTTAACTCTGGTCAAACCTATGGGAGTGACGGCAGGGGTATAACTGCAACCTATAAAGATATTTAGAAGATGTTTTTGATAATATGCTCAAATGAGGGATATATTTGGCATAACCAATATTTACAACGGTATTTATGCAAAAAATAAAGAGTTTTAATTATTTAACCTGAAATATTGCTAGACAAATAATAAATTAAAAGAGAGAGAAATAATGACTAAACTACATGTATAGTTAAGGAATCCAGCAAAAAAAAAAAACACAACAAAGGCTGTTGCGATTGATGAATCATGCAGCTCTTTAGTCTTATTGGACTACTCACCTATGTAACCACTCAACGCGCAGTTGGCCAGCACCTTGTCGCCTTGGCGACACCATCAAGACAATGTTACTTAATTGACCCAATTATATAATCATGTTCACATCTTTTAAATCGGTAAATTGAATAAAAGCCCCAACTTTTGCCCTAATAAGATTTAACAAGTAGGACTTTTGTTCAATTAGTGCAATTGAAGGTCAATTAAGTGTGTAAATCAGTCAATTGACCCAATTGTGTAATCACATGAGAAGCACATCTTTCAATTTCGGGAAATTAAAGAAAATTCCCAATTTTGCCCTAATTTGGGTTTGAAACTAGTGGCTTTTGTTCAACAGAAAGTTATATGCTTATAAGCTAAGATATAAGCTAGGAAAAAGCTATAAGACAAGCAAAATTTTTTAATAGAACTTTTGTACATCTACATAAATTCTTCACCAGGCATAATATATGCATCTGAATTGTTCAATCAGAAAATTAAAAAAACAGTTTCCTAAGTTCCCTTTTCTCTTGTCACAACCAGTTAGATATCTGAAGGAATAAAGGCAATGCACTCCTCAGCTGTAAACAGCCAATCATCTGTGGATTAGTCACAATGAAAACAGCTTAAGAAACTAGTTAGTTATAAAGAGAAACAGAACAAACCTTTTTCCATCAAGTAGTCATTCAAGTGAATAAAGACAGAGAAGACAGATTTCAAGACATAGAAATAGATTGGCATAATTCTCATCATACCTTCATTTATGACGAGAAACCATGATCCACTTTGACTAGGAATTTAGGAAACATAACTCAAGGAAAGTCGAGGAATTCACCTGTTAACATTAAATTCCATCGCAGATTAGCGTCGGAGAATTTTGTCGCTGATCCGTCGCAAATCTGCAAAGAAGAATTCTATCGCGAATTAGTGACGGATTAGCATCCGTCAACTTCTATCGCAACTTTCTATAGCCAATTAGAGAAGAAAATTGACGAAAAAAATTCGTCGTGGGAGCGGAGTTGATTACCTACGAAAATTTGCGACGGAAGTAAGTTGTCGCTAATTTATCGCTGATCAGCGACGAATCAACGATAGATTATTTGACTGTCGCTAACTGTCTCAAATTAGCGACATATTAAGTTTGTCGCATTTCTATCGCAAAATTCCGTCGCTAATTGTGCTTTTTCTAACAATGCTATCATGTACACATATGTCTATTCAACATGTAACTACAGTACACATTTAAGAAAACTTAAAAATTGTCAAAATTTTTGCTATCTTGAACACTGTCATTTTTTGCTAGTGCAGCATAGATAGAGTAAAAACACATATAAGGATAGATTTGATGGCAGAGTTGAATTTGAAAAAGATCTAAAATTTTTGAATGGCTCTGAACTATGGGAGTAACAATAGAGAGTACCTACTATAAGATTTGGGAAGACGTTTAAGAAAGATATTGTGAAATTAAAAGGATGGAAAAAATAGAATATTTTTTTCAAGGAGTTACCATATTGGTAGAACCTGCATGCTTATCCGTCATAACTTAAATGTCATGCATATCGAGAAAAATATATACAACAATTTGTTGGGCACTTTGAATCTTCTTGAACCTGGTTATAGTAAGAACATTATCGAGGCACGAATGGACTTAGAGGACTAGGGGATACGTATTAGGGTTGCCAATGGACCTCTGATTTTCGTTTAGCTGACCTACTTTTTGCATTTTTATAAGATTCTGAATTCCGAAAAGAACTTTCCGATAGCTTAGCGGAAACGGAAATGGATATCCAAATTCTTATGGGATGCGGAAGTAGAAACACCCAATTCCACATCCGTTTTCGTTTCCGTTTTTGATAACTTTTAATATATATTATATAATATTTTTATAATAAAAGCTCATCAAACTCGAAACTTTGACTCTTAAATTTTGAACTCATTGTCTCTCACCTCCCATCTATATGTAAATGCCATCTATTCTTGTCCCAACTATTTGCTAGTGGTCACTCTCTCGTACCATCATATATGGTAGCTTTTTCTCTAATAATCTTCATATCTACATATATATTGATTATTTATTACTCAACCATTATATATAACTACATGATTTTACCATGCTAATTTGTTCTTGTTATACTTCATTTAGTAAGGGTCATTATAATGTACAAGATGGTGAAGATATGGTAGAAAAGATTATTAAATTTACATTTGAAACTATTCATAAATTTAATAATTAATGTACTTGTAAATTTATAAATTAGTTCTAATTGTATAAATATTATTACATCCAAAGTTTCCGTTTTGTTTTCGTTTCTATTTTTGATTTTTCGATTGAAAGCGGAAATGGATGCGGAAACGGAAACACCTTTTTCCATTTCCAACAAAGAAATTTATTATAGGAAGCAGAAGCGAAAACACCCATTTTCGATCCCGACTCCAACCCGTTGGTAGCCCTAATACATATGCAACTTCATGTGCTAACATATCATGAAGATATACCACCTGTAGTGATTTCACATTGAACAAAACACAAAGGTTACATAGTTGTAACATTCTAAAGACCATTAAAGTTGTCAATGGGTACTCATCTAATTTATCAAAGTGTGTAGACTTTGTAAGTGGGAAGCTTATAGGGTTGAAGAGTCACAATTCTCATGTTTATATGCAAGTGTTACTACCTTTGACACTTCACGACATTGTTCATATAGATGTGACTAACCCAATTATTCATTTGAGATGTACTTTAAAGATGTATGTTCCAAAGTTCTATGGCTTGATTATCTACTTAGTTAGAAATCAATGTAGTAGATTCATTTGATAGTGCATTTGGAAAATAAAGTCAAAATTGCTGGTCTTATTCAATATCAATGGATATATTTTGTAGAAAGATACCTGAAGAAATTGAAAGACTATGTACTTAATAAAACATGCCTAGAAGGCTCAAATTGCATAAGGTTATCTTTTAGAGGAGACTAGTTCATTCTGTTTCATGTGCTTGCCTAACATAGTCATTCGATTTAATCTTACAAAAAGAAATTATGATGGTGCTTCTAGCGGCAGTGATGATGTTGAATCCTTATTAATCTTTAATCCTCCTAGATGTTTTTTAAAAGGTAAAATTGAGAATCGTGTGTTGTATGAGGAAGAAGTACAATTGGCACACATGTATATTTTTAAATAGATTGAAGAAATTGATCCTTTTTTGCTAAACAAAGGCAAAGACTAGAAACCTCTAGAGGGGTTGCCACGTCCCGACATTTAGTAGTATAACTATAAATGCTGGAATATGAACGAATAAGAAATCAAGAGTAAACTTTGAACTACCTGAGTAGCAAATTGCTCGGGGCTTTAATAAATGAAAACAATCATTCATTGGCATTCTACATGTATTACATGACTCTCCATTTACAATTCAAACTTAAACGCCGAAAAGGTTGATCTCTCAGCCCACAAATATCGATGTCCTGCCATCTAAAACTGTAGATAACCTGAAAAAGTAGGATTTGGTGAGCTAACTAGCCCAGTAGGATTCAAATCCTCAAATCAAAAGGTTGAGTACATGATAACCGAGATAAAGAACATAACTGATATCAAAGAAGGACAAGTATGCATCTTATCATGGCAGTGAAATTGAAACAGTAGTACTGTAATACAAACATGCTCAGGAATTCACAGTGAATCTTATAATCTGGCTCACATATATATTCACACAGGACATGTAACATGATGACCATAATAAAAAAGTATTGATGCAATGCCAAACATCCCGTTGCCCTTTATCATTCCACGCGGCCCGTAAATGAATTCGAGTGCTCCTCTTAGGACTGAACCATCCCTATTTGCACAAGCATATTAATCTAGTGGGGTCTAAGGAGCCAATAGTTGTCATCATAACTTATTCATAACCAACAGGGGTACTCAAACCTTCAAACTCTCAGGACATCAAAGTCTTCTGAATTCAATTACTGAATACAAGGAAATAGAATCAACTGGGTACCATTTGTAATTGGTAACTTCAAGAATAATTCAAAGAAGGGTGAAGGACACAATGTGGATGATCTCTGTAGTGATATAACAGTAAATTACCAATGGAAAGAAGATGGTAGCTTGCTAGGCTAAGAGCATGAAGTGTTAACAAAAGACTGAGCAAAGGGAGGTGCTGGAATACTGGCCAGAACAATATGTGTCGACAACTAGGAGGTGGTTGTCGATAGGTGCCAGCATCCAGAAGACAATTTTTGGTTCTGGGACAGTACGTGTCGACAGGTAGGTTCTGTCTGTCGACAGATATAGTATAAATTTCCAGAAAACATACAAAATCACCATGGGATACTCTACTAAAGGTTCTTATGATTCCTACCATGCTTGACAACATCAAAAGGATCTGGTATATAGTTCTAAACATTACTAATATGAAGGAAACAAGAGGTACAATAGATGTGTGTTGTGGCATGGAAACTTAAGGTAAGATGATAACTAAAAATACAACTTCTCCTAACCAACAATTTCTTGTATATATTAGGATAAGTTTCTCTATAACATAAACATGGTTACAAGGAATAGAACAAGACTTCTATGGGTGTTTTCGAAATTAGAGCTAAGTATAAGTACATGGAAAACACCTAATCATGAGGCTCTTGAGCAAGAATAGGAAACAAGAGAGCCTCCGCCTGTAGCGGAGTGGCCAGCCCCCTCTGCGTAAGAGGGGGGGCGGCAGGCAGGGCGCGGGTTCGAACACGCGCCCCGCCTCTCATTTGCCCCCTCCCCGTCCAACTTACCTATCAAAAAAAAAAGAATAGGAAACAAGAATGAGAAGAGAGAAAGAAGAAGTAATCCTACACATGTTTGGCCAATAATTTAGACAACGAAGTAGTGGGTATACAATTCATCTAGAGAAAACTTGCTAAAACATGTTTACATAAGATTATCACACTGTTCTAAGGATGGTTTACAAGATAAACGGTAGACATGTACGTGGTCAAGAACTTCTTAGCCAAAGTAGAAGGCAAGAATGGAGGAAGAAGAAAAAATAAGAAGAGAAGAGAGAATGAATCCTACCTTCTCTTGATGGGTAATACTTTCACTCTGATGGCCTACAGTTGATGGAAGGAAATGGAGCCAAGGGTGCAACACAATAGTCCACAGTAGCTCACAACACCTCCGATGGAAGCAATGGAAGCAGTAGCACACATCAGTAGGAGTGGCTTCTACTAAACAAAGGAGTAGCTCCAACAGCTCCACAACAATAGCTCCAGCATCAAGAAGTAGAAGGAGACGGGAGCAAGAAGTGGAAGGTTTGCATGAAGGGGTGAGGGGTGTCTTTATAACCCAGCAGGCCTCCCCATGCATGATGTCACGTCGGCCATCAAGGTGTCATTGTAGAAACCATTTGGTTTCCATGGCAACACGTTTCCCATGCAAGCATTCCAAGCTTACACCTAAGGGACAAACGTGTAGGCCTCACACCCAAGTAAGGTGGATCACACAGCCCCTAACACGTAGGCAACCTAAAATTCCCAGAAAATCACCATCGTAAATAGCTCATAATTCGGCTGGCCCTATAATCCTTATGTAAATATATTCAAATGGTGTCCATTTGTGTTAAAATTTCAGCCATAGGCTAATGTAATGGTTTTACAAATTATGATGATTTTATTTTAATTTTTAGAATTTATTTTTCACTGAGTGAAAAATCACCCGAAAAATAGTTACGTCAACTTAATCTCGATATCCTCATGTCAAAAATTTCGGATATTTATATTTTTGATATCAACATATTTTTCTAAGACTTATGGTGTTCTCAAATTTTATTTTTGTTACAATTTTTCGGTGTCGCCCTGTCGGAGCGCGCACCTCTAAGTACGACACTTGAAATATCATTTATTATCTCCAATAACTCCTAAATTAAGATTAATTACATATGATGATAATAGTTATGTTTAATCATCAAATTATTCACATTTTTATAGGAAATAAAATTTTCGGGGTGTTACAGGATTGAGGAAGATTTTAGAAAATAATTTGAAAGTTATGTTCAAGAATTAAAATATGCAAATGATTCTCCATGTACTCAAGATATTGCAGTTTTATCACAGACACCATCATGAATTGTATATTCACATTCATGTTAATAGATTTGTGTTTCGTAAAAGAACTGTTGATTACACAAAGCAAACTCAACTATGTGGTGTTGGTGTGATTACAAATCTTAATAGTAAATGTGATGGATATTATGGACATCCAAAGGATGTTGTCGAATTTTATTTTTTGATCATAACAGACATGTTGTATTGTTTGAGTGTGACTTGTGAGATGTTTATCATGAGTATGAATGTCTGGATGTGAATATATGTCTTTTGTAGGATGTGTACACATGTGGATATAGAATTACAATTTTTTTGTAGGATGTGAATGTGTGAATGTAAAACTACTTTTTGTGTGTGGATATAAATATGTCTTTTGCAGGATGTGTACACATGTAGATATGCTCCCGGTATAGGGGAGATGCTGTCGATTATACACTGTGTATTAACATCAATCTTTTCAGAGATGAGTTGTAGCAATAGATTTCGGGTTCGTAGATTACAGACCGTGGACAACGCGGGAAATCATTCATCTCATGACTCTATTGCTCGAGATCATCCCATTCCCTAAACCCTTGTTCTTGCCTCTTAGGGGCATCTTCTGTAGCATTTACATCTCCTTCTATAGTAAGTATATTTTAACATTAGTTCAGTGGTGTTGTAATTTATATTTACTTTATTCAATCTCTTTCTTAATGTGTATATGTTCAATAAAGGCACCAACGTGGGGTCAGGAGACTGGTCGTCGAGGTCCGTCTAGTGGTGCCACGAAAAGAAGGTTAGAGCCTGAGCATAGATGGAATGTGACAATGGTCGGAGGATACGACATAGGTTAACAAGGTGCAAATTTTGTGAGCCGTATGGGCACCGTTAGCAGGCCGCACTACAAATTAATTATGGCAGAAGAATTTTACAAAACTTCTTGAAGAGACGAAGAATGCATTATTTAGAGATATTAAGGTAACAAAATAAATATTTAAAATGGACAATATATACTTTTGAGATATTTAAATTGGATTGACAATATATGTGTAGATAATCTATCAATGGGACATGACTCCTTAGACGGACAAGGAGATCAATGTTACAACATATAACGGCTCCGATAACATTACCGGAACCGAAATTCCGATAAGCAAATCATGTGTTTACCATAATTTTACCTTTTGAGTTTATGATAAATTATCGGAATAACCGATACCGATTCCGATTATTTTTTCAATTCCGATTCCGATTCTGATAGCTTATCGGAATATCCGATACTGATTCCGATAAACTATCGGTATCATTTTCCGATTCCGAAACCGATAATTTTTATCAGAATCGGGTTGGAATATCGGAACATCGGGTTCCGTTTACACCCCTACTCCCCATGTTTGTAGTTGTCCTCATAAAGAGTTTTTGTAAACAGTTTCGGCTATCTATCTGTCTACATAAATTTTATCGACTGGACTGGTGTTTTGTAGACGGGTGCTTTTTTGTAGACGGCTGTACATCCTCTCCATCCTGTAGTGATTAGTTTCATGTCCCTTGTTAGATATGGACCCTAGAGCTGCCTCAACAAGTCTGGCTGGTACGTAGGAGGAGCAAAAATTTCAGACATCACATCCCCTCAACATATATGGAAGCATTTTTTTGGTTCAATTTGCTTAGTGGTTACAGACCACGATTTTTCTCCGTGCTCCCAAGATCCAACGTAGGGAGCACCCCACCCGACCCAGCACATGCAATGCATATTAAAATAAAAGGCATGAATAGAGCAGTACTAGATCAGATATATGGAGATGAGTACTGTGATAAAGTAGAGGACCATGCTCGAAGAATATTTAATGCCATCAACAATATATATACAGGTTGGCTCCAAAGTTAATAAATTAGGAGACCCCACACAACATCAAAGTCTCATGAACTGCCGATTTAAATGTGGGTTTACTGAAACATGTTCATGTATGTTGAAGCTACCCCACGGACCTGCGACCAGTCATCTACCTACCCCACGTCTTCCCTGTAGCTTCGTCCTGGCCTCTCACCCGGCAACAGCGGGGTGCCATGGCACTACAATAGATAACTCTTATTCTCTAAATTTAGTTATCTTTATAAAAAAATAATAAAATTTACATATTTTATGAGATAGATAATATATATATATATATAATAGTAGTAGAATGAATGTGTAAAAATAAAATAAAAACAAGTGTTTATATACAGTTAATCATCTTAGGGGCAAAGTTAATCCTGGGTAAAAAGAGATGAACTTGATTAATGTGAATTAAATAATACACTCTACTCAAAATCAGATATTACTTAACCTGAATAAAAAATCCGAGTTATTCACCCTTAATTAGGAAAACACAGCGGGAAGCTCCACTCCTTTTCTAGATTGGCTAATATATTATTCAAGTACACATGTGGGTAAGGTCGCTTGCACCTGGGGTACCATCGTTCTGCTTGATTGGCTGTGTGTGTATATGTGTGTGTGTGTGTGAGAGAGAGAGAGATAAATCTTCGGAGCTTGCAAGGGTCACAGGTGCCCCTCCATCAGCTGACAACACGAGGTGCTGAAGCTGTTTCTTCTTTGTTCTTCCGCGTTGTGTGTATAAATGATGATGATGCACTTCTTGATTTCTTCTGAATTCCGCCTACAGCTGTTATTCCACCTTTCTCAACTCTTATTATATTAGTGACAGGGTGACATGCAGTTTATCATGTTCTTCGTTAATATGTGCTTCTTTCTTTCTGAAGGAAAAATGGAAATCTTAGAAGACTTAGAAGATTGGGGAATTGGTCGTTGGAAAGATGACTTTTAGATATTTTTGATCCATACATCCTCTTGAGTTCTTGAAGGTAACATGTCTTCGAGGGGAAGCAAAACTAGCTAATTATGGATATACTTTTTGATTTGATCCAGCACTTGACCAATAGATCCACCATAAATGATGCTAACACTTTGACCTTTGCTGTTAATCCCCCTTTTTTCTGATTATTGGATGGTGTGTGATATAACAGAATTTTTCAATAGGAAAATTATCCCCCCAAAAATGGGCAGGTGCTTCATGGAGAACGCAGGTTCTAGGAAAGAGAGCAAACATCCAGGTCATTGCAGAACTGACAAAAACCATATCAGGTGCTAAAGCATCCAAGCATCCTTCTTATAGGGGCCTGCCCTTTGCAATTGGAGTTCAATTAACTACACCGTTTGAGGATCAAGACCGATCTCATACATCAACAAGTAGCAGTAAGTGATGTTAATCTTTCATCATCATCTTTCTCAAATTTGCACGCAACTAATTTCAGTGGTTTAATGAAAAGTTATCCCCTTGTTCAAAAAAAAAAAGTCATTCCCGTTCGTCATGATTTTTATATGTGGAATGTTGTATACTAATTATTGGTGGCATATCCACCCTTGCAGCTGCAGCGTGCACATTTGCCTTCTGTCAATGGCTATTGCCTCAGCTATTTTTGTAGCCGGAGAAGCGATGATCTCCGCCTCGGTAGATGGTGTGCAGAACTATGTGTTCTCTGTCGCCAAGGAAGAGTTCCAGAGTGTGTGGTACTTGAAGGATGAGATCAAGAGGACTTCTGAGTTGGTGGAGACAATCCAAGGCGGGGTGGAAGATGCAGAAAAGAAGCAGCTTCAGGACGAAGATGTGCGCAAGTGGATTAGGGATCTCAAGAATGCTGGTTATGACATGGAGGATGTGCTATGTGACTACAGGGTGGTGGTGGCTTCAGTTGAGGATGGACAAGGAGTTGTAACACGGTGGATGAGTCTAGCCAAGGACGCCCTCTGCCTGCTGTGTGGCATCCCCTTGTCCTGTCTTGACATTATTCCATTCCCCCTCACCCCCCGCGTAGAGATAGCACATAGGCTTCGATCCATAAACAAGAATCTGGTCGAGATAAACCAGCGGAAGGCAAAACTAAGCCTCGATGGAGGTATGGTTGGTGAAGGCAACGGATCAGATCCCACAAGAAGAAGTTTGGGGCCTCCTTTGTGGCAGTACCAAGAGCGGCCAATGATGGGGAGAAGCGAAACCAAGAACAAGATAAAAGAGGCTTTGCTGAGTTATGCTGCAGCTAGCACCAAAGAATCATGTTCAAAGTTATTTGTCATAGGCATAGTGGGCACTGGTGGGATGGGAAAGACGACCCTTGCGCACAATATCTTCTCTGACGAGGATGTGGTGGAGGCCTTTTCCTCTACAGAGTGGTTGTATGTGGGAGAAAAATTTGACCTCAAGAGGCTTATGAATGAACTCCTTGGTGAGAATAGCCAGCTCGTGCGTGAAGATGATCTGCATTCAGGAACGCGAGAGAAGTTCAAAGATCAAAGTCTCTTGATTGTCCTAGATGATGCTTGGCACACCAATAGGAAAGATTGGGACTTGTTACAGAGCTCTCTGTCCAAAGGAGCCAAACCACATGCCTTGATCGTGACGACTCGGAATAAGGCAGTTGCAAGGGCAATACCTCATGAGTGTGGATATTTAGAGCAGGAGTTAACGGCGTTGCCAGACACAGAGTGCATGGATATTTTCAAAAGATGGGCGTTCATGGGGCAGCAAGCAGAGCACTACCCGGATTTGGAATGGTTGTCCGAGAAGGTGGTTGAGAAGTTGAAAGGCAATCCTCTGGCAGCGACCATGATGGGAAGATTCCTGAACACACATCTCGGCAACCGGCAGATGTGGGTGAGCATCGCAAGTGATGTAGATTGGCCAGACACAGATGAAGGAAATGTGGTTGACCGAGTCGTTGGGTTAAGCTACCTTCACCTGCCCCCACATCTGAAACCATGTTTTGCTTATTGTGCTATGTTTCCCAAGGGTTTCGAATTTCGTAAGGAGAGGTTGATTCGGATGTGGATAGCTCAAGGTTATGTTCGGCCTTTTGGGCGAGAGTTGATGGAACATACTGGGAGTGCCTACTTCGATGATCTGTGCCAGAGATCATTTTTCCAGTTACCAAATGTTAAAGTCTTTCCTGATGAATACATAATGCATGACTTAATTCATGACTTTGCCAAAAAGGTCTTTACAGAAGGATGTCGGATGCATGCGGGTGACACAGAGGATGGTGCATCGTCTAAGGAGATCCGTCACACAGAGGATGGTACATCGTTTGAGGAGATCCGCCATTTGTCATTCCACTGTAATGGAACAGGGCCACCAGAATTCAAGAGATTGCTCAATTTTAAGAAACTGCGCACTCTGATGCTTAAATCGGATGTTACCAATATTATTGGTCCCCTCTTGGATGTGCTAGCCAAGTTCAAATATCTCCGCCTATTGGTCTTAGATGACTACAAACTAACAGAGTTCCCAGATTCAATCCGGCACTTGCAGTTTCTTCGATATCTGGACATATCAAGAACCGAAATAAGACCATTACTTGAATTATTGTGTGATTTGGTTAATCTTCAATTTTTGAAATTGCCACATGATTGTGCACTGCCGGAGGGAATGAATAAGCTCCTTAACTTGAGATTTATAGAAGCATATGATGAAGAAGTCCCACAATTTAAGGGGATCGGGCAGTTAACTTCTCTCCAAGGACGCGTCACAATCAAAGTACAGAACAAAAGCGGATGGAAGATATCAGAGTTGAAGGGTTTGAATCATCTACATGGAGAACTCGTTGTACGTGGTCTTGAACATGTCAAAAGTAAGGAAGAGGCGGAGCAGGCTTGTTTAAAGCACAAGGTGCACCTTGAGGAGCTGGTATTGCATTGGGGAGCAGAAGAAGAGGAGACAGTACTCTCAAGCGTACAACAAGAACATGCCGTTGACAGCCAGGTATCCTTAATTTCACTTAATTTGCCTTTTTTTTTCAATGGAGTGGAAGATAAACAAACTGTAATAATACTAGGTCTTGCAGGGGCAGATACGTTCCTATCCCTTGCACAAATGGTTCAATTTTTTTCTTCTGTGTATTCTTATCCCACAAAACTGATCGGTTAGAAGATAAGTCCACAAAAATGACATTGCATATATATGTTAATAAAATGATATCGGAGTCTCACAGCAGGTACAGAAATATGTGAGAAACAATGTGGAAAGCCAAGTACTAGAAGGCCTGTTTCCACCACCCAAAATCTCAAGGTGCAAGGATCCACAACATCGGGAGCAGGTTTCCAAGTTGGATGGAGGAGCATCGTTGTTCGATATCCTCTAGTCTGGTGACACTCGAACTTGATGGCTGTTGTAAATGGGAATGTCTTCCCACACTTGGCCGGTTTCCATCCCTCAAAGTATTGACAATTACAAAGGCACACAGTGTGAAGAAGATAGGCCCTGAATTCTATGGTGAGATCGACAACATGCATGGCAGACGGATCAACAACAACAAGGGGTATTCCTACTTCCCACGTTTGGAGGTCTTATATCTTAAAGAAATGAGTGTATGGGAGGAGTGGGAGATGCCGGCAGCTGGGCAGATCCATAGTGGTGGTGGTGGTGGACGACATGTACTGTTCCCTTCCCTTAAGAAGCTCTATATCAACTTGTGTCCCAAACTACTCACCCTCTCTCCAATCTTGAGTCACTTAACAAACATCAAGGAGTTCACAGTCCGTGAGTGTCCCAAACTGGCTTCCTTCTCTGCAATGCTATGCCACCTTACTGCACTCGAACGCCTACAAATCGGAGGATGTGATAAGCTGGTATTGGATGGGGGAGTAGCAGAAGATGACACACAAGATGATCAGGAGACAATCTCAAGCGTACAACAACCGGTTGTTATCGACAGCCAGGTATGTACATCTTGCTTTAATTTGCTTCTATTTCGTTTGAGATGGGGAAAAGAAAAAGATCCATAATAAAAGAGTAATGTTCCTTGTACAAGCAGTGTCACATGACTGATTCACCTATTGTGAAAAAGAAATGAGACAAGATGTAGTTATGAACTTCACTTTTCCTGGTAAAATTTTGCTCGCCTAATGTCATGGTCGTCTCAACCCTACCCTACCCTATTTAGACTAAAAGATTATACATGAGTGTTTAGACCGCCTCACCTTTTATTTGCACACCTAAATAAAATACATAGTGCGTATATATTACTCTCCATAAACAATGGCATTCACCCACCCTTGCATATATACTAACAAGTGACATCAATAATAAATGCATGTGCATTGTGCAGGTAGAGGAGAAACAAGTGATAAATGATGCGAAGAGAGAAACAGTAGACGGCCAGTCTCCATCCCCATATCTCAAAGACTCCCTAACTGTGCGAGGAGCGCAGCTTCCAAGTTGGATGATGGAGCGTCATCGCCTGCTACCCTCCACTCTGGTGACACTCGAACTTGATGGCTGTTGCACTTACTGGGAATGCCTTCCGACACTAGGCCAGCTGCCATCCCTTACATACCTGACAATCATAAAGGCAGGTCATGTGAGAAAGATCGGCTCTGAGTTCTATGGTGGTGAGGTAGACGTGGGTGGCATAGTCTATTTCCCACATTTGAAGTTGTTAGATCTTGAAGAAATGAGTGTATGGGAGGAGTGGGATGTGCCGGCAGCTGGGCAGATGGATGGTGGTGGTGGTGGGGGACGACATGGACATGTACTGTTCCCTTCCCTTTGGAGGCTCTGTATCTACTCATGTCCCAAACTACCTTCTCTGTCTCCAGTCCTACGCCACTTGACCAACCTTGTGGACATCACCATCAGTGGATGTGATGAGCTGGAGTCATTGGAGGAGGATGGATGTGGATGGGTGTTGCCTTCCCTTCACGAGCTTAGCATCGAAGAGTGTCCCAAGCTAGCATCCCTGACTCCAATCTTGCGTCGCTCGACAAATCTGGAAACGATAGCAATCAAGAAATGTGCTGAGCTGGCGTTGTTGGAGGAGGAGGATGGATGTGGATGGGTGTTGCCTTCCCTTTCCCAGCTTAGCATCGAAGAGTGCCCCAAGCTGGCATCCCTGACTCCAATCTTGCGTCGCTCGACCAATCTGGAAAGGATAGAAATCAAGGAATGTGCTGAGCTGGCGTGGTCGGAGGAAGGGGATGGATGTGGATGGATGCTCCCCTCCGGCCTTAAGGAGCTCTATATTGACGGCAACAGCCCCAAGCTACCTTCCCTTTCTCAAATGTTGCCTCACTTGACTGCACTCCAACAATTAAGAATCTATGGGTTCCGCAACCTCCAGTGCCTTCCTCTGAGCATTCACAACCTCCACTCGCTCGAAATCCTCCAAATAGAGGACTGCCCTGCCATTGAATGCTTGTCAGATGGGGGCCTCCGCTTGCATTCGTTGAGGCAACTGTGGATCAGGGGGTGTCCGTTGCTGGAAGGGCGCTACCGAGAGGGAGGTCTCGACGCCCTAAACATCCCCACCACAACCGAAGTCATCATCTCACCACCTCTTCCAGAGGGTTAGTTTTTCTACAGCAGATGATGACCATGCCAGCCACTCCTTCAATTCCCTACATAAAGGGGAGCTTCAGCATTGCAAGTCTCTCTGGTGGTGATTCGCTAATATGAATGTTATTTCTTCTAGATCTTTTTTGGGTTACAAGTAATTGGAAGGAAGGTGGGAGGATAAGCAGATGATAGAGAGTCGTCTTTCGTTTCTTGTTGCAGTTGTGCTACGCATATGTACTATGTATGTGTATGGGCCTAAAATTGCTTGTTGCACTTTCACACATTTATATATTTCTCTGCAAACTCCCGAACACGATCCGTCAGATGCCCCATGCATAAATCCTTGTCATGGAGTAAATTTTATCTCCCTCTCTCATTTGTCCACTCCTATCTTGCCCAATCATATTGGAGAAAATTTGCCAGATTTCTTTTTACTGTATACCTAAATGTGGAGCACATATTTCTTGTTTTATTATTTTTATTTTTATTTACAAAATACCATCCGACATTATTCAGATTCAAACGTGATATTTAAAAGAGAGAATTAATAATTGCTCTCTGACAGAAAACTGACATTAACTTTTAATCTCTATCAGAATTTTCAGCACCGCATGGTCCTTACTTTTTGCGGGACTTATCTTTAAATCTCTCCTTACATAACTATGTAAGTATGTAATTATAATTACATAATATGCAAGTTACATACTTAAATATTTACATAACTTACATAGTTACATACTTACATAGTTGTGTAGAGAAAGACTTAAAAATAAATCTTGCAAAAAAGAGAGATCATACAATGCTGGAAAATATGACAGAGATTGAAAAATAACATCAATCCTCTACCAATGAGTCTATTCCTAAGCACTGCATGTTCAAACATTCGCCTAAGATAAAGTAGGTTAAATGATTTGTTTTGTTGCCGTTAGCTCTGTTAAGGATCCGTTGGATTGGCATGTAATTATGATATATTGTGACTTCTTGGCTTTCCATACAAATCCTTTTGAAGTTGAAAACATTAATACTGAGATTGATATTATAATAATATGAAGAAAGACGGTCAAAGGGGAAGAGAATTAAGGGTACAAAATAAGGTTGTTGGGTGCTTCAATTCGTCCTTCTAAATTCAATTACTTCCCTCCACTCTCCAGATTGTCCATACAATAATCAGCATACATCTACTACATTTGCTCTTCATTTCCCCCCATGTTGTACTTCATATCTGTCACTCAATGACTAATGTGATTCTCCAACCCTATTTAATCTAATAGCCTTAAAATTTTTGAATCAGTAGGGTTTCTATAATGCAACAATTATGAAATGTATGTCCAAATTTCCTGGAAATACCCACAGAAAATACAAGTTCACCTGATATCTGATTTAAACCTCACAACTCTGCCTGTTGTTGAAAATCTCTTCCATGCAATTTTCCACAAGAAAATTTTGACTTCGACAGTGATTAGCATATTCCACATCAGTTTGCCAAGAAGTTGCGTTACCTCCTCCTACAAGGATTGTAATGGCTAATTTGACTGAGAAAACAAAAGTCCTATTTTTTTTAATATCTCTGATATGGCCATGAAATTAACCATTCAACACAGCCACTTCTGTGACTCGAGTTTGCAACTTTCATCAGGAGAAATTTGAAAGGTGGAAAAAGAGATCTTCAAGACTTGACCTCTTGGGATCTTGGAGAGTTTTCATAAGAACTCTTGATATCTTCTTTCAAAGGATGATTCATCATTTTCTTGAGAAATCCACCATTTGAACATATGTTTTCTTGTCCTGAAATTAAAACAATACTTCAAATTTATGTAAGACCATGTATAATTTCATTAATTTGCAACACTCATTCACCGCATGTCCAATTTAGAGTCTAAAACGTTGGAATGCATGATTAAAGACAATATGCCTTCTAATTTCAGGAAATTGAATAAAATCCCCAATTCTTTCCCTAACTAGGGTCTAAAAGTAGAAGCTTTTGTTCAATTAGTGCAATTGAAGGTCAATAATGTCTGTAATCACTTAACATGGTTGTTAAGGTGACCAAGGCGACTAAGGCAGTGGCCCACCACAGTACTGCTCAAACACCACGATGCCTAGATGGGGCCTAGTTTATGTAACAAAGTACCCAGAATCCTATATTTTATACTATGTATATTCTCTATTTATTAATACAAAAGTGCAACCCACAAATATTTAGCACATGTGTATAAGGTCATATAATATAAGAAATAACAAATATTAACAAAATAATAATAATAATAAGGTAATCAATCGGAATCTGAACATTTACCTGTCAAATGTCAACAAGATAATTTTTTTTTGGGTTTTTTACATAAAGACCCTTATAAATATTGGTTATATCAAATGTAACCCCTCATTTGAGCATATTATCAAAAATATCCTCTAAAATACCTTTATAGGTGGCAGTTATATTCCTGTGGTTCCCTACCGGCAAACAGGAGTGACGACAGGGATATAACAGAAACCTATAAAGATGTTTAGATGATATTTTTGATGATATGCTCAAATGAGGGTATACCTCTGTGTGGGTGTTGTTTTCTTCATTAGGGGTAGGTTAGTAATTCACCCGCCTACCCCGAGCTTAACTCGAGTCAAACCTACGGGAGTGATGGCAGGGGTATAACTGCAACCTATAAATATATTTAGAAGATATTTTTGATAATATGCTCAAATGAGGGATATATTTGGCATAACCAATATTTACAAGGGTATTTATGCAAAAAAACAAAGAGTTTTATTCAACCTGAAACATTGCTAGGAAAATAATAAATTAAAAGAGAGAGATAAATAATGACTAAACTATATGTAGAGTTAGGGAATCCAGCAAAAAAAAAAAAAAACACACAACAGGGGCTGCTGTGGTTCATGAATCATGCAACTGTTTAGTCTTATTGGGCTGCTCACCTACGCAACCGCTCAACTTGGCAGTTGGCCAGCACCTTGTCGCCTTTGGCGACACCATCAAGACAATTTTACTTAATTGATCCAATTATATAATCATGTTCACATCTTTTAATTCGGGAAATTGAAGAAAAACCCCAACTTTTGCCCTAATAAGATTTAACAAGTAGGACTCTTGTTCAATTAGTGCAATTGAAGGTCAATTAAGTGTGTCAATCACTCAATTGTATAATCACATGAGAAGCACATCTTTCAATTTCGGGAAATTAAAGAAAATTCCCAATTTTGCCCTAATTTGGGTTTGAAACTTGTGGCTTTTGTTCAACAGAAAGTTCTCTGCTTATAAGCTAAGATATAAGCTAGGAAAAAGCTATAAGACAGACAATTTTTTTAATAGAACTTTTGTACATCTACATAAATTCTTCACCAGGCATAATATATGCATCTGAATTGTTCAATCAGAAAATAAAAAAACAGATTCCTAAGTTCCCTTTTCTCCAATGACAACCAGTTAGATATCTGAAGGAATAAAGGCAATGCACTCCTCAGCTGTAAACAGCCAATAATTACTTCTTATGTAACCAAATTCCTGAAGGGCACAAGTTGTCCACAGCTTCTTACTATTTGGAGGGTGCAGCCCTTCAATGGTACTGTTATTTCACCAGTACTAGAGCTTCTGTTACTTGGACTGAATTTACTCAGGGGTTAGAAGGCCAATTTGGTTCTATTTGTTTAGAAGAGTCATTGGGAATTTTAAGCAAGCTATGTCAGTTGGGTACTGTTCTAGAAAATCAGAATCAATTTGAAAGTCTTTGTAATAAGGTGGTGGGACTTTGAGAGGATCATCTGTTGGCCATATTTTTAAGTGGATTAAGGGAGGATATTGCATGTGAAGTCAGATCTTTTGCTCCCAAGTCTCTTCCTAGAGCTATGGAGTTGGCTAGAATTCAAGAGGCAAAGTTCAATTTCCGTAAGAAAGGGCCCTCACATTTTAATTTCTCTTCAGTTAAATCAGTTGTCTCTATGAGTTCTCAGCCCCCTTTATTATCTACTCCATCCAAGGTACCCACACCACCTGTTCGATGGTTGTCCACTCAACAATTACAGGAGAGGAAGTTGAAGGGGCTTTGCTTTAACGGTGATGAAAAATGGACACCGGGTCATACTTGTCAGCCTCATAGTTAAGTTGTTTTTGCTACAATTGATTCCTGAAAACTCTGATTTTGAAGTTGCAGATCATGAAACTTCAGATTTTTATATTGATGGTGTTGCAGTGGAGCCTTCTATTTCATCTCAGAAATTTTAATATCTCTGATATGGCCATGAAATTTACATTACAGAATTGTGACTTTATGCTGAAAGGAGTCCCTGAGTCTGATATTCAGGTTGTCTCTACTAAAAAATTCTCCAAGGATATTTCTAAAGAACGATCCTTACACACCTTACAGTTGTTTCTTATTGATGCTCAGCCCTCTTCTACTACAGTGTCACCCACCTCCATTGAATATCCCTCAGATCTTGCTCATGTCTTGCAAACTATGCTTCTGTGTTCCAAGAATCACAAGGTCTTCCTCCTGCTAGATCTTGTGATCATAAAATTCCTTTATTTGATGGAACCATAACTATTTCTCAGCCTCCTTACAGACATTCCCCATTTCAGAAGAACATTATTGAAACCCAAGTCAAGGACCTACTGAATCAAAACCATATTCAGTCTTCTAATAGCCCATTCTCTGCTCCAGTCTTTCTTGTTCAAAAAAGAGATGGCACTTGGAGAATGTGCATTGATTACTGTGCCTTAAATCAACACACAGTGAAGAATAAATACCCAATTCCATTCACAGATGATTTGCTTGATGAGTTGCATGGATCTAAATATTTTTCTAAGTTGGATTCAAGATCGGGTTATCATCAAATCCGTATGCACCCACATGATATTCATAAGTCAGCTTTTCATACTCATGAAGGCCATTATGAATTTCTTGTGATGCCTTTTGGTTTATTAAATGCCCCTGCTACATTTCAGAATTTGATGAATGATATATTCAGAAAATATTTGAGGGGATTGATTTTGGTCTTTTTTATGATATATTGGTTTTCAGCCCTTCTTGGCAATTGCATTTGGACCATTTACAGTTAGTACTTGAAGTTCTGCGAGAAAATCATTTGTTTGTTAAACCTTCCAAATCTATTTTGGGAGTTTCAGAGGTTGAGTATTTGGGGCATGTTATTTCCCGCCAAGGGGTTTCTATGGATAGATCTAAGTTACAATTCATCTTAGATTGGCCAATTCCTTAGTCTGTCAGAGCAGTGAGAGGCTTTCTTGAGCTCACTGGTTATTATCGGAAATTTGTTAAGAACTATGGTTTAATTGCTGCCTCATTAGCGCAGTTGCTTAAAAAGGAGAAATTTCTTTGGTCCCTGCTGCTAATGATGTTTTTTTACATCTGAAAAAAGCTATGACCTCCGCTTCAGTATTGACTTTACCCAATTTTGATATTTAAACCTATCCATTTTAAGTTCAGATCCTCTAATTACAAAAGACGGTTGGACACCAATAGTCTCTAATGGGCGATCGACAAGTGCCCTAAACCCTTTTTCAAAACAACTTTTTACTTAGAAATCAATTCTTCAAGTTAAATTACACTCATAAACAAAATAAGATACAATCATACACACCAAAATGCAACTATAAATTATTTGAAATATAAGTATTAAAGTACAACTATAAACATTTGAATACAATGTTATGCTTACAGTTGTATTCTGATATTAAAGTTGTTTTTCTAATACTTGTGGTTGTATTCTGGTGTGTGAATGTTCACCAGAATACAATCAAAGCAACAGAGTACATTCATAAACATAATGTTAATATATTCAAGTGTTTATGAGTATATTTTGGTGTATGATTATATTTTATTATGCATGGTTGTATCTTGTTGTGTATAATTGTATCTTAATATTTATGGATATATTTAAATCTAGAAAACTAATTTTCAATTAAAAAGATATTTTGAAAAGAGAGCTTAGGATACTGTATGTTTGGTTTGGTGTAAAACCCCGCCAAGAAAAAGTTTTTCAGGAAAAAAATATTTTTTAAGTCATTTGGTATCACTGAAAAGATAAATATGAAAAATCTTTTACTCAAAACTCTGGATTTAGGCATTCCCCATAAAATCCCGGAGACCATTTTCCCGTAACTCTTTTTCCCCTCCCCACTCGCGAAACCCCGAAACCCTCGACGCCATACACATCCCCTCTCGCCGTGAGCCCCCGTCCTGACGCTGCGCATCGCCATCCCGAGCTGTGCATCGCCGTGAGCCTCAACGACATCCCCTCTTTTGCTCTCCGTCCCAAGCACTATCGGCCGAGCACGCGATCCCGTCTCCGACCTGCACATCGCCGTACCAACACCACGCTTAGCCGTGAGCCTCGACGCCATTGCTGTGAGCCACGCATCGCCGTCCAGAGCACTGTCGGCCTGAGCACGCCGACGCCATCCCCAACACCCCCGTGGACCGGACGGGAGTCTGCGACGACCTCCGCCGGTTCGCAACGAAGGCGCTGCACAACTATTGGGAGAGCGCGCTTGTGGAGGTGGAGGTTGAGACGGTCACGTTGCTATCCTATGACTAGGTGTGGTGGTGGTGGCCAGTGGAGTGCTCGCTGCCACCGGCGGGGAAGGGGCACCCGATCAAGGTGCTGGAGATGGAGGTGTATGCGGAGGAGGAGGGGAGCGGCGCCGACGAGTGCGCCATCTGCATGGAGAACTTTGTGGCGGGGGCATAGGTGGAGCGGCTGCCGTTCCACCACTGGTTCCACGACGAGTGCGTGCTGCAGTGGCTGCACAAGGAGGAGTCCTGCCCCTTGTGCCGTTCCGAGTTTCGGATCAACTGAACAGGGTATGGGGGTTTCCGGTGACCTCTAGTGAAAGAACCAAAAAAATGGTTTATCAGACACTTTGATCTGTTCATTAGTTGTTTGTTACCTAGTATCAATTCCTTTGCTTTCATGGAAGTAGAACATGTGACGGAACACCTCGTCCAAGCCCGTTAAATCGATAACGTACTTGATCCGAATCCGTCTCCCGCGAACGGGCCGAAGCCTCGCAAGGGATATCACACCATAGTCCGTGTAAACACAATGGAACACACCATTATATATATATATATATATATATATATATATATATATATATATATATATATATATATCATAAGTTTACATAGCCATATTTTCAGAAAAAGAAAAGAAAGTACAAGAGTCTGGGGCATACCCCGAGGTACAACTGAAGGAAGTAGACAAACTAGCTACACTATACTGCTGAAGGTGCTGAACTTGCACCGCTACGGCGCGGCTCCGAACTGGACGACGGCCGAGAAACGTCCTCCTCGCCCTCACCTGTTGGGGTAGGGGTGAGCCTCGCTAGTCACTGGCTCAGTAGGGAACTCCCCCAACACCGAGCAAACCAAAAACACAGGTAAGAAGGTGGTAAACTATACTAGCAGTTTATAGAACAGCTAAGTAGGATATTAAAGCTGTAAATATACTCACCGTCTGCCGACTATATAAAGGAACTTTAATAAATAAACGGCAAAACCAAACAGGTATACGAGCTAAAGTAGAGTCCGCCACACTCGAGCCACGTAAACTGGTTCGCGACACCAGTGACTGACTCGGACAACACACACAGGTCTACCTCTCAGTCTCGCAGCCACGGACGAAAGGTCCAGCTGCCGCTCCACGTGAAAAGGTCAAGAAACTGTGGAGACCAACTAAACACCACCACCTGCGGATCACACGGTCGCAGGCCCATGCTTGGCACCTCTAGAGACCCTGGCCTGGGCCCTCTAGAGTGAGGCACTAGAAAAGGACTAGTCGGGGACCAGTGTTGACAACCGGTGTCCGTACCCCCAACTAAGAGCACACTACAAGTGACTAAAAACAAACACTAGAGTCACTTTCCCACTGTCGTCTTTCCCTCAGCCGGACGTACAACTCAAACACAGGAGTGAGGGTGTCCAGGTCAGACGACACAGACCTCGACGGTACAACACAAGTACCGGGACAAAACCCCGAGCTAACAGCCTGGCTCACAGAGAACCTGAGGCACCCAACTGGAGAGGTAACCATGGTAGGCGTCGCACTACTCGCCACGTATACAAAACCACATGCACGTCACACAAACCACGTGAAGACTCACGTAAACCGCGTGCAGTAGTAGTCCATTACACGTGAACACTACGTAAACACATAAAGAACCAGCTAACTGCGTACCCAATACGCTAATCTCAGAAACCACGTGCACTAGGTGCACCACAAATACCATTGCACAGCTCGATAACGTTAAATATTCAATATAACAATATTTTCATAAAAGCATGCTGGCGGCAACATCGACTGCCGTCGATGGGATGTAAACGGCAAAGTATCTGGCCGTCAATCTCCCAGCTAAGGAACCTGGCGTCAATCGATATTGACGCCAAGATCCTCGGCTATCAGCTTCACAGAAAGCCTGGGCTGATACCTCATGTATTCCCAGCCCTAAAATCAATAGAAAAACATGAGGAAACACTTTCTCTAACATGCATGTATCCTAATCAAATCGAAACAACATGTTTCACTCATTAAATTGCTCAAACCACCCATTAACCCCACTTGGAGTACCTTTACCCAAAAAACATAATTAACATGCAGTTTCATGTGTTCCAGATGCATTACCACGACTTGAAGAAACTAAAGGGATCATTCCCTACCTCAAGACGCACTTAAACCTCCTAAATCCTCCCGATTCGCACCAAACCCTCCGCGAGCTTCTACGGAGATTACACCTCGCTCCGGCGTTTCCTTGGCCGATTCGTCACCACCTCACGTTCCACGATCCCCCAACTAGCCTTCTGCAACCATTGGAAGCAGTGGGGAAGCAAGAATGTGAAAATAGGGCGAGGGAGAGGGAGAACAGAGTGAGGAAACTGTCCTCGGGTAGACCTATATTCTGTATGTCGCACAGGTTGGGGTCAACATGGCTGCCGCCAATTAAACCGCCAAGATTAGACGTTCATATCTCCTGTCGCCAAGTTCATAGAGTAAACGTCACATACATGGACGCCAACCCATGTCAACGACCACCCTAGGCCGTCAACCTTTAATCAACTGCAGCAGGTCCTATCTTGTTTCAGGACCAAACCTGCGCGCACCACACATCCATACCACACTGGCCTCACGATGGCCACCACAACCATTACACGTATGATCCATAAGGATCCGAAAAAACACGTGACGTTACAGAACACGTGTTTTAGATGCACTGAGACCTTGTAATATACATTTGTAGTAATATATAGTACATGGAGTCCTGCCCCTTGTGCCGGTCCGAGTTCCGGATCAAGTGAACAGGGTATGGTGGTTTCTGATGACCTCTAGTGAAAGAACAAAAAAAAGGGTTTCTTGTGATCATCAGACGCTTTGATCTGTTCATTAGTTGTTTGTTACTTGGTATCAGTTCCTTTGCTTTCATGGAAGTACAAGTGTTTTAAATGCACTGTGACTTTGTAATATACATATGTAGTAATATATAGTATATGGAGTCCTGCCCCTTATGCCGGTCCGAGTTCCGGATCAAGTGAACAAAGTATGGCGGTTTCTAGTGACCTCTAATGAAAGAACCAAAAAAAAGGGTTTCTTGTGATCAGACGCTTTGATATGTTCATTAGTTGTTCGTTAGTTTGGAGTTTTATTAGATTTCTTTATTTGTTAGGAGGAGAAAGCAATCTTGCATTATGTGTAGGGGTGTTCATGATTTGGCTTGTAGAAGATTTTTAAGAAACCAAACCAAACCAAACCAAATTTGGACCCAACCTAAATCAAACCAAACCGAAGTCCCTTGAAACCAAACCAAAATAAATTCGGTTTGGTTCGGTTTAACTTGAAAATAAATGGACCTTTAGATTCTCTTAGTCTTAAATAAGATTTTAATCACTTATTTCTCTAATAAATCACTATCAAATAAGATTTGAAATGAAGTATTAAATGTTATGGCCATATTACCCTCCATAATGTGTATTTTTACGTAAATATATTAAATAAACTTGATAGATATATACAAATTAAAACTTATTATTGTAATTCGGTTTAATCGATTTGGTTTGGTTTATAGAGCTTAGAAACCGAACCAAATTGATTTTTTTTTTCATGTTCAAATCAAACCGAATCGCTCGGTTTAATTTGATTTTTTTGATTTGAACCGAATAGTGAACAACCCTAATTATGTGTAGAAACAAGTTTATCCAAAATTTTGTCCTCTGCGGCTGAGAAGTTTCTTTGTAGTGCTCTATGAATGGGAATTCGACTGCAAGTTATTGGGGTTTGTTGCATATGGTATCAGATTTAAAATCTGGTAAACTACTGGTTGTATGTTTTGGAAGTTTATCCAAAATTTTTAGTGATTAGAAAGAGAGTATAATCTATCAACATGGTATAAGGGACAAGTTCAACATTTTGAGATTAAGAAATGTTTATACAATGCTAAGAATGTGCATTCCTCTGTAGAAGTTGTTGTTATTGGTTTATGATTTGATGATGAGCTGCATCAATTGATCATTTAATTTAAGCTCATCTTCTACGAATATGATTTCAAGTTTAAAAGTTTCCCACCTATTTATAAAAAGGAAATCTTAGCGACTGTAAAGTAAATTCTGTCTATCTTATAACTTGTTTTTGTTTCACGTCAGAACCTTTCCAGATTCTCCATGTCTTGTGGTTGGTAAGAACATCTTTTCTATCAGAGGGACGTTACCTCTTTATTGGTCTTAACGGCGCTGCAGGTTTCCAAAGAGGTGTAACACACGTTTTAACCCATAACATCTTTTTGTATTTCTCCTTGGTAGCAATAAATGATGCTCACAAAGACAGAACCTAAGATTATGTAACGTCGCTTATTTTCGGATCCTTTTTGGATCGTGTGTGTTATGGTTGTGATGGCTGTTGTAAGGCCAGTGTGGTGTAGACGCGTGGTGTGTGTAGGTGTGATGCAGGTTAGGTCCCGAAATGAAATAGGACCTGCTGCAGTTGAGTAGGAGTTGGCGGCCAGGGGTGGTCGTTGACTTGTTGGCGTCCAGGTAAGTTGCCGTTGACCGCATGATCTTGGCGGCATTAGATGTGGACGTTTAGTGTGGCGGTTGTCTTTGGCGGCAGAGGGGTTGACGCCAACCTGAGAATTCTGCAGATTATAGGGTCACCCGAGAGCAGGTTTCCCACCTGTCTCTCTCTTCCCCTTGCCCTAGCTTTGCGTCCCCGTGTTTCTAAAGCTTTCAACAGGTACTGAAGGATGCTTGGAGGATCGTGGAGCGTGTGGCGTTGTCGAATCGGACGAGGAAACACCGTGGCGTAGTGCAATTCCCGTGGGAGCTCGTGGAGGGTTCGGTGTGAACCAGGAGATTGCGGGAGGTTTGAGCGTGTTCTGAGGTAGGGGACGAACCCTGTTAGCTTGTTAGAAACATTAAAACACGGGTTAACCACTTGAATCAGTGTTTTTAATGTATTTTCGGATTAAACTGCACCATGAAGGGATAATGGGTGGTTTGTGTAATTTAATGTACGAAGCATGCTGTGTTGGGTTGTTTTGGGTTCATGCATGTTTAAAGAACCGTTTCAGTACACTTTCTTGTAGTTTTAACGGTTGGAAAACCTGTAGAGCCGGATTAGGGTTTCTGCAGGGTTTAAGACCGGAGAACTTGGCGTCAAGATCGCTTGTCGCCAAGCTCATCAGCTGAGATATAAACGGCTAGATCGCTTGCCGTCTACTTCCTATAAGCGGCAGTCGATGTTGCCGCCAACTTGTGCATGTATCCATGCAGTGTGGTTTACGTAGCTTTTCTGGTTATGAATATTGCGTGTTTGTGTGTGCATCTTGATGACCGATGTGAGCCAGTGCACTTGTTATGCTCTTGGAGCATACTGCTCATGTAATGGGCATGTTTTACGTGAATGATGTGTGATGTACGTAATTGCTTTACGTAGTATGTGTGGTGCGTTGGCACTCGTGGCACTTTTGGAGTGCGTTGTCCATGTGTTGGACATGTGGTTTATGTGGTAGACGTGTGGTACACCAACCAAGGTGTAATATACACGTGTTGTTTACGTGGTTTGAGTGTGTGTGTACTACACACTTTGTTGTAATGCAATTCTTATGATTTGTCGTAGTAACTGGGCAGTGAGGTTCCTGTGTGAGCCTAGCCATGACTTTGTGGTGTTTGTGCAGTGAAGGTCCACACCGACCTAACCCTAGTTCGTTGATGTCTTTTGAATAATATTATATTGATTTATGTATTAAGTGGTGTGTGTTGCCACGGAGGTCACCTCATGACCAATGATAGGCAAGTTTGTGGTTTAGTTATGTGTTGGTGTGGAATAGCTTTGGGGTCACACGGTGACCGATGTTAAGCTAATTCTAACACTTGTATATTGTGAAATTTAAGTAAAGGCTATATGTGTAAGTATCATGGTTTGTGCTAGCCGAGTGTGGTGGTCCGGCGCCTATTCCGGAATGCCTCTCTAGTCGGGTACCCCAGGTTCTTTGTGAGCCAGGCACGTGTGTTTGTAGTGCTCGGGGTTTTGTCCCGGTACTTGTGTTGTACCGTTGAGGTCTGTGTCGTCTTCCTGGACACCCTCACTCCTGAGTTTGAGTTGTACGTCCGGCTGAGGGAAAGACGGCAGTGGGACAGCGACTTCCCAGAGTTTGTTCTTTTGTCGCTTGTAGCGCGCTCGTAGTTGGGGGTACGGACACCAGTAGACGTCACTGGTCCCCAGCTAGTCATGTTTTCTAGTGCCTCACTTTAGAGTGCTCCGGCCAGAGACTCTAGAGGTGCCAGGCATGGGCCTGTAGCTGTGTGTCTGCAGGTGTGGTGTTGGTTGGTCTCCACAGTTGTTTGACTTCTTTCTTGTGGAGCGGCAGTTGGACCTTTCG
The DNA here is from genome assembly GCA_014218235.1 of Colocasia esculenta. NCBI lineage: Eukaryota > Viridiplantae > Streptophyta > Magnoliopsida > Alismatales > Araceae > Colocasia > Colocasia esculenta. Next base: position 3,652,211 of record CM024764.1, on the reverse strand, counting down.
TCTGTGACTGCGAGGCTGAGAGGTTGTTCTTGTGTTGTGTTGTCCGGGTTGGATATTGGCCTGATCAGCCAGTAGTCCGTTCCCGTGTGGTGGCGTCATTCCCTTCCGACTCGTGCTTTGCTACATGTCGCGATTCGTGAGTTTGTGGTTTGTGACTCGTGGTCGAGGTTTGACCCATTCGAGATGTGCCTTGGTGTTGGCACAGTTGTGACTGAGTTGTGGTTTGTGTGACTTGTCGATTGAGATTTTACTTGTAATATTGTGCCTAAATAAAGGTATAATATAATTGTGGTTCAGTGTGGTGTTTACCACCTTCCTGTACCCTTGTTCGGGTGTTTGTGTTGTGGTACCTCAGAGTAGCAGGTACCTATTCCCTTCGTGGGTTACTTTGTAGTTTTGTGGTGGTACATTGTGTACCAACCTTTTCGGATACTTGTGTGTTGTGGAGGTCTTGTAGTTTGACCTGCCACTTGTTGTATCCTAACTGTTTTAAGTAGATCTTTGTTTATAATTATTGTGGATTAGTTTGTGATTATTAATTATGTTACATTTGTGGGTAATTTGCCGATGAGGCTTGTGGCCTAGGCATATTGTGGTTTAGTAGAGCTGTGCTTCGTGGAGGCCGTATGAGACCTTCCACTTGTTGAGTTTTACTCTTCTTGGGTATGATTCCAATTATAACTTTAGTGTGTTATGGATTGGCTTCGTGGTATCCAGTACTGTTACCTTGTATATAGTATCTGATCCAGTGTGGTTTGGAGTATAAAGGACCAGCTCTTTGTCAGCAGTCCTGTTATTCAAGTGCTTGAGGTTTGCCTGTGAAGCTTGCAGCTTAGGCAGTGACCTGCCTGTGTGGCTTATAGCTTAGGCTACTAGTTGTTGTAGCAGTGTGCCAGTGAGACTGTGGTTTAGGCACTTTAGTAGTTGGGCTGACTAATGATTTTATGTTAGTCCTGTAGTCCTACTTTTCTTTTGAGAACGTTATGTTTATTATCATGAGTATGTTTAATTGTTATTTATTGTCATGATGTGAGCATGAAATGGTTTGGCTATTGGTGTTTCCAGTGAGACCCATTGCGGTTGAGGTGTCTGTGGTTACGGTGTTGTTTTGGGTAGCCCCTACTGAGCCAGTGACTTGTTGAGGCTCACTCCCCTACAGTTTTTTTCAGGGCTTGCCGTGTGTTTGGCTTGCAGCGGTGTTGAGTCAGACTTGTACCACCAGCAGTTGTTTAGTAGTTAGTATTGTGTGAGCTTGTGCTCCCTCGGGGTATGCCCCAGGTAGTTGTACTCTTTTAATTGGACATGTATTAATGTAATGGGACAGTTGTACAAATTTGTGAGCAGATATGAGCACATGTACTTTCTTGTGTCTTATATTCTTGTGGTTTGTCTTTTATACTCTTACTGGACACGTGTGTGAGATATCCCTTGCGAGACTTCGGTCCGTTCGCGGGAGGCGGATCTGGATATGGAGCCTTAATGGGCATAAATACCCCGGTCCGTCACAGTTGGTATCAGAGCAATGTCCAGTTAGAATATGAAAAGACATTGAAAGTACAATGTCCCAATACATGGATTAATGTTCACTGCTGGTAGTAAGTCTGAGGTTTTGTGTGATATAAAGTAGTTTTTACGTGAGCTTTTGGCACGTAAACCGTGTGTTTCTGTTTGTTAGATTGGCAGTTGTGGGCAGTTGTTGTGCCACAACGTGGATAGTGGCATAAATTGTGTGGTTGTGTCCTAGCACTAGTGCAGTTAAAGCAGTTAAAGTATAGTATTTAAAAGTTTTCAGTTGTAGAGATTGGAGAAGAAAGGTAAAGTAGTGCTTTGAGAAGGATATACATGTTATATGTTAATAAAATACAGAGTTAGCAGAGACAAGTATAGAGTACTTCTGTGATAGATCAGTTTGGTTGTTAAAGATTTGCAGTTAAAGGAATTGAAGAGATTAGCAAGTTTGGATATGGAATTCAGTAAGTAAGTTATAATGAGATAAAAAGTTAGCAGAGACAGGTGTATGGTAACAAGGTAATAAAGATCAGGTCAGTGTGTGTGTGATAAGTTGCAGTTGAGAATCTCAGCAAATGTATTGTGGCATTAGAGATTTGAGTCAGAGGATATTAAGGAACAGTGTGGATGGAAATGTGATTAGAGCTATGAAGAGTTTGATATGATTAAGAAAGACAGAGCAGCTTTAAAAGAAGTATCAGTACATAAAAGAGCAGTGATTTATGGCAGATAGATTTAATATGCCTGAGGTCAGAAATTTGAGAAAAGTGTTGTTATGAATAATGATGATAGCAGGAAGTGTGATATGAAGATTTGTATAAATAAGTATATAAATGATCAGTTGAATAAAGAAAGAGAGAAAAGAAGGATTAATGTGCAATAAGAATTTGTGAGAATTGCACAAGAGGAATATTTGGTTGATGAATGGCAGATTATGAAAAGTTTTCCAGAAAGAACATTTAATGAAATAAGAGAGGTATTTTGCAGAAAAGATATGGATTAGAGAAAGGAAGAATTTAGTAAATAATAAAGTGAATAAGATCAGAAGAGTCAGAAAATGTCAGTTAGAGTTTGCATATTGGTGCAAAGAAATGATTCAATTGAGCAGAAAGGAATTGTTATTAAGATATTCCAGAGTTTCATGCAGGAGCAGGAACATATTAATTAAAGAGTATTTGGAAAGTTTGTGCAACAAAATTATGAGATTAGTCAGAGAATGTCAGTAAAGCAAGAAAGATATATAAAGAGCACAATATATCAATAGCAGTTTGGCAGGACAGAAATTGCAGTAATTTCTTCAGCATAAATTAATTAAATGAGATGATTTGAGAAGCAGTTAAAGTTAGAAATGAATGTAGTTGAAGCCAGAAGAAAGTAATAATATGAGCAGAAATTGTGGAATATTTTGCAAAAGTGTTCAGTGTGATCAGAGTAGTGCAGCGGAAGCGGAAGCAAAGAAAGATTTAATATTAAGAGATTGTTCAAATTTGCTTGAATAAGGAGAAGGTGTAAAGTTTTGCGCAGCGGAATAAAGAACAGAGTTTATTATGGTTTTTAATCAGAGATGACTTAAACCGGTATGAGCAGAATAATATGAAAAGGACAGGAAATTCAAAGATGATGATTGATTTTCTTTGAAGAAGTGTCAGTTGTGAATGTAAATGCAGGTGAGGCAGGATAACAGCAAGCAGTGATAAATGGAAAAAAAAAAAGAAAATGGTGGTATGAAAGAATATTACAGTGTAAGATATTTGAGAAAGGTAAAGTGGTCTCGAAAGAAATGTTGCAAACACAGCCCAAAAATTGTGGAAGCAGGTTCAGTCCAAGGAGATAAAGCGTCATTGGCATGGTAGGATCGCCTACGGTTGAAAGCTAAAGAAAGGCAATGGAATCGACATAACAGAGTAATTGTGGGATGAATTGAAAGACTGAAGCAGAGAAAGAGTATCCTACTTGTTATGTGTCCGGCTTTATTTGTTTTTAGGTGATAATCCGGATTGTTGTGATTTGTTTTATATGTCGAGGACGACATTTGTTTTTAGGTGATAATAATGTAACGTCGCTTATTTTCGGATCCTTTTTGGATCGTGTGTGTTGTGGTTGTGATGGCTGTTGTAAGGCCAGTGTGGTGTAGACGCGTGGTGTGTGTAGGTGTGGTGCAGGTTAGGTCCCGAAATGAAATAGGACCTGCTACAGTTGAGTAGGAGTTGGCGGCCAGGGGTGGTCGTTGACTTGTTGGCGTCCAGGTAAGTTGCCGTTGACCGCATGATCTTGGCGGCATTAGATGTGGACGTTTAGTGTGGCGGTTGTCTTTAGCGGCAGAGGGATTGACGCCAACCTGAGAATTCTGCAGGTTATAGGGTCACCCGAGAGCAGGTTTCCCTCCTGTCTCTCTCTTTCCCTTGCCCTAGCTTTGCGTCCCCGTGTTTCTAAAGCTTTCAACAGGTACTGAAGGATGCTTGGAGGATCGTGGAGCGTGTGGCGTTGTCGAATCGGACGAGGAAACACCGTGGCGTAGTGCAATTCCCGTGGGAGCTCGTGGAGGGTTCGGTGTGAACCAGGAGATTGCGGGAGGTTTGAGCGTGTTCTGAGGTAGGGGACGAACCCTGTTAGCTTGTTAGAAACATTAAAACACGGGTTAACCACTTGAATCAGTGTTTTTAATGTATTTTCGGATTAAACTGCACCATGAAGGGATAATGGGTGGTTTGTGTAATTTAATGTACGAAGCATGCTGTGTTGGGTTGTTTTGGGTTCATGCATGTTTAAAGAACCGTTTCAGTACATTTTCTTGTAGTTTTAACGGTTGGAAAACCTGTAGAGCCGGATTAGGGTTTCTGCAGGGTTTAAGACCGGAGAACTTGGTGTCAAGATCGCTTGTTGCCAAGCTCATCAGCTGAGATATAAACGGCTAGATCGCTTGCCGTCTACTTCCTATAAGCGGCAGTCGATGTTGCCGCCAACTTGTGCATGTATCCATGCAGTGTGGTTTACGTAGCTTTTCTGGTTATGAATATTGCATGTTTGTATGTGCATGGCGATGACAGGTGTGAGCCAGTGCACTTGTTATGCTCTTGGAGCATACTGCTCATGTAATGGGCATGTTTTACGTGAATGATGTGTGATGTACGTAATTGCTTTACGTAGTATGTGTGGTGCGTTGGCACCCGTGGCACTTTTGGAGTGCGTTGTCCATGTGTTGGACATGTGGTTTATGTGGTAGACGTGTGGTACACCAACCAAGGTGTAATATACACGTGTTGTTTACGTGGTTTGAGTGTGTGTGTACTACACACTTTGTTGTAATGCAATTCTTATGATTTGTCGTAGTAACTGGGCAGTGAGGTTCCTGTGTGAGCCTAGCCATGACTTTGTGGTGTTTGGGCAGTGAAGGTCCACACCGACCTAACCCTAGTTCGTTGATGTCTTTTGAATAATATTATATTGATTTATGTATTAAGTGGTGTGTGTTGCCACGAAGGTCACCTCATGACCAATGATAGGCAAGTTTGTGGTTTAGTTATGTGTTGGTGTGGAATAGCTTTGGGGTCACACGGTGACCGATGTTAAGCTAATCCTAACACTTGTATATTGTGAAATTTAAGTAAAGGCTATATGTGTAAGTATCGTGGTTTGTGCTAGCCGAGTGTGGTGGTCCGGCGCCTATTCCGGAATGCCTCTCTAGTCGGGTACCCCAGGTTCTTTGTGAGCCAGGCACGTGTGTTTGTAGTGCTCGGGGTTTTGTCCCGGTACTTGTGTTGTACCGTTGAGGTCTGTGTCGTCTTCCTGGACACCCTCACTCCTGAGTTTGAGTTGTACGTCCGGCTGAGGGAAAGACGGCAGTGGGACAGCGACTTCCCAGAGTTTGTTCTTTTGTCGCTTGTAGCGCGCTCGTAGTTGGGGGTACGGACACCAGTAGACGTCACTGGTCCCCAGCTAGTCCTGTTTTCCAGTGCCTCACTTTAGAGTGCTCCGGCTAGAGACTCTAGAGGTGCCAGGCATGGGCCTGTAGCTGTGTGTCTGCAGGTGTGGTGTTGGTTGGTCTCCACAGTTGTTTGACTTCTTTCTTGTGGAGCGGCAGTTGGACCTTTCGTCCGTGACTGCGAGGCTGAGAGGTTGTTCATGTGTTGTGTTGTCCGGGTTGGATATTGGCCTGATCAGCCAGTAGTCCGTTCCCGTGTGGTGGCGTCATTCCCTTCCGACTCGTGCTTTGCTACATGTCGCGATTCGTGAGTTTGTGGTTTGTGACTCGTGGTCAAGGTTTGACCCGTTCGAGATGTGCCTTGGTGTTGGCACAGTTGTGACTGAGTTGTGGTTTGTGTGACTTGCCGATTGAGGTTTTACTTGTAATATTGTGCCTAAATAAAGGTATAATATAATTGTGGTTCAGTGTGGTGTTTACCACCTTCCTGTACCCTTGTTCGGGTGTTTGTGTTGTGGTACCTCAGAGTAGCAGGTACCTATTCCCTTCGTGGGTTACTTTGTAGTTTTGTTGTGGTACATTATGTACCAACCTTTCCGGGTACTTGTGTGTTGTGGAGGTCTTGTAGTTTGACCTGCCACTTGTTGTATCCTAACTGTTTTAAGTAGATCTTTGTTTATAATTATTGTGGATTAGTTTGTGATTATTAATTATGTTACCTTTGTGGGTAATTTGCCGATGAGGCTTGTGGCCTAGGCATATTGTGGTTTAGTAGAGCTGTGCTTCGTGGAGGCTGTATGAGACCTTCCACTTGTTGAGTTTTACTCTTCTTGGGTATGATTCCAATTATAACTTTAGTGTGTTATGGATTGGCTTCGTGGTAGCCAGTACTGATACCTTGTATATAGTATCCGATCCAGTGTGGTTTGGAGTATAAAGGACCAGCTCTTTGTCAGCATTCCTGTTATTCAAGTGCTTGAGGTTTGCCTGTGAAGCTTGCAGCTTAGGCAGTGACCTGCCTGTGTGGCTTATAGCTTAGGCTACTAGTTGTTCTAGCAGTGTGCCAGTGAGACTGTGGTTTAGGCACTTTAGTAGTTGGGCTGACTAATGATTTTATGTTAGTCTTGTAGTCCTACTTTTCTTTTGAGAACGTTATGTTTATTATCATGAGTATGTTTAATTGTTATTTATTGTCATGATGTGAGCATGAAATGGTTTGGCTATTGGTGTTGCCAGTGAGACCCATTGCGGTTGAGGTGTCTGTGGTTACGGTGTTGTTTTGGGTAGCCCCTACTGAGCCAGTGACTTGTTGATGCTCACTCCCCTACAGTTTTTTTCAGGGCTTGCCGTGTGTTTGGCTTGCAGCGGTGTTGAGTCAGACTTGTACCACCAACAGTTGTTTAGTAGTTAGTATTGTGTGAGCTTGTGCTCCCTCGGGGTATGCCCCAGGTAGTTGTACTCTTTTAATTGGACATGTATTAATGTAATGAGACAGTTGTACAAATTTGTGAGCAGATATGAGCACATGTACTTTCTTGTGTCTTATATTCTTGTGGTTTGTCTTTTATACTCTTACTGGACACGTGTGTGAGATATCCCTTGCGAGACTTCGGTCCGTTCGCGGGAGGCGAATCTGGATATGGAGCCTTAATGGGCATAAATACTCCGGTCCGTCACATATTCTGTTTGATAACTCTTAATATATGTTTATTATCTGAAATATTTAATTTTTAAGATTTCAGACTGTTTGATAAAATATCTGTAATTATTTCTTAATTAATTATTTAAATATGACGTTTTACTTAATTTTTAAATTAAGAATATTTTTTTTTCAGATCTTTTGTCGGATTGTCGTCGCCGGCTTCCGGCTTCCGGTGATTGCCGAAAAATATCTTCTGGGAAACATGTGAAATCCTGCTAGAAAACTCAACCGCTCTTTTGACAGAAGACATGGAGGCGTTACACCCATGAAGCTTCCTCAACTCTCAACATTCAGATCTTCAACAGATAGAAAGCTTCAACGACTGGATGAAGAAGAAGACTATAAAAGAAATCGAATTTGAAAATGTCAATAAGTGAATGGAACGCTCATAAAGAAATACACAGAACCAGTGAATCAGAGCGAGTTGCCAAGTGCTGAATGTAGAGAGATATGTATGTTGCGTCAAGAGGAAAGTGTGAATCCAATAGAGCTCTGAGCAAACCTTGAAGAAAATCAAGAGAGTCAAGAAGGAGCAAGTGCGTTCTTCAAGCAAATTCTGTCAAAGCTCCTTCTTCAACATTAGACTTCAAGTCTTCAAGTGGTGTGGACTGTGGACAACAATCAAATCCTACTAGTACACCAGTCGACAGAAAAGAAGAAGCGCGTTCAAGTTGTATCTCTCTTAAACTTCTTTCTATCTGTGCTTGCTCTCAAGCTTGTGAGCAGCACCCTTTCGGAATCCTCAAATTTTGAAAACCATCAAGGGATTTGTACCTTATGTTCCCCTTTATATAAGGGAAGACCTACGATTGTAGGATATGTTGTTCCCCTTTGGTATGAGGGAAGACCTACGGTTGTAAGATGTATTTTGCCCCTTTGGTATAAGGGAAGACTTGCTTGATTACAAGGTGTGTAATTCCTCTTGTTGAAGGGAAGATCAAGTTTACTTAATGGTTAGTGAAAATCTCAAAAATTGTTTGGGTACTAGATGTAGGACTCCTGATTGAGAGGATGTCCGAGCCAGGATAAATCTCGTGTCTTTATGTGTGTGTGATTTGCTTCTGCTTAATTATTTACACTGATTTCACACACATCACTAAATACTAACATCACTTTAAGTGCTTTCAGATCAAGAATTTTTATCAAATCATTTAGTACAGAAAAGAAGTCATATTCATCCCCTTCTAAGCCATCTCATCTACATTACGATCCAACAGAAACTATAGTAAAAAAGATTTGGTATGAAAAAATTCAAAAGGGGTCTCATACCAATGAGACATGGAGTTTATGTGATGCCCCAACTTTTTGTATATATTTTTGCACGATTTTTTTTTATTATTTTCTATCAGCATCACCGTACATGTCGGTTCAGGGTTGTCATCGTTGTGATGTTAGATGTTTAAACTGTACCTATTTCACCATTATATATTTAGTTAACTCTTAATTTTGAAGAAAACATATATATGTAAATACTAAGAAAGTATAAATATAATAATTATGTATATCTATAATAGAAAAAATATGAATATAATTAGTAAAAAATTAGGATTTGAGCTATGATTGACCAATTTTATAAAGGTTTAATTTAAATTTTGTGAGTTCCCAAAATTACCTTTAAATCTTCATTTAGAGATCATTTTAGAGAATTACCCTCATGTGGGTTGGAGTGGGTCGTTAAAGTTTCTCTCTCTAAAGATATGTCCCCTAAAACTTTTGAAGAGAGCTAGGGAGCACATAAGTAAAGTTCTTTGTGCTTCTACCGTAAGATTTATCATATACGCAAGACCAAATATAACATTGACTCTAAATGTTATTAGTAGATATAAATCATGGTATGCCCAACAAACTTAAATAAATAACAAAATTTCTTATTCTAAATTTGCATGTTATATGAGACTTTAAAATAATAATAAAAGAAATTTTGAGAAGGCAAGCAGCTGACACATAACAGAGCGACAGAGTGTAGTTTTCGAAGAGGCTTCTCCAAGCGAATTTTCTTATACGAAGTTTTGTGCCGGCGATCTCTTCCGTCTGCTTTGCAGGCCCTATAGCGGACTCCATTGGCCCACTGGGCCAAGACCCCGAGAAAGATCTTTAACCGACTACGGCCCAAGATCCTACACCTTGCATGATACTACTAATAGCACAAACTCCACAATCTGGAAGCCACAACAGCTTCGGCACATAAGCCTCATATAGGGATGCGCTCTAAGGTGATTTAGTAGATGCAATGCAGCTCTCTTTGGGCGGCTCATCTTCGGAACGTCGAAATTTTTTTTCACGCCTAAATTGAAAATGGGGTTGTTAGGATTTGTTTATCAACTTCTCGGGACCGTTCTCTTAGGCCCTTGTTTTCTCTTCAACTTTAGGGTAAAACTCCATTTGGAAAAAAATTCCAGGGAAAACTTTATTCTTTAGGTTATTTGTTATCCTTGAAAAATAAAATATGTAAAATTATATCCAGAAATTTTCAGATTTCGGCAACCGAGCAAAAAACATGGATGCCATTTTCCTGTTGCGCCATTTGATTCTACAGTGACAATTTGTAAGCACTGTTCATTCAAGTTGAATTTTTATTTTTTTTCCACTCATTTAAATAATCTTTGTCAAATTTAATTATTTGTCATTAGTTAATTTAATTTTTATTTTTTATTAAAATATCTATAGAATACTATTCATTCAAATTGTGTTTTTATTTTATTTCTCCTACTTTAAATTATCTTTTTCAAAGTTACTTGTTTTTCATTAGTTATCTAATTTATTTATTTTTTAAAAAATAAAATAAAATAAAATAAAATTGATGAATAGTGTTAATACACAAGGAGTACATGACACTCTCTCATTTGAGTGGATCATAAGATCTTATACCCCTCCATACAACTTTATAGTGAAACCTTGCATTTAATACTATTGACATTTCAACTTTTTTTCTCTATTTACATAAATAGCCAATGAAAATATTTACCTGACAACCAAATAGATAATTATGTTTTTATTTTTATGTAAAAGTTATTCCATGAAAAACTATTTTCCTATTAAACTGTTTTACATACAATCAAATGGACCCTTATTTCGACAACATAATTTTGTTGATTGGCATATCAAGTATAATGCAATTGCTGAGTTTTTTAAAGCAGAAAATATCTTTATATCTGATCAAGAAATAGAATATGATGATGTTGAACATTGCTCTCGACGTCCAGAGCTTCTTCATTCTCGAGCTGTCTTTTGGCGTATTTATTTTTGGGACTAGACACATATGGAACAATAATTATCTCCTTTCTTTTTTAGGATATTCATATTTGACATTTGCCACTTGATTGTAAATGACTTCTTGTGTTTGATTTAGTATCTCTCATCAATAAAATGATCAAATTTAGGCCTTATAGTTATAATAATAACAGGTTGTTTGTAAAAAAAAATAAATGAATTCTGTGAATTTAAATTTCTAAGTTTAAAGACAAACCATAGCGTTCAACAAATTAAACAATAGATTAACTATATCATAAATTTGAACATATCGAATAAAGCTCTATTACGAATATTATTAGGTTTAAAACATTAAAACAATAGAAGAGAAAGATCCCATTCGAAGTAGGAACCGTACCAATTAGAAGGATATTTAGGTTTTTAGAAAGAGTCTAAAGTCAGAATTTTTAGTTATGTTTCGTTTCATGTTTTCTTGCTCAAATGAACACGAGGAAATTGCCAATTGGACTTCTCCGCGCCTTGCATTTTCACGGTGTTCAGAAGGAAAATAATTTAGTAACATTATTTCGTAACATATTAAAATAACACATCAATCAAAATATATCACAATCTTATTATTTATGAAGTATTTTTAATTTTTTTATTTTAATTACTGATGTGACATAGTTTTAATAGTGATGTTACCGAATAACATTACCAAATGATATTACAACATTATTTCTCTGCCTAGAAAAGACAGTGGGATACTATTTCAATAGTGAAGGAGCCTTCCCAAAATACATCTTCATCTTGGCTTGTCCCAACCACTTTGTTCTTAGCGCTAATGCAAATGAGAGTCATAAATATAAAGTGCACTTTTTTATGGACGATATTTGTTCTTGCAAGAACCACGCCACTGTTGTTTGGGTGGGAAGGGAAGGGCATTTAGTAAATTGCAAAAAAAGAGAGTTTCGTGCGCAACACTGTTCCTCCTCCAACGAGTAGCATTGGGCTACGGAGTTGTGTCCGGAAGTGAAGATGTGTCAGATAGTCCAGCAAATCTTATTTGTTCGAAATTGTTTCCAAACACTGCTTTAATCCGTGTTTTAGGTTGTAGTAGGGACTTGGACGTTAGTGTCAACTTCCTACTACAACCTAAATCCCATTAGGAATCCCTTCGGCAAAACCCAATTAAGATGGTGTACAGGTCCCTTATAAATAGACAGAGTTGGCTGCATTGGGACTTACAAGTTTTGTGAAAGGGAGAAAAAAAACCCCACGAGAGAGCCAAGGTTGTTGAGCTTGGGTGCAGTAAAAGAGCTTTCGCATGAGGATATCATAAAGTTTTTTTTTTTGACAAGGTAACAACATAATTTCATTGCTTAACTAATAAAAAGTATAGAAGCAAGGATTGCAAACATGCAATGGGATGGAGGAAGGAGACCAGTCCCCATCTAAATTCTTAGCAAAAGCAAACTTAGCCTAAAAGATGAGCTTCCTCAATAAACTTCTTAGGGGCATAATTGATTTTGACAAAAGGAGACTGTTTCACTAAGCCACTGCAGTCCTGAATGATGTTACTGCATTGCCATATAAAAGTTGACGCGTCATTTATAGTATTTATGATATTGAGAACATCACTAAAGATGATAACTCGATAGTTGCTGATATTAACCTTTCTGATAGTGTGGAAAATGATTAATGCTTCAGCTTCAACCGGACTAAAAACTGAATAAATATGAGTGCTGCCTGAGAGAAGATGTAAGTTAGTATTGAGATGAATGGCACAGCACTACAAATTTTTCCTTCCTTAAAAGTTGCATCCACCAAGAAACTTAAGAAATTATCAGAGCAACCAATTTGAGGCTCTTCAATCTGGGTATTAGTAGCATGTCCCATGGTGTTGGCGTCTGAAATAATGACCAAAACGTCGGAGTAATTGCTGGATGAAGGTAGCTGCGTCCGCATGGGGTCCTTCTTCACATTATTTTTAATTAAAAAAAAGGCTTCAAAGGGGGAGAACATCAGATAAACGAATGGTGGTCTGCACGCAGATATTGGACAAACACTCCTCAGACTTGCTGCGGTCTGGATACTTAAATTGGGAGCTGCGTCCGCACGGTGTCCCTCTTCACATTATTTTTAATAAAAACAAAGGCATGAAAGGGGAGAACATCAGATAAACGAATGGTGGCCTGCACACAGATATTGGACAAACTCCTCAGACTTCTTGCAGTCTTGATACTTAAATTAGAGCTCCCTCTTCACATTATTGCACCGGGAGAAAGCCGCGTGGAAAAAAGTCCTAAGCCCCGCCCAAATGGAACGACATGAACAACAGAAAGGCTGGGCCGGCACATTAATATGTAAGTTAATGGTGGACGTACTCCTCAAGCTTCATGCCATCTTGATATGTCTGAGCTGCGTCTCCCTCGTAGGGTCTTTCCTTAACATTATTTGCAGTGGAAGAATTGATGGAATAGGGGAGGGGAGGGGGGGGACGGGAACCGACTGTACATGCCATGTATGATACGATACGGGTCGATCATATCATGATGGTACACGATAATACAGGTCAGCAGTACCACCGTGGTATACAGTGGTACGGTCAATCTTAATTTCAACGCGATTTTGATTGTGTACATCTTGATAAGATGATATCATGTTCTAAAAATAAAGTCAAATCTAATATCATTATAATTATCAAAAAAATATATTAATTTTAAAATTATAAATATCAAGAATTATTGATGCATATATATTGATATTAACTCGACTTAATAATTTCTAAGATAATTTTGATTGGATAAAAAATTAACTTAAGAATTTAAATTAAAATTATCATAATTTATATCATCTCTTAATTAATTTATATTTAAATTTTGGAAGAATTAATTATTAGTCACTGGCAGAGACTTGACATTATTTTCATGTCCATGTCAAGTTTTCAACATCCTTTCGGTCCCTGCTTTATGCATGACTTATTTTTAAGTCCCTACTTTTAACCTCCGTTATCCTCCCCCGTTATCTCAAAATTGTATAATCGTTATCCCAAAAGTGTGTAACTGCGTAAGTACGTACTTACACAGTTACATGTGTAACTGTGTAAGTATGTAAATCTTGTAATTGTGTAAGTATGTAATTACATACTTACGCAGTTACACATGTAACTCTGTAACTACATAGAAATTTTATAAGTTTGTAACTCTATAATTAAGGCTTACCTAGTGACATACTTACATAGTTTCAGAAGGATTTACCTAGTTATCAGGACTTACCTAGTTACCAAAGGTTACCTAGGGCTTACCTAGTTACATAGTTACATGTGTAATTCCTATAACTGCATAAGTATGTAGCTACAGAGTTACATGTGTAACTCTGTAACTACATGTAAGTGTGTAATTACACATGTACATACTATGTGACTACACATACACATGTAACTCTGTAAGTATGTGTGGAGGTTGTTTTTCGCCTCCTAGGCCCCTAGGCCCATTATGGCCCATCAGGGCACCTGGGCTCTCGTCATCAGGACACGCGTCCTCGGTAGTATATGCGGATCCCCCTAGTGCGCCCCGACATTCGGGCATCTGGGACCCCCATTATGGGCTCCGAGCACCGAGCACTGAACATGCCAATCTACACCGAGCACGCTCCTGCTCGATCCTTCGCCATCTAAATAGAAATTATTATAACGGTGTGGCGCACATCTCAGGCTCAGGGCATCAGTCACAAAAGATCCCAAGGGGCACCTCGAGCAAGTCGCTCCCATCTGGGGACTCCAACCGTCGCATCCCTTCAGGTAGTCATCAAGGGAAATATGTCCAGTCCTCCTGTCTCCCTCGCCTATAAAATGGCCCGTAGTTCCCATGCAGAGGTACACAACCTTTCTCACACACATTCGCCCACGCGGGACACACACTAAGCGAACTCTCGATTCTGGCTTCTCATCAGTTTGTGATGACTTAGGCATATGAGGGTTCCCCCCGGTTTTTTTAACCGGATCCCCCTGATCCTTTTAGGTTCTTACAGATCCTCGTCCGCACCGACAACCATCCTCTCTCCTCCCCTTCAGTGGAGGCCCGTTGGGCTCATGTGACGGCCCTCATTATACCGGTACGGTTATACCAACCCACGTCGGTATAGCGAGTGCTGCCAGCCACAGTGGGGCATTTACCCAACGATACAAACAGCTGAGATACACGCGAATATATACACAAGTAGTGGAAGTAAAAGAGAACTATCTCCATTCATTCATCATCCACATTAAACATACATGCAGTTTACAATTTGCAAAAAGGAACTAAAATCCACATGATTTAATTGCTGAAATAGAGGTACAGAATGTCCACATATTACATTCATTTAATGATAATTCTAATACAATGTTCAAGTACATACTATGAAGTACACAATCACAAAGAACTCAAAAACTGGCTAGTCTCCACGCTCGGAGTCCGTCTCTGCTACCTCCTCCGAGGGTACTGTGTCACCAACTATACATGTACGCCGAAGCAAGGAGTGAGTCCAGGGACTCAGCAAGTAACACTATGCATGATATACACGTACAAGTCCTAGTGGTTTCTACACGCACATTACAATTAGCAACACATAGCATGCTAGTCCATTTAAGTTTTCAACCTATCATGAAAGTTCTACAATTTTATACATAACGCATGCTTTCAGATTTCAAAAATAACATTCACCTATCACATGGTCTCTATTCAATTCACTCATGAGACTTTATCAAAACGTGAGAGCTATTGACATGAACAATTTCATACATGAACGGGGAACATAATTAGCATGGATTCCACATGTTCTTAAGTACATACATAACTTTTTCAAATGCTTTAGGTTGCTGATTTCACAGGGTTCAATGACTATAAACCTACACATGAAAGCTACAACGTTGCTTAAACATGACATATGAACAATCCATCATGCCATTTTGCTCACATACTCATTTGTTGTTCCTAACATGGATTCTAAACACTTTTACACACATAAACATGAGTATGATAACATACATTTTCTGAATTCACATGGTTTCAGATTTAGTCTCACATGGGTTTCAATGACACATTTACATATCTAGGATTTCACATTTTCTTTACACTAGTTTCCTCTTTTCACATGTTTACACTTTACACATACACATTCACATGTCACTTACACATTTACACATGGTCACATACACTTTTACACATTACACTTTACACATATTTTAGGTGCCGTGACACATAGTCCAAACCACCAAAGAAGGACACAAACACATCACATCACATAGACGCCATCTAGGCAATACAATGGCGACTCTTGGACTGCGCAGACCGGAGAACAAGTCTCCACCCTAACCAGTGGTACTTGTCCACCTCCAGGATTTCCCCCTAATGCCCTTAGGGTCACTTAACACAATGAACTTTCTCAGGGGGACTTTTCCCTGATACGGCTCCGCTGCCTTCTCGGAAGCAGTATCACATTGGCACAGTTTACACTTTTACACATTTACCGTTTTACACATGGTTTTACACTTGACACTCTTTATCTCATCACTTTCTCACTCACATTAATATCTCTGCTTTTCCTAACATGATACTACAAATTTCAAGGTTTAACACACAGTAAACACATTATCATGTTGGGTTTAAACAAAATCTAATCACATTTCGATCATATGCACGAATTATCACATTTCACATGAAAACATAACTTTTTATTTACTGTTCCAATTGACCTGAAATTTTAACCACATGCTTTTTTCGGGTTCCAAAATTACCCTCAATTTTTCAGATTTTTCTGAGCTAAATAGGATTTACAGAAAATCAACACCTAATTAGCATTTTATTCACAACTTAAGCTAACATGGGTCTAACACATTTTGCAATTTATCCACTTACTGTTTTGCACAGAGACCCTAATGTATGCATGATTTTAGAATACAACATCATCCTAATTCATACATCTATAAATCCGTTACCACAAACCATTTTTACATGCTTTCATTTTACCGAACCGAACTTATTAGCAATTCCACAAGCATGCATGAATTACCAAAATTTCAGAACATACATACATGCCCCACAATTCTTCATGAATAGATTGAAAACAAGACATTCAACTAATCCTAATCATGGAACATTGATTTGCAAAATTATCTACAAGTTATGCTCACAAGTTACAAGATGTCATTACCCCACACTCACCATCACACCCATTCATCCACAACACAATGCACAATATACATAGAGTATAAGGTGTACAATATATCCTCATCGCATAAAACAT
Source organism: Colocasia esculenta (assembly GCA_014218235.1). Taxonomy (NCBI): domain Eukaryota; kingdom Viridiplantae; phylum Streptophyta; class Magnoliopsida; order Alismatales; family Araceae; genus Colocasia; species Colocasia esculenta. The sequence goes on along the minus strand of CM024764.1, from coordinate 3,635,601 downwards.
ACCGAAATTAATGTATAAGAGGGACAGAATAGCTCACTGTTCTGTCCAGAAGAACTAGACGGCGGTCTCTGGCCGCTGACTCAGAGTCAGCGGCATGATCGATGGACGCCAAGGATGAACTGGACGTCCAGAGACCTTGCCGTCTACTCAGGTCTGTGCAGAAACACAGACCCGAGCTCTAAATCTTGGGTGAATTGGAGGGTCTAGGACTCGAGGAAAATTCCATAAAAATGTCAAAAACCACCTAGACTCATACGGGGACACCATAGATAGGTCACTTGCCTCTCTAAAATTCCTCCAAGAGATTTATGGCTCGAAGAAGACCTCCTTGGGCAGTTCCAAGAAGTTGCAGAAGTGCCTCCAAGATCGCCTTCCTCCGGGCTCCTGGGTGATCTCCACGTCGAGGGGATGATGGGGAAGCCTTCCCCTTTGCTTCAGCTTCCACCTTGTTGCAGAAGATCTCCAAATCCAGCTCCAAGGGGTCGGATTTGAGGGTTCTAAAATGGGGTTTTCTCACAGAATGCTCTAGGGTTTTTCTCTCTTCTTCTCTCCTCTTGCAAGGGTGAAAATGGGAAGTGGGGAGAGGCCAATTCGGGTTCAGGATGTAGGAGAGCCCCTCACCCACTCACCATACTGATTAGACAGCCTTAGAGCCGTTGGGGGACATCCCCCTAATGGTGACCATGCCTTGCTTCAGAAGTTTCCAGCTCTGCTGCGCATGCAGGCCAGAGAAGTTGACGTCCAGATCGCTGGACGCCGGAATTAGGGTTGGCGTCCAGGGCTGGACGCTAACACCACCTCAACGGCCAGGGGTTGACGCCAATAGGGCCTTCGGCCAGAACCCTAATTATGCAGAAACCATGCATACCAAGCTTCTATACATGCAATATGTACGTGGTATTATATTCATACTATCACCATGCAATACATACATTATTTACGTTTAATATAAACACATGTACACGTAATTATACTATTTTAATACCTACGTAAATACGTACATACATACTCAAACACAATATACACACATAAATACGAAAAATACGACGGAAATTCGAGGGTCTTACACCCTCTCCCCCTTAAAGAAACTTCGTCCTCGAAGTTAGAACGACACTACTCAAACAAAAGGGGATACTTCTTCTTCATCGCATCCTCAAGTTCCCACGTAGCCTCCTCACGTGAAAAGTTCCGCCATAGAACTTTCACCGACGCGATACTCTTGTTCCGGAGATGCTGAACCTTCCGGTCAAGAATGGCTACTGGTTGCTCGACATACGAAAGATCTGGCTGGATCTCCACTGGCTCATGACTAATCACATGAGACGGATCTCGGACATACTTCCTGAGCATAGATACGTGGAATACCGGGTGAACGCTAGCCAAAGCTGGAGGTAATCCTAGCTCGTACACCACGTTGCCCAAACGTCTGAGAATCTCATATGGGCCAATGAATCTAGGGCTTAGCTTGCTATGACTGCCAAATCTGACAACACCTCGAGTAGGCGATATCTTCAAGAAGACATGATCGCCAACCTCGAACTCCAAATCCTTTCTCCTGTTGTCGGCATAACTCTTCTGCCTATCCTGTGCCGCAACAAGCCTTTTCCTGATAAGCTGAATCTTATCCGAAGTTTCCTGAACCAACTCTGGTCCGATCAACTGCCTATCACCAGTCTCCTCCCAACATAAAGGAGATCTGCAGGGCCTACCATACAACGCCTCGAATGGAGCCATTCCAATACTAGCATGAAAGCTGTTGTTGTATGCGAACTCCACAAGAGGTAAATGACGCTCCCAATCATCCTTCCAATCCAGAACACACGCTCTCAACATGTCCTCGAGCGTCTGGATAGTCCTCTCGGACTGTCCATCAGTCTGGGGATGAAACGCCGAACTGAGCTTAAGCTCCGAACCTAACGCATCCTGAAGACCCTTCCACAATCTCGAAGTAAATCTCGGATCTCGATCCGAAATGATCGACTTCGGCACACCATGCAATCTAATGATACCGCTAACATACAATCTAGCTAAACTCTCTACTGATTGCTTCTTCTTCATAGGCAAGAAATGAGCAGTCTTCGAGAATCTATCTACAACTACCCAAATCGAGTCATTGCCCCTTCTAGATCGAGGCAAACCCGATACGAAATCCATAGTGACAGCTTCCCACTTCCATACGGGGATATCCATCCTCTGCATAAGGCCGGATGGTCGCTGCCGCTCGGCTTTCACCTGCTGACATACTAGACATCTAGACACATAATCCGCAACATCCTTCTTCATGCCGGACCACCAAAATGATCTCTTTAGGTCTTGATACATCTTAGTGTTACCCGGATGAATAGAGAATCGCGATCTATGAGCCTCCGCTAACACATGCTCACGGACATCTACTACATCGGGGACACAAACACGGTGCTGAAATCTAATCACACCGTCCTCATCACGAGCAATGCTCGCCTTACCCACTAACTCTAACAATCTAGGATCGGCTTTCTGCTGCTCAATCACCTCATCCAAGACTGAGGATCTAAGGGATAGCTGAGCTACAAAAGCCTGACACAACGATGGCTCTAACTCGGTCATAGAGCACGCTGCATCCTCCAACATCTTCCAATCCTGCTGGAGCGAAGACCTCTTTCTACTAAGAGCATCCGCTACGACGTTCGCCTTTCCAGGATGATACTGAAGGTCGAAGTCATAGTCCTTCAAGAACTCAATCCATCTCCTCTGCCTCTGGTTTAATTCCTTTTGGGAGAAAAGATACCTCAAGCTCTTGTGGTCGGTAAACACCTCAAATCTGACACCATAAAGATAGTGCCTCCAGATCTTTAGTGCATGAACCACAGCTGCTAGCTCCAAATCATGAGTCGGATAGTTCCTCTCATGCTCCTTCAACTGACGAGAAGCATAAGCTACTACCCTCTCCTGCTGCATGAGCACACAGCCTAACCCAATCTGAGATGCATCCGTATAAATGGCAAAGCCTTCTAGACCACTGGGCAATACCAATACCGGAGCAGAAGTAAGCTTAGCCTTCAATAGCTGAAAGCTGCGCTCACATGCCTCAGACCATACGAACTTCTCACCCTTTCTGGTCAGATTTGTCTTAGGGGCGGCGATGGATGAGAAACCCTCAATGAATCGCCGATAGTAACCAGCTAACCCAAGGAAACTACGAATCTCCGAAGGAGTCTTGGGAACATCCCAATCCATAACTGCCTGGATCTTTGCTGGATCAACAACAACACCAGCGCCGGAGATAACATGCCCGAGAAAGTGAACCTCGCGCAACCAGAACTCGCACTTGCTGTACTTGGCATACAGTTTGTGCTCACGGAGAACCTCTAAGACTAACCTCAAATGCTGACGATGTGTGGCCTCATCCGGAGAATAGACCAACACGTCATCAATAAACACAACAACAAAGCTATCTAAATACGGACTAAACACCCGGTTCATGAGATCCATGAACGCTGCAGGGGCGTTGGTCAATCCGAAAGGAAGAACCAAAAACTCATAATGTCCATAACGGGTTCTAAATGCCGTCTTGGACACATCCTCACTCCTAATCTTCAACTGATGATAACCAGATCGCAAGTCAATCTTGGAAAAGACTGATGCCTCTCGCAACTGGTCAAACAGGTCATCAATCCGAGGTAAGGGATACCTGTTCTTCACAGTCACCTGGTTTAGCTTCCTATAATCAATGCACAACCGAAGTGACCCGTCTTTCTTCTTGACGAATAATACAGGTGCGCCCCAAGGGGAAACGCTAGGGCGAATAAATCCCTTATCAAGCAATTCCTGCAATTGCTTCCTCAACTCGGCTAATTCTGCAGGGGCCATCCGATATGGGGCCTTCGAGATAGGAGAGGTGCCTGGAAGCAACTCTATAGTGAACTCTATCTCCCTATCCGGTGGCAATCCAGACAAGTCATCGGGAAAGACATCTGGAAAGTCCTGCACCACATCGATCTATACAAGAGTCAGTGACGAACCAGCATCGGGTACTAGCATAACGCTGGCAAGAAATGCGTCACAACCCTTGTTCACCATGCGCATCGCCTTCATGGAAGAGATGACTAACTTTCCCGCTAAGTTCTTTGGCAAGGGATGAGAGAACTCGTCCTCGCCAGGAATGCGGAACACAATCTTCTTCCTACGACAATCCACTAACGCATAGTGCTCCTCTAGCCAATCCAGACCAAGGATACAATCATAATCCTTCATCTTTAGCAAGAAGAAACACCCATCTAGGAACCTATCCTCAATGCACACAGGTAACGACGGAATGCGCTTCCTAGTCAATACCGTACCCGCAGGGGTGTGCACAGACAAAGGGACCTCTAACTCCTCAGACTCTATGCCTGACTCTAGGGCTAACTGCCTAGCGAACCGCTCGGAAATGAACGAGTGAGTAGCACCCGTATCAAACAAAACCCGAGCGTGCACACCGAAAAGTAAAACTGTACCTTCGGTGACATGCTCCGCCTGCTCGGCGTCCTCACGAGCTAACGCAAACACTCGAGCTGGGGCTCGAGGCCTTCCTGGTCGTCCTGTAGCTGGCGCGGCTGCCGCTACTGCTGGTACTGGCGCTCCTCGCTGAGCTCCCTGCTGAAGCCTCGGGCAGTCCTTGATCTTGTGGTCGCTGCTCCCACACTTTAGGCATCTATAACCAACACTCTGAACCTCCATGGGTCTTCCCACAATGGGGACACTCCTTCTTCGCACTGGGGGAACGTACAGAGGGTACCTGATAGTTGCTGGCTGTCGATGGTTTCTGCGGTGTCTGGTACACCGTCTTCCTCTTATCTTGCCGCTGGAAAGATGCTGCCGGCCTCTTCTGCGAAGCCTTCTTCTCCTCCAAGTATTGTTCCATTTCTCCCTTCTGTCTGCAGGCTGCGCTGAGGGCCTCGTCTAGCGTGCGGTGGTCGAACGCCACGAGCCTCGTCCTCAGTGATGGTTTGAGACCCATCACGAATTTCTTGGTCTTCCTGCGCTCATCCTCTACTATGTGCGGTGCATATTTAGAGAGTTCAGAAAACCTTGCCTCGTATTCCAGGACGGTCATTGATCCTTGCGTCAGGGAAAGGAATTCTTGCTCCATCTTGTCCTGCACGTGCTCGGGGATGAACTTGGCTCGGAAGAGCCTCACGAACGCGTCACATGCCACATCTACTGCTCTGTCCTCGAAGCGCGTACGCAGTAGGGAGGACCACCATACATCAGCTCTCTCCTGCAACACACCTTCATAAGCTCTAACTAACAAATTCTAACTTTAACAATCAACATACAAGCATAAACTAAAGCATACCTGTAGCATGTAGGTGGCTAAGGTCACCTTGTCCTCGTCAGGACACCTGATAGCTCGGAAGATTTTCTCGGTCTCCCTCATCCAGCTTTCTGCCAAAAGCGGATCACTCTCCCCCTTAAAAGAGGGTGGGGTCATCCTCTTGAATCGCTCCATGATGGGAGGTCCACCATGGTCCTGAGCTGGGGCCTGAGCTTGCTACATTAAACAACAAGCAATATACAATAAACACAATATCATACAATTCAAATAGCAGACTACTTAGTTGTTTTATCATTTTACCTGGGCCTCCAACTGGGCCTGGAGTGCTGCCTGAGTGTGTGCCTGGGTCTGCATGGCATGCACCAGACCTTGCATGAACACTCCATAATCCACTGGCGGCGGTGGGGGAAGCACAGGGCCTTGCGGTGCTGGGGCCTGTTGCTCCGCCTGATCATCACGCCTCTGCTCGTCGTCGTGAGCTGGCGCACCTCCACGTCGTCCACGGGAAGCCATGGCTGTAATAAAATTTCAGCCACCATTAGAGTTAGGTTACTAAGTTTTCTAACCATTTTCTTATCTATTTTTCACTTCTTATTAGTGTTTTCTACACATGTGGACATACTTAGCATGCAATGGGGATGATGACTTAGTTATATTCATGTGTAATCTCAATCGGTCGCTCTGATACCAATCTCTGTGACGGCCCTCATTATACCGGTACGGTTATACCAACCCACGTTGGTATAGCGAGTGCTGCCAGCCACAGTGGGACATTTACCCAACGATACAAACAGCTGAGATACACGCGAATATATACAACAGAGTAGCGGAAGTAAAAGAGAACTATCTCCATTCATCCATCATCCACATTAAACATACATGCAGTTTACAATTTGCAAAAAGGAACTAAAATCCACATGATTTAATTTGCTGAAATAGAGGTACAGAATGTCCACATATTACATTCATTAATGATAATTCTAATACAATGTTCAAGTACATACTATGAAGTACACAATCACAAAGAACTCAAAAACTGGCTAGTCTCCACGCTCGGAGTCCGTCTCTGCTACCTCCTCCGAGGGTACTGTGTCACCAACTATACATGTACGCCGAAGCAAGGAGTGAGTCCAGGGACTCAGCAAGTAACACTATGCATGATATACACGTACAAGTCCTAGTGGTTTCTACACGCACATTACAATTAGCAACACATAGCATGCTAGTCCATTTAAGTTTTCAACCTATCATGAAAGTTCTACAATTTTATACATAACGCATGCTTTCAGATTTCAAAAATAACATTCACCTATCACATGGTCTCTATTCAATTCACTCATGAGACTTTTATCAAAACGTGAGAGCTATTGACATGAACAAATTTCATACATGAACGGGGAACATAATTAGCATGGATTCCACATGTTCTTAAGTACATACATAACTTTTTCAAATGCTTTAGGTTGCTGATTTCACATGGTTCAATGACTATAAACCTACACATGAAAGCTACAACGTTGCTTAAACATGACATATGAACAATCCATCATGCCATTTTGCTCACATACTCATTTGTTGTTCCTAACATGGATTCTAAACACTTTTACACACATAAACATGAGTATGATAACATACATTTTCTGAATTCACATGGTTTCAGATTTAGTCTCACATGGGTTTCAATGACACATTTACATATCTAGGATTTCACATTTTTCTTTACACTAGTTTCCTCTTTTCACATGTTTACACTTTACACATACACATTCACATGTCACTTACACATTTACACATGGTCACATACACTTTTACACATTACACTTTACACATATTTTAGGTGCCGTGACACATAGTCCAAACCACCAAAGAAGGACACAACACATCACATCACATAGACGCCATCTAGGCAATACAATGGCGACTCTTGGACTGCGCAGACCGGGAGAACAAGTCTCCACCCTAACCAGTGGTACTTGTCCACCTCCAGGATTTCCCCCTAATGCCCTTAGGGTCACTTAACACAATGAACTTTCTCAGGGGGACTTTTCCCTGATACGGCTCCGCTGCCTTCTCGGAAGCAGTATCACATTGGCACAGTTTACACTTTTACACATTTACCGTTTTACACATGGTTTTACACTTGACACTCTTTATCTCAGTCACTTTCTCACTCACATTAATATCTCTGCTTTTCCTAACATGATACTACAAATTTCAAGGTTTAACACACAGTAAACACATTAATCATGTTGGGTTTAAACAAAATCTAATCACATTTCGATCATATGCACGAATTATCACATTTCACATGAAAACACATAACTTTTTATTTACTGTTCCAATTGACCTGAAATTTTAACCACATGCTTTTTTCGGGTTCCAAAACATACCCTCAATTTTTCAGATTTTTCTGAGCTAAATAGGATTTACAGAAAATCAAACACCTAATTAGCATTTTATTCACAACTTAAGCTAACATGGGTCTAACACATTTTGCAATTTATCCACTTACTGTTTTGCACAGAGACCACTAATGTATGCATGATTTTAGAATACAACATCATCCTAATTCATACATCTATAAATCCGTTACCACAAACCATTTTTACATGCTTTCATTTTACCGAACCGAACTTATTAGCAATTCCACAAGCATGCATGAATTACCAAAATTTCAGAACATACATACATGCCCCACAATTCTTCATGAATAGATTGAAAACAAGACATTCAACTAATCCTAATCATGGAACATTGATTTGCAAAAATTATCTACAAGTTATGCTCACAAGTTTACAAGATGTCATTACCCCACATTCACCATCACACCACATTCATCCAAAACCGCAATGCACACTATACATAGAGTATAAGGTGTACAATATATCCTCATCGCATAAAACATACCGAAATTAATGTATAAGAGGGACAGAATAGCTCACTGTTCTGTCCAGAAGAACTAGACGGCGGTCTCTAGCCGCTGACTCAGAGTCAGCGGCATGATCGATGGACGCCAAGGATGACCTGGGCGTCCAGGGACCTTGCCGTCTACTCAGGTCTGTGCAGAACACAGACCCGAGCTCTAAATCTTGGGTGAATTGGAGGGTCTAGGACTCGAGGAAAATTCCATAAAAATGTCAAAAACCACCTAGACTCATACGGGGACACCATAGATAGGTCACTTGCCTCTCTAAAATTCCTCCAAGAGATTTATGGCTCGAAGAAGACCTCCTTGGGCAGTTCCAAGAAGTTGCAGAAGTGCCTCCAAGATCGCCTTCCTCCGGGCTCCTGGGTGATCTCCACGCCGAGGGGATGATGGGGAAGCCTTCCCCTTTGCTTCAGCTTCCACCTTGTTGCAGAAGATCTCCAAATCCAGCTCCAAGGGGTCGGATTTGAGGGTTCTAAAATGGGGTTTTCTCACAGAATGCTCTAGGGTTTTTCTCTCTTCTTCTCTCCTCTTGCAAGGGTGAAAATGGGAAGTGGGGAGAGGCCAATTCGGGTTCAGGATGTAGGAGAGCCCCTCACCCACTCACCATACTGATTAGACAGCCTTAGAGCCGTTGGGGGACATCCCCCCAATGGTGGCCATGCCTTGCTTCAGAAGTTTGCAGCTCTGCTGCGCATGCAGGCCAGAGAAGTTGACGTCCAGATCGCTGGACGCCGGAATTAGGGTTGGCGTCCACGGCTGGACGCTAACACCACCTCAACGGCCAGGGGTTGACGCCAATAGGGCCTTCGGCCAGAACCCTAATTTATGCAGAAACCATGCATACCAAGCTTCTATACATGCAATATGTACGTGGTATTATATTCATACTATCACCATGCAATACATACATTATTTACGTTTAATATAAACACATGTACACGTAATTATACTATTTTAATACCTACGTAAATACGTACATACATACTCAAACACAATATACACACATAAATACGAAAAATACGACGGAAATTCGAGGGTCTTACAGCTCAAGTCTTAACAGGAAAATCCCTCCACAGTATGTAAGTACATAGTTTTTTTCGCCTTAAGTTTGTAATTATTTCTTCATGTAACTATGTAACAAGATATGAAGTAGTTACACAGTTAAATATGTAACTGCGTAAGTATATATTTACAGAGTTATATGTATAATTGCGTAAGTATGTAAATCTTGTAATTACATACTTATACAGTTACATATGTAACTCTGTAACTACATAAAAAATTTACATAAAAATTCTATAACTATGTAAGTATGTAATTACATACTTATGCAGTTACACATGTAACTCTGTAACTACATAAAAAATTTATAAGTTTGTAACTCTTTAATTAGGACTTACCTAGTTACATACTTACATAGTTTCAGAATGATTTACCTAGTTATCAGGTCTTACCTAGTTACCAAAGGTTACCTAGGGCTTACCTAGTTACAGAGTTACATGTGTAATTCCTGTAACTGTGTAAGTATGTAGCTATAGAGTTACATGTGTAACTCTGTAACTACATGTAAGTGTGTAATTACACATGTACATACTATGTAACTACACATACACATGTAACTTTGTAAGTATGTAAGTACATAGTTTTTTACGCCTTAAGTTTGTATTTATTTCTTCCTATACCTATGTAACAAGGTATGAAGTAGTTACACAATTAAATATGTAACTGTGTAAGCATATATTTACAGAGTTACATATATAATTGTGTAAGTATGTAATTCCTATAACTGCGTAAGTATATAATTACATACTTATATAGTTACACATGTAACTCTGTAACTACATAGAGATTTTATAAGTTTGTAACTATGTAATTAGGGTTTACCTAGTTACATACTTGCATAGTTTCAAAAGAACTTACCTAGTTATCAGGGATTACCTAATTACCAAATGTTACCTAGGGCTTGCCTAGTTACAGAGTTACATGTGTAATTCTTGTAACTGCATAAGTATGTAATTCCTATAATTGCGTAAGTACAAAGTTACATGTGTAACTTTGTAACTGCATGTAAGTGTGTAATTACACATGTACATACTATGTAACTAGAAATGTAATTATGTAACTACATACTCTGTAACTATACATGTAATTACAGAGTTACATAGTATGTAACTCAGGGACTCTGTAATTAAGTAAGTCCCTGGTAACTAGGTAATTACAGTACAGAAGGGCTTACCTGCGTAAGTGTGTAATTACATACGCAACTTTGTAACTAGGTAAGTCCCTGGTAACTAGGTAAGTCCTTCTGAAACTATGTAAGTCTCTTCTTCTATAATTATGTAACTCAAAGACCTAAAAATAAATCCCCCAAAATTAGGGATTGATTGGTAATTCTCTCAGTAAGTAAGTGAATATTTATTTCGATAAATTATTAAGTATTTACAAAGTTACATGTGTAACTGCGTTACAGGATTTACATACTTACGTAATTACACATGTAACTGTATAAGTACGTACTTACGTAGTTACACACTTTTGGGATAACGGTTACACACTTTTGAGATAACGGAGGAGGATAACATGGGGTTAAAAGTAGTGACTTAAAAATAAGTCCTGCATAAAGCAGGGATCGGAAGGCTGTTGAAAACTTGACAGGGACCTAAAAATAATATTATGTCCCTGCCAAGGACTAATAATTAATTTTCTCTTAAAATTTTATCTCAATTAAACATCATTTAAATCTTCTAAATATATCATATGTGTAGAAAGAAAAAAAAAAGGAGAGGGGAGGGATAACCATGGTTTAACTCCTTTCTGAGGTTGGCTAATATATTCTTCACCCACATATATTGGGTAAGGTCGCCCGTTGCGGGTGCACATTAGCTCTGGTTAATTGCACCCCCGAGAGAGAGAGAGAGAGGTGCCCCCTCGGCACACAGGATTGGGGGCAGGGCTTCCATTAATAGCTGCCAACACCAGGTGCTGCCGCTGTTCTTCTTTGTTCTTCCATGTTCTGTGTATGACGATGACGCACCTCTTGATTTCTTCTCAATTCCGCCTACAGTTATTCCACCTTTCTCATCTTTTAGCCACAGAGTGACAGTTTATATGTGCTTCTTTCTGAAGGAAAAATGGAAAACTTAGAAGACATGAGGAGATTGGGAATTGATCATTGGAACCGTGATTTTTAGAATTTTTTTTTTCATACATCCTCTTGAGTTCTTGAACTATCATTGATGACCGGAATAACACCATGTCAAACAAAAACATAGGGAGATTCCTCTATGGTCTTTGATTAGCACTAGTATAAACGTTGGGGTTATGTAAACTAATTGGTTGGATGAACTCTCTGTTTGATATGAGAGAGGATCTCAACAAATTAAATCTTCCTAAATGCTTACCTAATACGATTGCTCTTTTGTGATCCACCTCATACTTATTGCAAAAGGAGTCTTGCTACAAGTATTTCTTCCCATTTAGCCACAGTATAACGACCAACCTGGTTGCAAACTTCTCAAGATCGGCAATTTGTCACAAAGTCTTCGGTGGAGATTAATATCATACTGTCTCCCTGACATTTAATCAAATCAGATCCCAAAAAAACTTTTATCTATAAAGAATTTGGTTAGTCCTACGAGACCTCTGTACTCTCCCTTCCCTAAAATTGTAATTTTCACTATCTTTGTAGGCCTCTTCTCCCCCATTTCCTTCGGATCTTTTCACCTATCTTCTTCTCGCCTTAGTTAACAAAATACTAACTGGTTGTTCGCTGCCTCAGGTCTTCCAGAAAGAAGAAAAGGAAAAACATCTCCACTAGCTACTTCACTAGTTCTGTTGAGGAGGCCATTAATTCTTTGCTTTCATTCTTCACCCCATTTTCACAGAGAAAATAAAAGGTAGAATGTCAAAACTATCTAATGGAGATGCCCTTTGATTTGATCTGGCACTTGACCTATAGATCCACCCTAAACGATGCTCCTTTCAGGGCAATCATTTGATCTTTGTTGTTGATCCATCTTTTTCTCTGGTCATTGGATGGTGTATGATATAGCAGAATGTTTCAATAAGAAAATCATCCTCAAAAAATTTCTTATGGGCAGTTGCTTCACGGGGAACGCAGATTCTATCAAAGAGTGCAGGACACAGCAAAATTGACGAAAACCATATCAGGTGCTAAAGCATCCAAGCATCCCTTATAAGGCCCTGCCTTTTGCAATGGAGTTCTATTAACTACGCTGTTTGAGGATCAAGATCGATCTCATACATCAAGAAGTAGCTAGCAGTAAGTGATGTTAATCTTTCATCCTCATCTTTCTCAAATTTGCACGCAAGTCATTCCCGTTCGTCGTGATTTTTATATGTGGAGTGTTGTACGATCTACCTTTGTGATACTAATTATTGGTGGCCGCATATCCACCCTCGCAGCTGCAGCGTGCACATCTGCCTTTTGTCAATGGCTATTGCTCCAGTTATTGCGGCTGGGGAAGCGATCATCTCCGCCTCGGTAGATGTTGTGCAGAATTATGTGTTCTCCGTGGCCAAGGAAGAGTTCCAGAGTGTGTGGTACTTGAAGGATGAGATCCACAAGACTTCTGAGTTGGTGGAGACAATCCGAGGCGGGGTGGAAGATGCAGAAAAGAAGCAGCTTCAGGACGAAGATGTGCGCAAGTGGATTAGGGATCTCAAGAATGCTGGTTATGACATGGAGGATGTGCTATGTGACTACAGGGTGGTGGTGGCTTCAGTTGAGGATGGGCAAGGAGTTGTAACACGGTGGATGAGTCTAGCCAAGGACGCCCTCTGCCTGGTGTGTGGCATCCCCTTGTCCTGTCTCGACATTATTCCATTCCCCCTCACCCCCCGCGTAGAGATAGCACATAGGCTTCGATCCATAAACAGGAATCTGGTCGAGATAAACCAGCGGAAGGCAAAACTGAGCCTTGATGGAGGTATGGTTGGTGAAGGCAACGAATCAAATCCCACAAGAAGAAGTTTGGGGCCTCCTTTGTGGCAGTACCAAGAGCAGCCAATGATGGGGAGAAGTGAAACCAAGAACAAGATAAAAGCAGATTTGTTGAGTTATGCTGCAGCTAGCACCAAAGAATCATGTTCGAAGTTATTTGTCATAGGCATAGTGGGAGCTGGTGGGATGGGAAAGACGACCCTTGCGCACAATATCTTCTCTGACGAGGATGTGGAGGAGGCCTTTTCCTCTAGAAAGTGGTTGTATGTGGGAGAAAATTTTGACCGCAAGAGGCTTATGAATGAACTCCTTGGTGAGAATAGCCAGCTCGTGCGTGAAGATGATATGCATTCAGCAATGCGAGTGAAGTACAAAGATCAAAGTCTCTTGATTGTCCTGGATGATGCTTGGCACACCAACAGTAAAGATTGGGACTTGTTACAGAGCTCTCTGTCCAATGGAGCCAAAGCGCATGCCTTGATCGTGACGACTCGGAATATAGCAGTTGCAAGGGCAATACCTCATGAGTGTGGATATTTGGAGCAGGAGTTAACGGCGTTGCCAGAAACAGAGTGCATGGATATTTTCAAAAGATGGGTGTTCATGGGGCAGCAAGCAGAGCACTACCCAGATTTGGAAGGGCTGTCCGAGAAAGTGGTTCAGAAGTTGAAAGGCATTCCACTGGCGGCGACCATGATGGGAAGATTCCTGCACAAACATCTCGGCAACCGGCAGATGTGGGTGAGCATCGCAAGTGATGTAGATTGGCCAGACACAGATGAAGGAAACGTGGTTGACCGAGTCGTTGGGTTAAGCTACCTTCACCTGCCCCCACATCTGAAACCGTGTTTTGTTTATTGTGCTATGTTTCCCAAGGGTTTCAAATTTTGTAAGGAGAGGTTAATTCGGATGTGGATAGCTCAAGGTTATGTTCGGCCTTTTGGGAGAGAGTTGATGGAACATACTGGGAGTGCCTACTTCGATGATCTGTGCCAGAGATCATTCTTCCAGACTCAAAAAAAAGATGGCAACCCCTACATAATGCATGACTTAATTCATGACTTTGCCAAAAAGGTCTTTACAGAAGGATGTCGGATGGATGCGGGTGACACAGAGGATGGTACATCGTTTGAGGAGATCCGCCATTTGTCATTCCACTGTAATGGAACAGGGCCACCAGAATTCAAGAGATTGCTCAATTTTAAGAAACTATATACTCTGATGCTTGAATCGGATGTTACCAATATTATTGGTCTCCTCTTGAATGTGCTAGCCAAGTTCAAATATCTCCGCCTATTGGTCTTAGATGACGACAAGCTGACAGAATTCCCAGATTCAATCCGGCACTTGAAGAGTCTTCGATACCTGGACATATCAAGAACCGGAATAAGACCATTGCCTGAATTAGTGTGTGATTTGGTTAATCTTCAATTTTTGAAATTGCCATATCAATGTGCACTGCCGGAGGGAATGAATAAGCTCATTAACTTGAGATTTATAGAAATAAATTATGAAGGAGTCCCACAGTTTAAGGGGATCGGGCAGTTAACTTCTCTCCAAAGACTATGTGCCACATTCAAAGTACAGAACAAAAGCGGATGGAAGATATTAGAGTTGAAGGGTTTGAATCATCTACACGGAAAACTCGTTGTATGTGGTCTTGAACATGTCAAAAGTAAGGAAGAGGCGGAGCAGGCTTGTTTAAAGCACAAGGTGCACCTTGAGGAGCTAGAATTGCATTGGGGAGCAGAAGAAGAGGAGGCAGTACTCTCAAGCGTACAACAAGAACATGCCGTTGACAGCCAGGTATCCTTAATTTCGCTTAATTTGCTTTTATTTTATTTTTTCAATGAAGTAGAAGATAAACTAACTGTAATAATACTAGGTCTTGCAGGGGCAGATACGTTCCTATATATATGATTGATTAGTAAAAATGGATTGATAAAGTTATTGTGGTATGCTTTGCTTACTTTGTTCCCCCCCCCCCCCACACTAATAAAAGCATGTTGTTATGTCTTGTTTTGATCCCTTGCACAAATGGTTCTTTTTTTTGTGTATTCTTATCCCATGAAACTGATCAGTTAGAAGATAGTCCACAAAAATGACATCGCATACATATGCTAATAAAATGATATCGGAGTCTCACAGCAGGTACAGGAATATGTGAGAAACGATGTGGAAAGCCAAGTACTAGAAGGCCTGTTCCCACCCCCAAATCTCAAGGCTAAGGATCTTCAACAATCGCGGAGCATGGTTTCCAAGTTGGTTGGAGGAGCATCGTTGTTCGATATCCTCTAGTCTGGTGACACTCGAACTTGATGGCTGTTGTAAATGGGAGTGCCTTCCCACACTCGGCCAGTTTCCATCCCTCAAAAGATTGATCATTACAAAG
The DNA here is from genome assembly GCA_014218235.1 of Colocasia esculenta. NCBI lineage: Eukaryota > Viridiplantae > Streptophyta > Magnoliopsida > Alismatales > Araceae > Colocasia > Colocasia esculenta. The sequence continues at coordinate 3,620,021 of CM024764.1, read as the reverse complement.
GCATGCAGTGTGAAGAAGATCGGCCCTGAATTCTATGGTGAGATCGACAACATGCATGGCAGAGGGATCAACAACAACAAGGGGTATTCCTACTTCCCACGTTTGGAGGTCTTATATCTTATAGAAATGAGTGTATGGGAGGAGTGGGAGATGCCGGCAGCTGGGCAGATCCATAGTAGCGGTGGTGGTGGACGACATGTACTGTTCCCTTCCCTTAAGAAGCTCTATATTTACTCGTGTCCCAAACTTCTCACCCTCTCTCCAATCTTGTGTCACTTAACTAATCTCAAGGACTTCACAGTTTGCGAGTGTCCCAAACTGGCCTTCTCTGCAATGCTACGCACCTTACTTACTGCTCTCAAATTCCTACAAATCAGAGGACGTGATGAGCTGATATTGGATGAAGGAGTAGCAGAAGATGACGCAGAAGATCAGGAGACAATCTCAAGCGTACAACAACCGGTTGTTGTTGACAGCCAGGTACGTACGTACATCTTACTTTAATTTGCTTCTATTTCGTTCGTTTGAGACGGGGAAAATAAAAAGATCCATATATAAAAGAGTAATGTTGCTTGTACATGCAGTCTCACATGACTGATTTACCTATTGTGAAAAAGAAATGAGACAAGATGTAGTTATGAACTTCACTTTTCCTAGTAAAATTTTTCTCGTCTAAATGTCTAATGTCATGGTCGTCTCAACCCTACCCTACCCTATTTAGACTAAAAGATTATACATGAGTGTTTAGACCGCCTCACCTTTCATTTAATTTGCACACCTAAATAAAATACATAGTGAGTATATATTACTCTCCGTAAACAATGGCATTCACCCACCCTTGCATATATATTAACAAGTGACATCAATAATAAATGCATGTGCAGGTAGAGGAGGAACATGTAGACATCGGGCAGTCTCCATCCCCATATCTCAAAGAGTCTCTAAAGGTGCGAGGAGCGCAGCTTCCAAGTTGGATGATGCTCCATCATCGCCTGCTACCCGCCGCTCTTGTGACACTCGTACTTGATGGCTGTTGCACTAACCGGGAATACCTTCCGACACTAGGCCAGTTGCCATCCCTTAGACACTTGACAATCACAAAGGCAGATCATGTGAGAAAGATCGGCTACGAGTTCTATGGTGGTGAGGCAGAGGTGGGTGACAGAGTCTATTTCCCACATTTGGAGTCGTTACATCTTGAAGAAATGAGTGAATGGGAGGAGTGGGATGTGCCGGCAGCTGGGGAGATGGATGGTGGTGGTGGTGGTACGGGTGGGGGACGACATCGACATGGACTGTTCCCTTCCCTTAGGATGCTCCATATCTACTGGTGTCCCAAACTACCTTCTCTGTCTCCAGTCCTACGCCACTTGACCAAGCTCGAGGACATCACCATCCGTGGATGTGATGTGCTGGCCTCGTTGGAGGAGGATGGGTGTTGCCTTCCCTTCGGGAGCTTCGCATCAAAGAGTGTCCCAAGCTGGCATCCCTGACGTCAATCTTGCGTCACTCGACCAATCTGAAAAGAATAGTAATCAACAAATGTGTTGAGCTGGCGTCGTTGGAGGAGGAAGGGGATGGATGTGGATGGGTGTTGCCTTCCCTTCGGGAGCTTAGCATCGAAGAGTGTCCCAAGCTGGCATCCCTGACTCCAATCTTGCGTCGCTCGACCAATCTGAAAAGGATAGAAATCAAGAAATGTGCTGAGTTGGCGTGGTCGGAGGGAGGGGATGGATGTGGATGGATGCTCCCCTCCGGCCTTGAGAAGCTCTATATTGACGACAACAGCCCCAAGCTCCATTCCCTTTCTCAAATGTTGCCACACTTGACTGCACTCCAAGATTTAGGAATCTATGGGTTCCGCAACCTCCAGTGCCTTCCTCCGAGCATTCACAACCTCCGCTCGCTCCAAATCCTCTGCATAGAGGACTGCCCTGCCATCGAATGCTTGTCAGATGGGGGCCTCCGCTTGGCCTCGTCGTTCAGGGAGCTGTGGATCAGGGAGTGTCCATTGCTGGAAGGGCGCTACCGAGAGGGAGGTCCCGACGCCCTAAACATCCCCACCACAACTAAAGTCGCCATCTTATCACCACGTCTTCCAAAGAGTTAGTTCTACAACAGATGATGACCATGCCAGCCACTCTTTCAATTCCCTACATAAAGGGGAGCTTCAGCATTGCAAGTCTCTCTGGTGGTGATTCGCCAACATGGATGTTATTTCTTCTGGATCTTTTTAATTAATTGGTTACAAGTTGGAAAGAAGGACGAGGGAAAAATAAAGGGATATTAGGGAGCCGTCTTTAATTTCTTTAGGTTGATCCTTCATTTCTTTGTTGCAGTTTGTAAGCCTACAATTGCATATGTATGTACTATGTGTGTGAATATTTATATATCTCTGTGCAAACTCCCGAACTCGATCCATCAGCTGCCCCATAAAAGTCCTTGTCATGGTGTAAGTTTTATCTCCCTCTCTCATTTGTCACTCACTCCTGTCTTGCCCAATCATATTTGAGAATATTTGCCACATTTCTTTTTACTGTATACCTAAACGTGGAGCAAATATTACTCGTTTTGTTATTTTTATTTTTATTTACAAAATATCATCCGACATTATTCAGATTCAAACATGATATTTAAAAGAGAGAATTAATAATTGCTCTCTAACATAAGATTAACATTATTTTTCAATCCCTGTCAAAAATTTCAGTCCCTGTTTTTTGCGGGACTTATTTTTTTATCCCTCCTTACATAACTATGTAAATATGTAACTATGTAAGTTATTTAATTATGTAACTATGTAAGTTATGTAAGTATTTAAGCATATAACTGGTACTGTAGTAGCTACATACATACTTACATAATTATAAAGTACTTACATAATTATGTAACTCACATAGTTAGTAAAGTGCAAGTTACATACTTAAATACTTACATAACTTACATACTTACATAGTTATATTTACATAATTACATACTTACATAGTTATGTAAAGAGAGACCTAAAAATAAATCCTGCAAAAAGGAGAGACCATACGGTGCTGAAAAATCTAACAGAGATTGAAAAATAATATAGTCCTCTAACAGTGAGCTATCATTAATTCTCTCTATTTAAAATCAACATGGAGTGATGAGTTTTGTGGTTACCATTCATTACAAAAATGAAACAACATATATAGTTAGAATATTATGTAGTTAAATGAGTCTATTCCTAAGCACTGCATGTTCAAACATTCGCTCAAGATAAAGTAGGTTAAATGATTTGTTTTGTTGTCGCTAGCTCTGTTAAGGATCCGTTGGCATGTAATTATGATATTGTGACTTCTTGACTTTCCATCTTAATCCTTTTGAAGTTGAAAACATTAATACTGAGATTGATATTAGAATAATATGAAGAAAGACGGTCAAAGGGGAAGATAATTAAGGGTACAAAATAAGGAAGGAAAATAATTTTTTCAGACTATCAGACTAAAGTTTAACAATTTAGTACGTAACCTAGCAAAAAAAATGTTTAACAAATTAGTGCACGTCATTCGTTGAGCATTTTCTGATGATACATTTTAACGAAATGCCAAACTTTATAGAGCATAACCGAAGGCCTAATAATAGTATCAATAATTAAATTTTATTATTGATAGAGCTATAAAATAAGGATAATTACAAGCACACCCCACAGATAATACGTATTCTATGCTAAGGATATCGCTGTATTTTTCATATATTCACACATTCCTCTGTATGTAGGAAAATTGTTTCAGCTATAGCCATCAGGAGCTGACACCACCAAATTAACAGAATATTCTATCATGAGGGGATATTATAAAAGATTCCAGGGATATACATGTTATTATAGTAATAATAACAGGATAAAATTAGACAAGGGTAAACTACTATTTTTTAAGTCTTAATGTACGAAATATTACATACCCAAAAATTTGAAGAGTGTAGGTGTATAAAGTAGAATATACTAATTGAAAGGTCAAATGGAATTATCCATGTCTCATAACATGCCCACCAAAAGCTCAAGAAAACTAATCAATTATAGGAGATAGATCCCTCTCTCCAGTTTCACACGCAAAAGAAACAACTGTAATTACAAATGACATTACAAGATCATTTATACATCATATGGCAATCAACAAGTAAGTTTTTAAACCAGACTTCAAAAGAGGCACTGAACATGTAGCTCGATGATTTCACTCAAGCACAGCTGAAACTGCTATCATTGATTGCTCCTAATCCACTCAAAAATATGATGTGAAAAAAATAATCAAGAATTTATCTATCACCCGGTCTCTCTTTCCTGGACTCAACGTCATCAGTGAAGAATATCCTTGGTCTCTCTTTCCTGGACTCAACGTCATCAGTGAAGAATATCCTTGATGTCAGAGAGAAGCTCACCTTCGACAACTTCTTATAGGGGGTGAAAAAAACACAAATGAAATGTCTCCTCCTCAAGCCAAAGAACAGACCTTATCTGAAGAAACGTAGGAAACTGTGTTAGCATAGGAAACAATCAAACGATTCTTTGATATGGAAAAAACCCATACACTTAATGGGCAAGCAAATGAGAGCGGCACCCTGTTACAAGAATGGTGAAAGCAGCTCACCTGTCTAGAGCTGCTGCAGCAAAGACGATTGTCATCTACATAGGTTGCTTCAAGGCCCATCATCCATGAACCCCTGACGTATCCTCATGTGCATATGCCTTTAGTGATGCGCTGCATGTTATAAGTTGGGATATTTGATCAACAACCACACAAGTTTACATATAGGAACATTCGATCTCAATTTCATACTGCAGGAGAAGAATGAGGTGGCTAAGATTCCGATTTGAATGATGGTAATGGATAAATCTTATGATTACTTTAACGTGATCAGCAAGCTCTTGGTTGGATACCATATGTTCAATGTATAGGCATAATGGATACACTTGAAACTCTGAATGTAAACTCACACCACATTGAATTTGAGGCATTTGAGGGATCATAGATTTAGTCTGTGTTATTTTTTTTTCTAGAAGGTGATCAAAACACCACAATTCAGGGATAAAACAAAGTTTACAGAAAACAAGGAATTCATCAATACAAGAAGACAAATTATGATAATACAAGTAAAGAATTTATTCCAGCACTCTGGAGTTCCAGTGATGGAGATGCTACTGTTCAATGTAAAGGTTGTTGGATGCTTCCATTTGTCCTTCTATCAGTTATTTCCCTCCACTCTCCAGATTGTCCATACAATAATCGGCATACATCTGCTACATTTGCTCTTCATTTTCCCCCATGTTGTACTTCATATCTGTCACTCAATGACTAATGTGATGCTCCAACCCTATTTAATCTAATAGCCTTAAAAAATTTGAATCAGTAGGGTTTCTATAATGCGACAATTATGAAAGGTATGTCCAAATTTCCTGGAAATACCCACAGAAAATACAAGTTCACCTGATATCTGATTTAAACCTCACAACTCTGCCTGCCGTTGAAAATCTCTTCCACGCAATCTTCCACAAGAAAATTTTGATTTCGACAGTGATTAGCATATTCCACATCAGTTTGCCAAGAAGTTGCGTTACCTCCTCCTACAAGGATTGTAATGGCTAATTTGACTGAGAAAACAAAAGCTCTGATTTCCCCCCCTACTTTATCTCCTACCATCCCTTTTCACATGATTACACTCCTATCGTATAAAAGCACCTTATTAAAGTCCCAAACTCTAACCCAAAACCTACGCATTGAGTTTAGGGAATCTTCTGAATGTACAGAGTGGAACTCCCATGGATTTCCAATGTGGCACTAAACCACAACATACATCATTTAAGTTTCTCCAGAACTGAACCCTCCGACCAGGTCTTTCCAATTCTGACCACATTGTCTATTCTAACTCCAGTTTTGCATGCAATCCCAAAAAGATTTTGGAAAACCTCCAGCAGCATCCTACTGTTCAGCCATGGATATTCCCAGAAACTTGTCCTCCATTGCCCACTGAATTTCCTCTGAGCAATCATAGCTTCGATGAACGAACTCCATCAGTCACCTGATACTTTGAGCTAACAAATTCATTCCAGACTACCTTATCGCCCATATTTTATCCTCCAAGTCATTACACCAGTTGGGTTTGAAACTAGGTCCACCTCCCTCAGGTCCACAAACACATTTCCATGCAATGGGAACATGATTGGTAGAAGCGGCTGATACAGAACAAAATTGGCTGATTAGTGTCAGAATCACAAGGTGGTAGGGCTGCAAACGGAACCTGAAATTCTGATCCGATCCGATAAAAATAATCAGTTTTGGAATTGAGAAATGATACCAATAACTTATCGGAATTGATATCGGATGTCGCGATAAGTTATCAGAATCGGAATCGGAATTGAAAAATAATCAAAATCGGTATCAGTTATTCCGATAAATTATCTACAAACTTAAAAGACAAAACCATAGTAAGTACCTTAGCTTATCAGAATTTTGGTTCCGATAACGTAATCGGAATCGGAATTAACCATTCCAATTTTATTGGAATTGGAACTATATTTTTGTTATCGGAATCGGAAACTACTATTTCCGGTTACGAACCTGACCCAGTTGCAGCCCTACAAGGTGGCAACCCGACTCCAGCGGTGTAGCAGCCAGGAATGGGAAAATGTTGTCGGAAACCAGCCACAACCGGAATCAGTTCAGATCAGAAAGAATCTGTGAATTCTTAGCCAATCCAGCAAATCAAAATCTGCAATTCAAAATGTTTCACCCAGATTGGGCCCGATATGGAGGAACCTTCAATTCACACACCCCTCCCCCCAAGAAAAGAAGATTTCACTTCTTTCTTTTCCAGAGAGCCAGTCCCTCCAGTCACCCTGACCGCCAAACACCGTCACCCCCTCCTTCACCATTCACTACAGCCACTTCTGTGACTCGAGTTTGCAACTTTCATCAGAAGAAACTTGAAAGGAGGAAAAAATCTTCAAGACTTGACCTCTTGGGATCTTGGAGAGTTTTCATAAGAACTCTTGAGATCTTCTTTCAAATGATGATTCATCATTTTCTTGAGAAATCCACCATTTGAACATATGTTTTCTTTTCCTGAAATTAAAACAATGCTTCAAATTTATGTAAGACCATGTAAAATCTGCAACACTCATTCACTGCATGTCCAATTAGAGTCTAAAACGTAGGAATGCACGATTAAAGACAATATGCCTTCTAATTTCAGGAATTGAATAAAATCCCCAATTATTTCCCTAACTAGGGTCCAAAAATAGAAGCTTTTGTTCAATTACTGCAATTGAAGGTCAATAATGTCTGTAAATCAGTTAACATGGTTGTTAAGGTGACCAAGGTGACTAAGGCGGTGGCCCACCACAGTACTGCTCAGACACCAAGACGCCTAGGTGGGGCCTAGTTTATGTAACAAAGTACCCAGAATCCTATATTTTATACTATGTATATTCTCCATTTATTAATACAAAAGTGCAACCCACAAATATTTAGCACATATGTGTATAAGAAGGTCATATAATAGAAGAAATAACAAATATTAACAAAATATTAATAATAATAAGGTAATCAATCGAAATCTGAACATTTAACAGTCAAATGTCAACAAGACAAAAAAAAGGTTTTTTTACATAAAGAACCTTATAAATATTGGTTATATCAAATGTAACCCCTCATTTGAGCATATTATAAAAAATATCCTCTAAAATACCTTTATAGGTGGCAGTTATATTCCTGTGGTTCCCTACCGTCAAACAGGAGTGATGACAGGGATATAACAGAAACCTATAAAGGTATTTAGAGGATATTTTTAATAATATGCTCAAATGAGGGGTATACCTCTGTGTGGGTGTTGTTTTCTTCATTGGGGGTAGGTTAGTAATTCACCCGCCTACCCCGAGCTTAACTCGAGTCAAACCTACGGGAGTGACGGCAGGGGTATAAGTATAACTGCAACCTATAAAGATATTTAGAAGATATTTTTGATATATGCTCAAATGAGGGATATATTTGGTATAACCAATATTTACAAGGGTATTTATGAAAAAAAAGTTTTATTTAACCTGAAATATTTCTAGGCAAATAATAAATTAAAAGAGAGAGATAAATAATGACTAAAGTATATGTATAGTTAAGGAATCCAGCAAAAAAAAAAGCACAACAGGGGCTGCTGCGGTTCATGAATCATGCAGCTGTTTAGTCTTATTGGGCTGCTCACCTACGCAACCACTCAACTTGGCAGTTGGCCAGCACCTTGTTGCCTTGGCGACACCATCAAAACAATGTTACTTAATTGACCCAATTATATAATCATGTTCACATCTTTTAATTCGGGAAATTGAAGAAAAGCCCCAACTTTTGCCCTAATAAGATTTAACAAGCAGGACTCTTGTTCAATTAGTGCAATTGAAGGTCAATTAAGAGTGTCAATCACTCAATAGACCCAATTGTGTAATCACATGAGAAGCACATCTTTCAATTTCGGGAAATTAAAGAAAATTCCCAATTTTGCCCTAATTTGGGTTTGAAACTTGTGGCTTTTGTTCAACAGAAAGTTCTCTGCTTATAAGCTAAGATATAAGCTAGGAAAAAGCTATAAGACAGGCAATTTTTTTTTACTAGAACTTTTGTACATCTACATAAATTCTTCACCAGGCATAATATATGCATCTGAATTGTTCAATCAGAAAAATAAAAAACAGTTTCCTAAGTTCCCTTTTCTCCAATGACCACCAGTTAGATATCTGAAGGAATATAGACAATGCACTCCGCAGCTGTAAACAGCCAATCATCTGTGGATTAGTCACAATGAAAATAGCTTAAGAAACTAGTCAGTTATAAAGAGAAACAGAACAAACTTTTTTCCATCAAGTAGTCATTCAAGTGAATAAAGACAGAGAAGACAGATTTGAAGACAGAGAAACAGATTGGCATAATTCTCATCATACCTTCATTTATGACGAGAAACCATGATCCACTTTGACTAGAAATTTAGGAAACATAACTGAAGGAAAGTCAAGGAATTCTCCTGTTAACATTAATATACCATGCCAAATTTTTGGAGAGTATAAACAGCGAGCCAGCAGCATGTCGGAAGTACCTGAAGATAAAATAGAAACAAACATGTAAGAATTAATAGACACAAAATGGGAGACTAACCACCCAATAGATAATACACTAATTATTCAAATGTACCATAGTCATGGTGTTGAAAATTGAATCATAACTTTCATCAATTAAACAAAGCCAACTTTATGGATTTCGTACACATCCAGAGTATTCAACAAGAAAAAAAAGAATGAGAATTTCCTGCATGACAGGAATATTGATAATCTACCATAGTCGCCTCACTCCAGCCAATTTTGCCTTGGCAACCACCAGGATCACCTGGACTGCCAAGGTGAGCAACTCAGCCAGTCTCAGCGCCCAGGCCTGCTTTACGCAAAGGCTTAAAAATGGACCAGAAGCCCATTAACTTGATTATATTTTAGGTTGAGCCCACCTAATACCCATTTGCCCTTCATCAACTTTCCCCTTTCACCCGCCACCATCACAAACCTAGCAGATAAGGCGACCTCAACAGTCAAAGATGATGAATACAGTGATGATGTCTACGAGGGACGGCAACCTCATCTCCAGTGCCGACAGTGTCCTACACCACCACTTCCAGTGATGGCAATAATAAGGCGATCTCACACTTGCACAGGTGTAGGGCTTGACCATGATGACCACTCTCTCAAACACAGGGGTTCTAAAAATTACCGCATCCGACACTACATCAGCATATTTTAATAAATGGAATTAGGACATTTTTTTATTCTATGTATGTGCTTTTGTCATATTTAATTATATATCTGCATATATACATATTGTATATATGGATGGAAAAGAAATTGCCTCACATGCCTAGACATTTGAGGCTAAGCCAACCTCTCAGTTGCCACAACCACCTCTCACCTAGTCACCTCTCACTATATTAGAAGTCAGGATGGCTGGAATTACTCTGGGTGCCCTAGTGGCTGAGGTGGTGCAACCGTGCAAGGGGCCATGTAAAAGTAGTGGATCTTGGCCTGTTAGATAAGATGGGAAGGGGAACAGCTGCTTAAGAGTGGCAAATGACAGAGGGGAGTAGGGTTGCCAAACATGATGGTAATGCACACACCAACATGCCCAGGTGTTCAAGCTCCCCTAAAGTGACATGGTTCACCTTGTTGCCTTGACAACTATGATCTTTTTCAAATTTGTACAACAATTGTGAGTCATTCCGTTCACAGGACATTAATCAAGGGAGTCCAATCATTTAATCGATGCAATTAATACCGGATGATATAGGTGGGGAGTGGGGACACATCTACTCCATGGATTCACATGCTTGGTCCAAACCATAATTGCCGCTGGACCCAAATATTGGAGAGGGAGCATAGCTGAGTGGACTAGGTGAAAGGAGGTCAAAAAATGTCAGTAGAGCTGAGAGAATTTATTGAAGCCAGATGCCACCAAGGTTACTTTTTGGTTTATTTGAGTTTGGACTTGATAGATGGAAGGTGGATGGGCAAAATGGACATCAGGTATTTAATTAGATGCAGAATTCATGTGCCAAGGTGATTGGTGCAGGCCCAGGCGGAGTGGGAAACTCAAGGCAGCATAAGCAGTCATTCTTGTAGGCAACAACAGCTGTAACAGTCCACCTCTGATAACAGAGAAAGTTGAAAAAGAGCAAAAATATTCAAGCAGCCTGAATTGGCCCGCAACAGCTGTGAAACAGGACAAAAAGATCCAAAACCCTGTAGGACCAGCATAGATAGGCAGAGAGAGACATGCAGACAAACATAAACATATACATGTATAGAACATCAGATTTGGTGAAGTTCATCCCTGAACAAACAAAATCAGAATCAAAAGTGGAACATCCAGTTGCACGTTTTAAACTGGTTGTTAAAGCCACAATTCACATTCCTGTGTGTAATAGAGATTCCTTATTGTAAGTAAGAAAATTCTTCGGGAAACCAGTTGGATGGCAAGTTTGCTCCCATTTGTTTTGGGGGAAAAACAGGAAAATTATTCATTAATCAGCAGAGAAGGAAGTACTTATACCTGGGAACACAATAACTTGTATCCTCTGGTACACAGTTGTTGTACTAGATTTAATCCGCTTTACTTGTTACAAGGATTGCACATTCAGTCGCCGTGCATATATCCTAAAAGTGCAGGTTTTATGGTTGTTAAAACTGAGATTGCAGCAAAGTTCAAATCAGCTAACACTTCTGTGCTTGCCCCTGTTGCACCAGATTTAATCTGGTTTGCTTAAAAAAAGGGGGAAGGGTGGAAACCGCACTCACCTGAGTAGCTGGCTGTTGCCCCCTCTCCGGCCGATGCCAACACTTGCCCCCGATGCCAACACCTCTGACACCGCTGATGGTGGAACAGGGAGAGGGAGGTCGGGCCCGCCGCTGCCCCTGTTGGGGTCTGCACCGACCGCCGCGCGCGCCTAAGGGAGTCGCTGCAGGCCTGTGCGCCGTCGCCTTCGCCGGCCTCAACCGCCACCGCCTGCACCTTCTCCAGCCGCCGCCGCCAGTACTGGCCCCCGCTGCTGTGGGCCTGCGCGCTGCCGCTGCCACTCTGGTGTGCCGCCGTCGCCGCCCTGGTGCGCTGCCGCCGTCCCCAGCCACAGCCGCCGTCGCTGCCTGCACTGCCGCCTGGGTCACCGTCAAGCAGGAAGGGGAGGAAGAAGGAGGCCGCGCGCCTCCTCTTCCTCTGTTCTGTCTCTCGCAGAAGCCAACCGAGGGAGGAGTTCGAACCAAGAAAGGAAAGGGGATGAAAAGAAATAAAAGAAATTGGGAGGGGCTAACACGCTAAATTACGACCCAAACCTCCTTCCACTGTAAAAGGAGGGTGCCCAGGTCAAAGAGGGAGGATTTTTGAAGTTTAGAAACAGTGCAAAGTTCTGAGAAAGACTGCAAGATGATCTAAGAGAAGGGTCTACAGGATAGCTCTAAAGAATATTATGTAAGATATATTTTAATTTTCTTAAGTCTTAAGTAAGGTCTATTGAGTTTCCTATTGGGCTAAATTTCTTATTGGGTCTCAAATTATTTATTGGGCCGAATTTGTATCTTTTATGCCATGATTTATTAAATGACCATGATGCTTAATGTTTAATGGGCCTAAGGCTGGTTAATGGGCCGACCCTTGGTATATTATTTACATGTGATGCTTAATGAGCCTATCGGGCTAATCTCACTCATTTTATCATGCACTATATGAATAATTACATGTAGTGTCACGTTTATTTCAAATTCTTCACCACTTGATTTCTTAATCAAAATCAACCAATTTTTCAACAAACCTTACTAAAATATTTCATAAACATTGCTCTTTAATTTACCATAACCTAAAAATAACAAACAAGTTATGGTGGTTCATATCATTTTTGATCCACCATAAGTTAATCTCCCTTTAAATCAAATAAAAAATGAAAATATTAAATTAATCCACATAATCATAATTTAAATAAATAAATGACGAAAATAATTAAATAATGAAATCAATAATTTTAAAATACCCAAAAATGAGAAAATGAATTTAAAATCAATAAAAAATAAAAACAATATAAAAAAGTTTAAAAAATAGATTGCATGTTTATAATTTTGTTTTCTTTAATGTATAATTCATTTCATTCAATTGTGAGTCACGTTCTTTTATTTCAAAGGGGTTGTTTGATAGTTAATCAATGGTATTTAGTATTTGTGCTGATATAATTAACATTAACCGAGTTATGGGGAGGTCAAACAAACTAAATAAGATCATATCCATGTAAATAAATAAAAGCCAAATAACTCAAGCTAAAAGATAAAATTTTTAAAAGTTAAAAAAATATTCTCACAACAGTAAGCCTAATTTCCCCTATCTAATGAGTTATTAAGTCTAACAGTCCATCTTTCTTTCTGCAGAAGATTTATATATGAAAAAAAATTCCCTTGTTTCTGCAAAACAAGGAGCTTGAGGATGGATAGTGGATTTTAAAAATATTTAAAAGAATGCTGAACTAAAAGTGACGTAAGATGTACTTACATCTTCTCATCGCCAAACTTCCACCAATCAGGTTCGTACCACTGCTTTCCCCTGGAATACTTGGTCAAAAGAAGTAATGCATCATCAATTGAGATTTTAATTTAAGTAGTAGACCTCCATTTTTAAGTGGAGAAAATGTTATACTCATTAACGTAGTTGATAAAATCATCAACAATTAAAACCACAGTGATGATTGAACATGGTAGCATCCTTCGAAAAAAACATCCATATTCTAAACAATGTGTCACTCAAAAGGGAATCAATATGCCCTGTCTAGAAAAGAAAAAAGGCTTTGGATTGTTGCATCTACATCTTTCTTAAAATGAAAATTGCACAAAAATCCATACCCGATTGCATTTGCAGGTATGCCCTTCATATGTGAATTAATTATCACATATACCCTTTTGGTAAGCTTACGTGTCGGAATATTCCATCTTCTGTTTTTTTCCCTTTAATATGTTCCAACTGCTTGCTAAAAGAAAGTGATGAAAAGATCATACTCATGTAAGAAGGTCACATAGGAAAATGTAACCAGGATAGAGATTTATGCAACTTTCACTTAAGAGGAGTTACTACAATGTGAAAAAGAAACTAAAGAATTTATATGAGAAAAAAAAAACTTGGTGATAGGGTTTGTCAACTGGGCCAGCCAGTTTGGAGGCCCAGTTTACTAGGCTCAGGCAAAGTTGGGCTGGACTCAGGCTTCCACTCTCTTGCCCGTGACACAGAACAAAAGACCAATCCAAACTCAAACTCCCGAATCCAGTTCGCCATCCACAACTTTCCCTCCAAATGAGGCATGGACCACTTCCCCTGCTTCCGTAGCACAGTCCTCCAACCCTTTTGTGACTGGAACCCAGCCCCAATGCAGCACCTGCTCCTTCAACGAATCCCCACCCCTTTCTCAGAAGCCACCCAACCTCACTACCAACTCCCTTATGTTGTAGGCGCCACTCCCTGCCACCGCCATTAGAATGATGAAACCCATCTGCTGGTCTCTCCCTTTGCAGGATGTATAAGCCAGTGTCTCTAGTCTCTATGAACTCATGTCCATTGGCACAGCCCCTTCCAATTCCTGCAACACAAAGAAGCCTATTAGAGCATTACGCAACCTTGTGACCGGATCTCCTCCCTACATGGAATGCAGAATTGGCTGATCCGGTAGGGACCGGCCGATTCGGATCGGCCTATTAGTTCGATCCTATTCCAAGGGAAAGCCCACTGGATCGGCAAAATTCCAGCTAAATTAGCCGGCCGAATCGGACTGAATTGGTCCAGATCAGTCGATCCAGCCGATTCTGCCACAAAATATATATATATATATATATTATATATAATATATATATGTACTGACAATGAATGTAAATGGCTGTACATACATTATGTACATGTTATAAATTATACATGTACATATTATTATTATTATATTTACATTAATATAGGATTTTATGTACATCAGTCATCAAAACACATACATATATAAAAGTGCTCATTAATATGATATGTATACTATAAAGATATAATATTAACTATAGCTGCACATTTAAGAGATATATATGTGATAGGCTGATAGCATATATATTGTATACATATACGAATGTGTTATTTATTTATATGAATAACATACATCATAACCACATATGTATAAACAAGTGAGATCTATCCCTTGCTTTGCAACTTAAAATTTCTTTCCGGGGGGCTCTGCCCCCTAAACCCCACAAGGGGCACTGCCCCCTTGACCCCTGTGACCTGACAGCAAGTCAATATATGCGATCTGACCATGCAGATCGATCCGCGTGTGCATACCCACACATTGGAGAATTTAGGACCTCAACCTCCATGTTCCAACACTTAATGATTGTGATATGTATAATATATACATTTACAATGATATACATATTAATTGTGTTTGTACATTAATATGATATGTATATGATTACATGAATATCGTGTGTAAATAAATATTATGAATGTGTAAATTTACATGTATAATTACACATATCATAAATTATATATTGAAGACATTTTTCCTGATATTTTTATGAGCTTTCATGATTGTTTTATTTTTTATTATCTTAAAAAATATTTTTTAATCTGGCCGATCCAGGACTTCCATTGGATCAGCTAATCCGGCTGATCCAATCAGATCCGGATTGGCCCAAGGCGATCCAAGGGCCGATCCGATTCTTTTTTCCATGCCTCCCTAACTGCTACCACAAGAACAACCTCCGCTGTTTCCTTTGTCTCTATCTCCAAGCATGTGTCTTCATACCTCTTCCTCTCTCTTCTCACACAGCATGTCTATGACTGTTTATCTAAGGCAGAGACTGCTTTTAGAAGACCAGATGAGCAGGGGCCTCCTAAGGCCCAGCCCACTAATTGGCATAGTGTCAAGGCGCCAAGGCGCCCCAAGGCGTTCTTGCGGTCTTTGATTGCCTAAGCACGAATGCCTAAGCGCTTAAGCGCCCGCCTAGGCGGGACTTAGGCATCCAAGGTGGTGCCCAACGTGATATCTCCCTCCTATATGGAATTTAAGTATCTAAAAGTATATAATGTATGAATAATCAAAATACAATTATGTAATAAAAATGTTAATATGACATTATAATTAAAATTAGAACATAATACTCTAAACATATTAAAAGCATAATAAATTAAGATGGTTCTCGAATAATTAGGATTTTTAACATTTAATGACTGTGACAATGTTCACAATCTAACGTACAGTGTCGGAATATGGAGTTTGAGGCCTTGAATTCTCCAATATGCGAGTACGTTGAAGCGGATCGACCTGCGGGAACATAAAATTTCATAATTCAAATCAACTCCATGGAATACTAAAAATCTAAAGTCAGGTGAAAAAGGTCAAGCGTGCATGTCACTTCTCCAAGGGAGTCACTCTCCTACTGACGGGGACTTAGATGATATTAGTAGGAGAGTAAGCCCCTTAGAGAAGTCGCATGCATGTTTAATTTTTTTACCGGACTTTAATTTTTAGTTTCATAAGATCTATCTTAATTATGAAATTTTTAGTTAGGCCAAATTATGAGGGATTAAAAAGTCAACATTTTGATAGAACCACTAAAATCGTGATTTTCTTCTTAGATGGGAGAGTTGATTTTTAATTGATAAGACTATAATTTTTTTGATATTTTTGATTTAAATGGAGAATACTTCCTTATTTAATGTAATATCTTAAGTAAATGTAAATCATATGTAAACCATTTACTTGAATGATATTTAGGGAAATAAGACCCAACGAAGCATGCCTCATAGGACCTAGTTCCACAAGGGGCCCAGGCGGGCCAAGGTGCTCGCCTAGGCATCGCTTTGGGACACCTTTTTGGGTCCCTATAAGGCGGACCTTCGCCTGACCCTCAGTTGGGTGTCTTCCCGCCAAGGCAGCGCCTTGACACGACGCTAATTGGCGAACAATTAATAGTATATAAAGCCTTTCCATAAGGATTCCATGTGAAATAACCATAGAAAGCATGTAACATTGGTGTTAAATATTTCAGCTGGAAATCTAAATGACTGCACTACAAATTTAGCCAGCTAAAGTGTCCGAAAAATAAAATAGATAACAAATATTAGTTTCATTTATGACTGTCAACTTACACTTCATTACGACAGCTCCTGACTTCATGCATCCTACATAAGCACTAGTTTGACCACGGTGGCTTTGGAGAATCTCAATCAACCACCTTGGCTTTAGAAGATCTTGACCCTGAGTTCTTGACTATTCATCTCGGCCTTCTCATTTCTCGGGAAGGCGTCGAGACCGAGATCTCGCGAGAATGTTTTCCATGGTTGTTAAGGCAACCAAGGCGACGAAGGGGTTGCCCACCACAGTATAGTTCAAGCACCAAGACGAGACACCTAGGTGGAGCCTAGTTATGTACCAAGTACCTAGAATCCTATATTTTATACTATGTATGTTCTCTATTTATTAATACAAAAGTGCAACCCACAATATTTATCACATATGTGTATAAGAAGATCATATATAGAAAACATAACTAATATTAACAAAATAATAATAATATATAATAAGGTAATGAATCGGAATCTGAACATTTGCCTGTTAAATGTCAACAAGACCAAAAAAAAATTTGAGTTTTTTACAGAAAGATCCTTATAAATTAATTATATTAAATATTCTTTTATTTGAGCATATTATCAAAAATATCCTCTTAAATATCTTTACCGGTGGCGTTTTATCTCTGTGGTTTGCCCATCAAAGGGGAGTGACGCCAGAGATATAATTGCAGCCTATAAAGATATTTAGAGGATTTTTTTATAATATATTCAAATGAGGGGTATACCTAATCTGTGTGGGTGTTGTTTTCTTATTGGGACCAATACCCACAGTCATCTAGACGTAACGATATTAATTACATTTTTTTAGAGAAAAGATTCTTAGATAATTATCAGAATAAATGAGGACAAGAAGTATGAAATAAAAGACACGGAGACATATGTGATTAATAATGCTTGATGCATGACAAAGACAACATTTATTTGCCTTATTCGGCTTAATTTAGAGTTGTTGTTAGAATTATTTGCTTTGATTTGTAACTTGCAGACTTGTTTTGAAGTAGTTTTATTTGGCTTAAGGTTTGCGTTCGGGTTTGGGATTATTGGATTTACATAGAATTAAGGAAAGCTCGAAAAAATAATGAAGGATATATTTAATATATGTCATGTGTGTTACCTTCCTCCTGTCTTGATATTTTTGAGCCGCACGATCTGTTTTAGTGGGAAAGAATTGACGGAACAAGGGGCACAGAGAAATCTTCAACTCATCCAAATTGGAAGGCCCGATGGAAAGGGTGTGGACGAAACACTTGTGGCATCTTTATTTTGTTTCAACCCTCCACCTATAAGAAATTTTAGAGACAAACAGGATTAAAAAAAAGAAAAAATTTCACTTCTCATCCATTTCCGCGTACTTTTGTATTAAAAGCATAAATAGAAACGAGATTGAAAAAAAATAAAAAGTTGTGATAATATCGATCGAATACACCTAAATGTAAGTAAATTAATGAACCCCCAAAAAAAAAAAGGCTTGAAAGGGGAGAACATCAGATAAACGAATGGTGGACAAAGTCCTCAGACTTCCTGCGGTCTTGATACTTAAATTGGGAGCTGCGTCCACATGAGGTCCCTCTTCAGCGTGGAAAAAGTCCTAAGCCCCGCCCAAGTGGAACGAGATGAACATCAGAAAGCGAAAGGCTAGCTGGGCCGCCCCGGCACAGTAATATGTAAGTTAACGGTGGACAGACTCATCAGGCTTCAGGCCTATCTTGATATTTCTGAGTTTGCCTCTCCCTCGTGGGGTCCTTCCTTAACATTATTTGCAGTGGAAGAATTGATGGAACAGGTGGCGTGGAAGAGTCATATCCATGCATATGTCTAGGTGGGGGGTTTTAATTTTTTTCGAATTACTCATGTAGACTACCATGGTAGTTCTAAACACACACACGTACCGCAGTTTTTATGGCACCGTGTGATACGGTACGGCGCCGTTAAGATACGGTGGAAAATGAGTCGTTTGATTTTTCTTTATTTTGTGACTGGTCGATATTTAAATGAGTAAACTTCAAAAAGAATGAACAAAATATAAGAACATCATATAAAGAAGTTGAAAAACATAAGAAACTTCATTTAACCATTCAAGTCAACTCAACATAATCATTTAGTATTGTGATCTATGTCGTCTTGGATATACGAAGTAGATGTCAATTAATAATTTTTTGAGCAGTTTTAACTTGATTAAAAATTAAACTAAAATCATCATAATTTGTATCATCTCTTAATAGCTTATGTTTAAAATTTTATTTTAATTAGACATCATTTAAAACCCTTAAATGTGTCAGATGTGGGGAAAGATTTTTTTTTTTAAAAAAAGAGAGGCGCGGGGGAACCGACAATGTTATGCATGACACAGTACGGGTCGATCATACCGCCGTGGTACGCGGCAGTACGGGTCGGCAATATCACCGCAGTACACGATGGTATGACCAACTTTGGTTCCGACACGAATTTGATTGTGTATATCTCGATAAGACGACATCATGTTTTGAAAATAAAGTCAAATATGAAGTCATCATAATTATAAAAAATATATATTGATTCTAAAAATATAAATATCAGAAATTATTGATGCATATATATTGAGATTAAATCAACTTAATAAATTTTGGGATAATTTTTACTGGATAAAAAATTATTTTAAAAAATAAATTAAAAGTATCATAATTTGTATGTTGTTCTCTCATTAATTTATGTTTAAAAATTTATCTCAACAATTAGATATTATTTAAAGGGGAAAGAAAACAAATAAAAAAAAGGAGGGGGGGGGGAGGGGATAACCATGGTTTAACTCCTTTCTGAGGTTGGCTAATACATTCTTCACCCACATATATTGGGTAAGGTCGCCGTTTGCGGGTGCACATTAGCTCTGCTTAATTGCACCCCCCAGAGAGAGAGAGAGCGAGAGGAGCGAGAGAGAGAGAGAGCTTCCGAGCTTGCAAGTGTCACAGGTGCCCCTCGGCACACAGTACTGGGG
>CM024764.1:3598277-3600286 GCA_014218235.1 Colocasia esculenta | reverse complement strand
GGAATCAACTCAATCATCAGATTATAAGTTCATTCCATACCGGACCAGACCGGAATAGGGTTATGTACATTCTCATTATGAGAAGGGGTCATTTGAGCGTATGCATATGTAAATAGATAGTATGCTTACATATGGATCTCTACATCGTGACATTCTATTTAGGATTAATAATGGGTGTAAACCGACCTCCTTTTGACATATCTATCGTTATTTGGGTACCATATTAACAACTTTTGGCTTCTATTGAATCGAGAAATAAGTTTGATTGTACATCTTTTATTAGATTTATATTTTGATTTTATTATTTTTTAGATTTTTAGATTGATTTATATATATATTCTATATATAGTATATATATATAATATCATTTTATTTATTATATATTATTATTTCTCATTTATATATATATAATTTGATAAAATATCAAATTATTTATTTTTTATTTTTTTTATTTATTTTGGATATTGATATATATATATATATATATATATATATATATATATATAAGGAAGGTATGCTCCGAATAATTCAAATCGAAGCAATTTGATGTCTGACTCGAGCCTATATTATACGATTGATATAAAATCCATCTGTCTAGATATCATCATATACATCTAGAAAGTCGTATGCTTTGGAATAAGCTTGTATAGTTTGGGAAGGGTTTTTTTTTTGATAAAAAAGAAGAATCTACTTCAACCGATGTGCCCTTAGGCACGGCCATACATAATATAGAAATCACTGTAACGACCCTCTTCATACCGGTACGATTATACCAATCCCTATCGGTACAAAGGACGTCATTACAGTGGGATAATAACCCAACATTAAACGATAGGTTGATATGTACATGAATAACAATGAAATACAGTGGAAATAAAATGCAATTCTCATTCTCATTCCATCATCATCACATCATTCCACAATCTATATAGCAAATGGAAGTGACAAAAGTCCACATTATTACAATTCCAATGAAAACATTGACCATAACATTGTCCATATGAAATAACATTGTTCATACTATGAAATAAAGTAATTATCTAGTAAACTCCACAAGCAGCTATCCCTCTCACTCGATGTCGCTCCTCGCTAAGCTCTCCTCAAGTGCTGGAACACATGTCTCACCTGTACTCCGAAGCAAGTATGAGTCTAAAAGACCCAGCAAGCAATCTATAGATATTATTCTTACACACATCACACACATGCTAAACTATACACAATGGGGAAACACATACTATCTCTTAAACCATAAACGATTACATGGCACATGCTTTAAACAATCAACAACATACATAACTACCTAAACATGCTTTAGGCTAACACATGCTCGTTCTAGGTCATGGATACTAAACATGAAATCTATTATTCAAGACTATACTAGCATATGGAAGATAAGGGTTCTCATCATGATCACTACAACATGGATTTACTAACATAAGAGCATTTCTATAATCATGTGGTTTCATTTCTTATTTTCATATAACATTAACTCATGGCTTATGTTCAATTTATAACGTGATACTATATACACACACATCATGTAATTACTAACTCATGGATATACTAACATACACCTACACATACTTCATGTACATGATAAGTGACTTGATTCATGTTGCAACTCATAACTTGTGTCCATCATATTTTAAAATAAACAAACATCCCTGAATGACCTATAGCATGCTTTCTACACATATTGTCTAATATGATTTAAGATTCTAAATTCATTCATTTACATCACAATTCTATGCAATTTAAAACATGGATCTAGGTACATGGTAATTACAATCATAGCATGTTATCTAACCAATTTCACATGTAAATATAATACTTTTTCACACATTTAGTTTGCTGTTTTAATATGAATAAATCACATTTACCTGAATTTACATCTTTTCACATGCTAATCCATTCATACTACACTACACATATTCACTTTTCACATTTGCTCATATTCACATAACATTAGTACATGGATGTTATTAAACTACATAACATGATATTAAACA
>CM024764.1:3415777-3588277 GCA_014218235.1 Colocasia esculenta | reverse complement strand
GAACAAATGTCCAACGTATCAAAGTACTTGTTTGTTTGTTGAACGTAAATATTTCCGCTCGATATTCGAAGATGCATGATGGTTTACTTTTGGTGAAAGAGAAGATGACGAAAATCATAAAGATTATTCGGAAAGAAGAAAGACAAAGTTTAGAAAATAAAAGTGGATTATCTGTTATTGTTCAAGATGAAAAAGGAGTGCGATATTCTGTAATCTTACGACGCAGTTGGTGTGCTAGTATGTAATGTTTATTGGAAAAGACTGGGTTAAAGTAACAAAGCACAAGTTGAGGGCTCCATTACTCAGGCGTACCTCATTGAGGAGATTCGAACTTCTGTTCGATGTACTTTGACACAGAAATACGAACCCGACGCACTCAACCTCCACGTAATGATGATTGTGGAGATTCGGGGTGTCAGACCGACTCTCTGTATTCAAGTGTGCCGGACGGGCGTTCGGATCTTCATCTACTCGCGCACTCCAAGACAGAGAGTTGGTAGCTGCGGAGATCTACGTGTTCATGAATTGCGAAGAACTAGACCCTTACATTCAGTAAGCTCTCCACGCTTATTCGTCATCATTTGCGTGCATTATGCAGAACCTAACAGTTGTGTGACATTTACATTGCAGAGAGTTTGACTCGGTCATATTGCGACGGAATCCACGTCTAACTGACGTGCAGGTTGAAAAGGAATGGGAGAAGTCTTTTCCTACTTGGTTAAGATCTCAAGTATGTGTCTAATTATTTTGAAACATAAGTGTTATGTTTTTATGCAGACTGAGTTGAAGTCATTATTCAATGTTTGTCTATTTATCTCATAATAGGTTGAACAAGGCTTCATTCCCGATTCAAGAGTACAACAGATTAGTTTTGCCCCTCGAAGATTGTACGTGTCTATCCAGGCTACATTGTGAATGGATACAGATTTCACACGAGAGATTATGGACGGAATAAGTCTACGATGAACAGCGGCGTATGTGTGAAGGGAAGTGCCTATAATGAAAATGAAATTGACTATTACGGCATTCTCGAAGAAGTCATTGAACTGCAATTTTTGGGACAAGACAACAATATATTTCTGTTCAAGTGTCATTAGTTTGACCCGACATCTATTCGTCATGACACAACATATGGATTAATCGATGTGAAGCATAAGTCCAAATTGAGTACATATGAGCCATTCATCCTGGCGGCACAAGCCCAACAAGTTTATTATTCAAATTATACATCCCTCAAATTAAGAGATTGTGGGCTGCATGTAGAGTGAAATCAAGACTATTCCCTGAGTATGAGCTTCTCCCGACTGATGATGAGCTCGAAGGTGTTAATGACAACTTTTTCCAATCAGATCGGAGTGACGCACGAGAGTTGGCAGCTTCTACGCAGTACAATGTTCATGATATAAATGAAACAATTTCCTTACATAAGGATAACGAACAAGAAGAAGTTGACCCAAATGTCGCTGAGCGGGAGGTGGAGTCTGATGTGGAGGAAGACTCCCAAGATGATGAGGATGAATTCCAGGATGATGATGAAGATGATGCTGAATTAAACATGTCTTCAGCATCTGATGATGAATATAGATAATATACTGCATATTTTGTAAGAAATTGGTGTTGTTGTTCATTACATGTTCATAATAAATTGCTACTTCAAATTGAGTGCTGATGACTTGCTATATCTTTATTTGTATCAATAGAGATATGGTACGGGAGGACGCAGTCGGAGGGTTGCGACGTCTGTTGGCAGAGGGACTGCCTCCGCGTCCACGTCTGCCTCCAGGTCCGCGACAGGTATATGCATATGTACACAAAAAACCATATGGGTATTATTGTTTATATTGATTTCACGAGAACTAACGTACATACAATTTTACAGGGACTGCCTCCCCGTCCACGCCCGTCGTCCCAGCGACATGTAATTTTCTATATTGTTGTTTATTTGAAATTCATAATTTCTAATGTGTATGAAATTTTGCAGGGACTGCCTCCCCGTCCACGCCCGTCGTCCCAGCGACAGGTAAATTTCTATATTGTTGTTTATTTGAAATTCATAATTTCTAATGTGTATGAAATTTTGCAGGGACTGCCTCCCCGTCCACGCCCGTCGTCCCAGCGACAGGTAATTTTCTACATTGTTGTTTATTTGAAATTCATAATTTCTAATGTGTATGAAATTTTGCAGGGAATGCCTCCCCGTCCACGCCACCTTCGTCTTCTTCCTCACCACAAGGTAAACATATGTTTCAATAGATTAGTATATTTGGTCTCTTGCAATTTATACAATAAAAGTGTACTAAATTGTTTTCAACAGAGGTGGAGAGCCAGCATCCAGCAGCTGAGGAGGGGCCTCAGCTACCAGGACGACAACCATGCTGGATCTCAGGGTAAAGTTCATCATCTCAGTGTTACTGTATTTGTTATTTAGGATATACATTTCATGTAGAAAATTAATGTGGAATTGCAGGGGGAAGATAGATCCCAGTCCTGCTTCCCGCTATATTACGACGTTGGTCCACGCACATATTCCAGGACCAGTGGATGCATGGAGAGACTTCCCGGTGCCAGTCCGGGATTTATTATTTGACATGTTTATGGTATTTTTATTTTTTAGAAGAGTTGAAGTCATTTATTCAATTATTATTAATTTAGGTTTATTGCAGAACGTTGATTAATTTTATTTCTTTACAGTGGAGGTTCGCGTTCACGAGACCCGAGGATCTCCCTCGGGCTCGAGCCGTCTGGGAGATTATGGCCCAGACTAATTTAAGAAAGTCGATGTGGGAGGCACGGGACAAGGCAATGAAGACCACAGGGAACCGGGATCCTATGGCTTGGGTGGATTACGGCCCTGTTTGGCTGCGGACGGACTATTGGGAGTCCCTTTGCGCGCGTTGGGCTGCTGGACCATGGCAGCAGCGGTCACAGGCGGCAATACGCAACAGAGCAACTCAACTGGAGATGAATGTGCATACTAGTGGATCCGTATCTTATGCGACCCACAGTCAAAAATTGGTAAGTATTTTATTGTTCGATTCATATATACATATGGATTATTATTGTGAAACTAACTAATTTTGTTGAATTCTAAGCATCACGACCTGGAGCGTGCCCCTACTTTCCTCGAGTTATTTGACCGGACTCATAAGCGGAAGGGGACGGATGACTATGTTACCGAGAGTGCCCGCACGATTGCTGTAAGTCAAGCTTTAAATATGAATTCAATTATGATATTAAAGTAATTTGTTTTCAATAATTTAATTTTAAATTATTTTACAGGAGACGTACGACAGGACGATGGCGGAGCGCTACACAGAGGGCACTCTCCAGCCAGATTTGGATGCGGACGCTTGGGTCGAGGCAGCGGGAGTGCCGAGGAAGGGTCGAGTGTACGGCTTTGGGGACAGCCTGGATACTCATCGAGTGTTGTCCTCATATGCCAGTTCGATCGCTCCTCCGGCACACGCGAGTTCATCTTCTGCGCCGCTCGTCAGTGGTGTAGAGGACATTAGAGGCATCATTCGGGAGGAGCTACGTACAGAGCTACACACGCAGCGGGAAGAGCTACAGACACAGCGGGTAGAGCTACAGGCGCAACGGGTAGAGATAGAGACGCAGCGGGTACAGCTACAGATGCAGTTCAACGATATGGTTCAGCAGTTCATGTCAATAATGCAGGGAGTACGCCCCACACAGTCTGCAGCTCAGGTCAGTATTAGTATTAATTTCATATACTTAGGATTGGGCCGGGCGTCCAACACGACCGGGTGGGTTAAAGTAACGTGTAGAAACTGACGGAATCCAATTTGGATCCCCGGATTGGGTTGGGCATTCAAAGGACGGATCTAAAAACACCCAAGTATATATAAAAGGTTAAAACACACAACCCGGGGGTCCAAAATCCCAAATAGGGATCGGATCGACGTGTCGTTTTCTCCGACACGACCGGGTGGGTTAAAGTGACGTGTAGAAACTGACGGAATTCAATTTGGATCCCCGATTAGGTTGGGCATTCAAAGGACGGATCTAAAAACACGGCCAAGCATATATAAATGGTCAAAACACGCAACCCGGGAGTCCAAAATCTCAAATAGGGATCGGATCGGCGTGCCGTTTTTTCGACACGACCGGGTGGGTTAAAGTGACGTGTGGGAACTGACGGAATCCAATTTGGATCTCCGGATTGGGTTGGGCATTCAAAGGACGGATCTAAAAACACCCAAGTATATATAAAGCGTCAAAACACACAACCCGGGGGTCCAAAATCCCAAATAGGGATCGGATCGACGTGCCGTTTTCTCCGACACGACCGGGTGGGTTAAAGTGACGTGTAGAAACTGACGGAATCCAATTTGGATCCCCGGATTGGGTTGGGCATTCAAAGGACGGATCTAAAAACACGGCCAAGCATATATAAATGGTCAAAACACGCAACCCGGAGGTCCAAAATCCAAATAGGGATCGGATCGGCGTGCCGTTTTCTCCGACACGACCGGGTGGGTTAAAGTGACGTGTGGGAATTGACGGAATCCAATTTGGATCTCCGGATTGGGTCGGACGTTCAATTGACGTATCTAAAAACACCAAGTATATTTAAAGCGTCAAAACACAACCGGGGGTCCAAAATCCCAAATAGGGATCGGATCGACGTGCCGTTTTCTCCGACACGACCGGGTGGGTTAAAGTGACGTGTGGGAACTGACGGAATCCAATTTGGATCTCCGGATTGGGTTGGGCATTCAAAGGACGGATCTAAAAACACCCAAGTATATATAAAGCGTCAAAACACACAACCCGGGGGTCCAAAATCCCAAATAGGGATCGGATCGACGTGCCGTTTTCTCCGACACGACCGGGTGGGTTAAAGTGACGTGTAGAAACTGACGGAATCCAATTTGGATCCCCGGATTGGGTTGGGCATTCAAAGGACGGATCTAAAAACACGGCCAAGCATATATAAATGGTCAAAACACGCAACCCGGAGGTCCAAAATCCCAAATAGGGATCGGATCGGCGTGCCGTTTTCTCCGACACGACGGGGGGTTAAAGTGACGTGTGGGAACTGACGGAATCCAATTTGGATCTCCGGATTGGGTCGGACGTTCAATTGACGGATCTAAAAACACCCAAGTATATTTAAAGCGTCAAAACACAACCGGGGTTCCAAAATCCCAAATAGGGATCGGATCGACGTGCCGTTTTCTCCGACACGACCGGGTGGGTTAAAGTGACGTGTGGGAACTGACGGAATCCAATTTGGATCTCCGGATTGGGTTGGGCATTCAAAGGACGGATCTAAAAACACCCAAGTATATATAAAGCGTCAAAACACACAACCTGGGGGTCCAAAATCCCAAATAGGGATCGGATCGACGTGTCGTTTTCTCCGACACGACCGGGTGGGTTAAAGTGACGTGTAGAAACTGACGGAATCCAATTTGGATCCCCGGATTGGGTTGGGCATTCAAAGGACGGATCTAAAAACACGGCAAGCATATATAAATGGTCAAAACACGCAACCGGAGGTCCAAAATCCCAAATAGGGATCGGATCGGCGTGCCGTTTTCTCCGACACGACCGGGGGGTTAAAGTGACGTGTGGGAACTGACGGAATCCAATTTGGATCTCCGGATTGGGTCGGACGTTCAATTGACGTATCTAAAAACACCCAAGTATATTTAAAGCGTCAAAACACACAACCCGGGGGTCCAAAATCCCAAATAGGGATCGGATCGACGTGCCGTTTTCTCCGACACGACCGGGTGGTTAAAGTGACGTGTGGGAACTGACGGAATCCAATTTGGATCTCCGGATTGGGTTGGGCATTCAAAGGACGGATCTAAAAACACCCAAGTATATATAAAAAGTTAAAACACACAACCCGGGGGTCCAAAATCCCAAATAGGGATCGGATCGACGTGCCGTTTTCTCCGACACGACCAGGTGGGTTAAAGTGACGTGTAGAAACTGACGGAATCCAATTTGGATCTCCGGATTGGGTGGGCATTCAAAGGACGGATCTAAAAACACCCAAGAAAATGATGGATCTAAAAATATTATTTTATTAAGTTTGAGAAATAATCACATGTTTTAAATTTCATTTTTGAAAATACTGTATTTCTTTTATTTATTATTAATGTTTCTCATTTTAATTTGTTTTAATATAGGATCCAGCTCCACACGATGACGAGGCAGGGACAGCAGACGATCCAGCAGATCTATGTTGATTTTTGTATTCATTATGCTATATGATTTATATTTATTGTATTTTATGATTTTATGTTGATTGTTAGTATTTGTTAAATTTATGAATATTGTAGCAGGTTTGACATTGTAGCAATGTATTTTTATTTGTTTATTTTAAAAAATATATATGTGTATTTTCCGACGGATTTTCCGACGGATAAGTATCCGTCGGAAAGTATAAATTACCGACGGAAAGAAGACCGTCGGTAATACCTTCGGAAAATACTGACGGATTGGCCGACGGATAAGTATCCGTCGGAAAAGATAAATTACCGACGGTTAAAGACCGTCGGCAATTCGGTCGGCAAATACGGACGCCTTTACCGACGGATGAAATCTGTCGGAGGTTTCGACCGAATTCCGACGGAATTTTCATCCGTCGGAAATTTCTGACCAATTATTTCCGACGGAAAGTTTCCGACGAGTTTTGGACGGAAAGCGGTCGGAAGGCGCCTTTTCCAACAGAATACCGACGGATTTCCGACGGATTCAGTCCGTCGGTAATTCCGCTTTTTCTTGTAGTGTTTGTAGCTCCATAATGCTTCGGTTTATGTTCCTACCTATTATTAGGATATACCACGAGAGATGTACGGTCTAATGAGGATACTACAAAATATTTACTCATGGGCGAGGCAAGCTCTTCTATTCTGGTTCATGGTTTCTCTTGGCTATATGGTTTATCCGAAGGGGAGATCGAGCTTCAAGAAATAATGAATGGTCTTATCAATACACAAATGTATAACTCCCCAAGAATTTCAATTGCGCTTATATCCATCACTGTACGAATTGGGTTCAAGCTTTCCCCAGCCCCTTTTCATCAATGGATTCCTGACGTATACGAAGGAGTGCGGTTCGTTCGAAAAATTCCTACCTCTATATCTATCTCTGAGATGTTTGGATTTTTCAAAACTCCATAGACATGCAGAAAAAAAATGCTATCCCCACTCGGGCCAAGACATAACTTTTTGTTCAAATAACAATTAAGGTGAAGCAGGGTCAGGAACAACGAATCTCTTATGATAAATAGATCTATTTTGCAAGTTCATTATTACAGGTAGTTCCTACAAAGGATCGAACTAATGACGTATACAATACTTGAATTATACATGTAGATGCTACAAAGTTGGTTCTCATCCTTCAGAGACTACGAGTGTAATAGGAGCATCCGTCGACAAAAGGATCACCCTAAGATGATCATCTCATGGCTATTGAGAATGAATCAAATCAGATGGTTCTATTTATCAATCTTTCTGACTTGTTCTAACGCAACCAAAGTTGAAATGATTGAAAAAGTCAGTCATTCACAACCACTGATGGAGGATTCCTCGAAAAGTTAAGGATTAGTAAGCCTTTTTAGAAATTGAATGGATTCGGTCTTATATATACGCGAGGACGTCATCCTCATGCCCCTTATGCCCTAGGCGACACACGTGCTACAATGGCCGGGACAAAGGGTCATGATCTTGCGAGAGTGAGCTAACCTCAAAAACCCATCCTCAGTTCGGATTGCAGGCTGCAACTCGCCTGCATGAAGCCGGAATCGCTAGTAATCACCGGTCAGCCTTACGACGGTGAATTCATTCCCAGGCCTTGTACACATCGTCTGTCACACTATAGGAGCTGGCCATGCTCGAAGTCGTTACCTTAACCGCAAAGGGGGTGGGGGTGCCGTAGGCGGGCTAGTGACTGGAGTGAAGTCGTAACAAGGTAGCCGTACTGGAAGGTGCGGCTGGATCACCTCCTTTTCAGGGAGAGCTAATGCTTGTTGGGTATTTTGGTTTGACACTGCTTCACACCCAAAAAGAAGCGAGCTACGTCTGAGCTAAGCTTGGATATGGAAGTCTTCTTTCGTTTCTCGACGGTGAAATAAGACCAAGCTCATGAGCTTATTATCCTAGGTCGGAACAAGTTGATAGGATCCCTTTTTACGTCCCCATGTCGCCACACAGGAGGGACATGGGGACGTAAAAAAGAAAGAGAGGGATGGGGTTTCTCTCGCTTTTGGCTTAAGTTACAAACCATTTTAGATTGGCCAATTCCTTAGTCTGTTAGAGCAGTGAGAGGCTTTCTTGGGCTTACATATGGCATCAGATTTAAAATCTGGTGAACCACTGGTTGTATATATGTTTTGGAAGTTTATCCAAATTTTTTAGTGGTTAGAAAGAGAGTAGAATCTATCAACATGGTATAAGGGACAAGTTCAACATTTTGAGTGTCACGCCCCGACGCGGAATATCGGAGCGCGAAGGCAGTTGCAAGGAAAATGTATAGAGCGTATACTAGACATCAAACCATTGCACATTGAGTAATACTAAAGCAAATCTTTCTCATTAATAACTTTTCAAATGTCTAGCTACAACCACTAATATCAGAGCCATTCTATAGGGCCCAATTACATTGCCAAAAAAAAAGAAATAACTAACTACAACTCTAACATAACGACTCGAGGGCACTCCTAGCTTCACTCTTGGTCATTCCCTTCCACGTGAGTGTATGTGTCTTCCTCGGTCTCACCTGAGAACACAACATCAAATAACATAGGGTGAGCGATAACGCACAGTAGGACTTAAATCTCAGGCTCAAGCATGCTTTAAATAATTAACGTATTTAATGGCAGAGTATCTAAAGACAGCAGGTACAAGAGAGTCAAAATATAGCAAGAGATAGCACAACAGGTAACATGATAGCACAATAGCACGAGATCGAGTATAGTTTCCAAAAAAAATAGCACAAGTATCGAGTATAGCACGAATAGCAGGATGGCCATAGCACAACTAGCACAAGTATAATGATAGCACGACGAGTATAGCACTTGTTTGTCATTCTAGACAACGAGAGAGTATAGCACGTTTGTGTTTTGATTGTCATATAGATAGTCGAGATAGATAGCACTTGAGTGTAATGCCAAACACTCTGATCATTTAACTCCCATGGGCACTAGCACTTTCGGGCGCAAATCCAGGACCAGATTGGGCCCTTTATATATTGCCAGACATTGGTGATATTGTTTATCTTTAGACAATCAGTCAATGGCCAATATAGAGTACCAAGAAGTAGATGAGAGCACTAGATGAATAGACGAGATAGTAGAGTGAACGGGAATAGACGAGCGAGTAGAGTACAGATGAGAGCTAGTGGACATTGAACGTAATGCGACAAGTAAACAGGCGATAGTGACAGTTGCACAACACGCGCACTTGGTGTTGGGAGTCAGGTGGAACTCACGATCCAACCACTGGCCATGTTAAGCACAAGTCCAGGGGTCCGACGTGACTCAAGATAAGAGCGAACTTCTAATAGCCGTTTGGATCATATCGATCCCTAAAGGTGTAATGGGTGTTAGGGTACAACCGGCTCGTCGACCATGTGAGAATCCATGATCAGAGGAGACTTACGGAGGCCTTGTGCAAGGGTTCACTAGTCCGGCGAAAGGAATATCCGACGGAGAGTTCATCACAAGCCAAGTAAAGTGGGTATATAAAATAGGTGCTCGACGTTCTAGAGGAATTCTAGAACAGTGGAGTGTCAATATCGGTATACAAACAACGCAAGAAACAAATACAAGTCCTTTAAAATAGGGCAATTAATATGCTTTATTGCAATAAATTACCAGATACAATATGAGATATTTTATGCCAAATTTCAGCCATATATGGATGGTTCATGTGTGTGCATGTGTAAGAGAGATCATAGATAGAAAAGAAGTCGTGAATATGTGATTTAAAGCATTCAATATGGCTCCAATTTAGAACATGTGTTTTTACTGCGTGTGTAACTGTGAAAAAGGCGTAAGAATATTTTAGAAAGTGAGAGCAATAAATTTTATGGGTTTTCATGCAAAATCCTGTGAAGGCGACATAAGCCAGTAAGGATCGCGACAGGGACAGGCAGATCGCGACAGGGCATGAAAAGGGTGGCGACAGGGCTGTCTGCTCAGGCAGTCAGAACGCGACGGGGTCTCCTGTCGCGTTCAGAACGCGACCAGAAAGGCGTCGCGACGGGCTTGAGAACGCGACCTGTCGGGTCATCGCGTTCTCAGGTCCGTGGACTGAGTCTGACAGAGCTCTGATCTGTCTTGGATTGCGGTCCAGAAACTTGCCTTTTTGACATAGAGTAGTTCAGAAAATCATAACTAATTATATACACTACGAAAAATCATGAAACTAGTTTTGAATTGATCCAGACATGCAAGGGTACTTCCAGTAATTAGGAATTTGAAAACAATCATGGTATCGATATGGTTCTAACAAGTTGAACAAGAAGCAGCTTGATTCCAGGTGCAGCAGAGATGAATGATTTAATTCGAGCAACATGCATGATAAAAATTAGGGCGCAAAAGATTCCTAACAACAAGTAGTATCTACAGTAAAATTTTCGTAGCATGGGAACAAGTGTACATGGAGATCTGATTTAAACATGATGACTCGGGGTTATCATCGATGCAGAACTTCAAAAATCAAGAACAAAAGATTGGCTCGATGGAAAATTATGAAACAAGATGGTTTTTGTTCCTGGTGATTGGAACAACCTACAGATATTTTTAATTGAGTTTTGCTCGTGAGATTGCCTACCTTTGACTCGATTTATCTTCTAGGGCTTAGAACTCCAAGAACGAAGGAAGAAGCTTGATGGATCTTCCTCTCCTCGATTTCTCCTCCTCCTTAGCCTCTTCTCCACCTCCAAGAACCCCTTTGCACGAGCTAGGGCCGGCCATGAGGATTTAAGAGGTGTACTTATATAAATACAAGTTCCTATTCCTACTACTACTCAAATTCCTCTTAATTCCGAGATTTCTTAACTCCACCTTTCCTCTCTTGCTTTCCAATCTCTAATTGGGTTAGGATAGTATCTAAATTCGTGCTAGACTATATGGGGTAGGTTTAGGAATCTTATTCCAACTCTAATTGCCACTTTTATTGCTTTAATAACCCCTTTCTAATTAGGAGATAATTAAACTCTGAATTTATGATATTTTCTCTATTATTCCCCTTTTTAAAATCTCTATTTTAACCCACTAATTTATAATGGGTCAATATAGCAAAGCCCATTACTCCTTTTCTTTTAATGGGTTTTATTTAATTCTCTCTTATTTGATTTCCTACATCTTCCTTTTATTTGATTTCCTAATTAAATAATATAAATATTTAAAATTTTATTTTCCCAAAATTTAGGGTTGCTACATTGAGATTAAGAAATGTTTATACAATGTTCTAAGAATGTAAATTCTGCTGTAGAAGTTGTTGGTAGAGTGAAGAATTTTAAACAATAAAGTATGCAACTGGAAGGAATACAAAAAAATTATAAGACAGATGTTGTATTTCTTTGATGTCATGTCATATAAATTTCAATGATACTTATTATGTCACCACGATCCAGTTTATGATCTTTCTGAATTTAAAAGTTGTATGATTGTATCACTCATGTAGGAAGAAACATGAATCCATTGAGGAAGAGCATAATTATGGAAGAGAAAACATACAAAGTAAGGGTAACCCTCTTGGTTGAAAGCTTCAGGAGCATCCTGCAAGAACAAATGTTTGAAATCAAGAACAAATATGCCGCATTTCTCACCATCCTTTTGTTGTGGTACCTGTGGACAGGTCATGCTTACTTAAGAGGAACTTGTTGAATAGATGTTGAACAATGAAAAATGCAGTCACCTTAGGAACAAGAAGTGAAAATTTTGCGATAGACTCCTCATCTTCACAACCTTTGGATTTATAGATATCAAACAAAAATCTGTGAAGAGAAACAACTTCACTTTCAAACTCATGGTCACAGGAACAAACATGAATATGTAAGATATACCTCCTTATATCTGGTTCTAATCACATAGGGTTAATATTTCCAAGAGAATCTAGCAACAGTAAGCAAGGACTTTTGGTTTTTGATAGAAAGCTTTTACACAAAATGACACAAGATGAGAAGGCTCCAGTGTCCCCTATAATACTTGCATAAAATTTTTGAACATGTAACACCTCGATTTTATTTATAAAAATAATTGGCCATTTGTGTATAATGCATGATGACGTTCTAATTAGTTTGATTATTACGCGCACTACCATTACTAAAATAAACCTTGGAAATAAATGCACATGAGACCACATAAATTAATAACCTAAATAAATAAAATTTTATTTAGAGAGAAGATTAAATTAAAGAAATATAAGGAAATTATATATATATATATATATATATATATATTTGATTTATTGCATAGTGATTACGTAAGATGGTTACTATTCACCCTACGTAACCATTGTTATGTATTAACACCGTTACGTGTTAACGCCGAATGAATCCTCCCCAAAGATTTCATCCCCACTGTTTGCAAATCCGCACACCTCATTTGTGGGAGCTCTACTTATACCCCAGTGGTCCTTATCTGAACCTATCTGCTGCTGTTGTTACTTCTTTGTTTGCTACTGTTGTTGCTGCTGTTTTGCTTTTGTCTGCTGCTGCTGCTTCTACTAAAGCCTGAGGAAGAAGAAGAAGGAAGGAGGCGCTGGGAGCTATTGGAAGGAGCTCCAGAAGCTCTATTCTTATTATTCTCACTTTTCTTCTAGCTAAGGTAGGAAATCTCGTTTCCTCTTCTCCCTTTTCAATTGTTATTCCACAAACATCACTGCTCTAAGGACTTAGTGTCAAAGAGAGTCTTGGCATTATACCCTCAACCCATCGTTTGAAGCCTCAACCCACTTATTTTGAAGGACAGAACCCAGTTTTTGTGAACCGCCGGAATCGGTCGACCGACCGATCAATTCGGTCGACCGACTCCCCCTCTTTCAACCACCCAGAAGAGAGAAAGAAGAGAGATGGGGGGCTTATAGCCTCCCACTTTCATGGAAAACCATGTACAATTATAATATAGTCCTTGCTCTTCTATTCTTGCTCATTTATTTCCATTCCTAGGCCCGAAAACGTTGTACGATTTGCGTCCGTACAAATCTAGTTTTTACTGGAATCAGTCGACCGAAACCAGAGATCAGTCAACCGATATCACCAGTCCGATCAACCGACTTTGTCTTTCCGGTCGACCAATCCTACAGTCCAACCCAGAAACTAGCACTGGCTAGGTTGGTCGACCGACTTTTCCGTTTCGGTCGACCGGTTCTCCCCTGGAACCCAGAAATCAGCACTGGCTAGGTCGATCGACCGACTCTGCCATTTTGGTCGACTGACCTTATGTTTTTTTTGACAAGACTGCTTCTTCCATAGGTGTCAGCAGCAACCCGGCAAAACTGAAACTCATATAATTTGATTTTTATTTACTTAAGATATTACATGTAAATAAGGAAGTACCCCTATTTGAATCCAATAAAAATATTAGAAAAATTATATCTCTTACTAATAAAAAGTCAACTCTCCCACTGAAGAAGAAAATCACGATTTTGGCTATTCCATCAAAATAGCATCTTTTTAATCTCTCACAATTTGGCCTATCTGAAAATCTCATAATTCAAGTAAACCTAGTAGAATGCTAAGACTCTAAGATCTGGTGAAAAATGATAAACATGCTTATGACTTTTCCAAGGAGTCCCTCTGTTGAATCCCAACATTTAATATATCTATAATGCCGAAATGTGATCGAATAAGAAATCAAGAGTAAATTTAAACTAATTGAGCAGAAAACTGTTCGGAGGCTTTACTAAATAAAAATTTGTTAACTGTCATTCTACAAATATAACAGGATTTCCATTTACAATCTCAAAGGTAAAATGCTGCCGAGGTTGGTCTCTCCACACACAAATCCCGATGTCCCGCCTTCTAGAACTGTAGATACTTGAAAATTAGGATTTGGTGAGCTAATTAGCCCAGTAGAATTCAATCTTCTAATCAAAGGACAATGATAATCAGAAATAAACAAGAAATTTAACTGTTTATACAGCTGGATATCAAGGATGACGGAATAACGAGTTAATAGATAACAAGTGTAAAATAGAAATGCTGAACAAGATTGCATGGTCAAGATTTCAGGATAACATTTCACGTTCTGGTTCATATACATATCCAACTCATGATAAAGTAACATGATGACTAATCAAGATTGTATTGATGCAATGCCAAACATCCACGGTGTTAGAATGTGGAGCCCGAACTCTCTAGCAGATCAGCATAAGGGGTAAGGTATTGTCCACTAAACATTATTTATTGCCATTTGACCCTATTAAATTACTCAATAATGTATCTGGTAATTAAGTGAAATTAATTACCTAATTTCCCTATTATTTAAATGACACATGTCTTCGTTTTATTCGCGTGATTTGTACACTGTTATCGCGTCCCTCTGCCTTCGAGCACTCGAGGCAAGATAGACAACGTTTCATTACTCACTTTCTCTTGACGTGGACCACCTCTCCATCGGAATACTCTCGACTGGACCAGAGACTCCTTGTCAAGGCCTCCGTAAGTCTTCTTGGCTTTGGCGCACGTCCTTAGCCGACGAGCTGGTTGTACCTTTAAATCCTGTTACACTTTTAGGGATCAGTACGATCCAATCGGCCTTAGTGAGATCTCTCTTATCTTGTGATCACGCCGGACCACTTGGCTCGTGTACGCGGCACGGCTAATGGGCGGTTGTGACTTCTACCAGACTGCCGGTACCCGACCTGGTGCTGTGAAACTGTTACTATCGTGGTTTATCGTTGTTTTACGATTATACTCCTATCTCATCTACTATCCTTGTACTCTCATCTGTTCACGTTCACTCTACTATCTCGTCTATTCATCTAGTACTCTCTTGAGACTCTTGAGCTGTTGTGGCTCCCATTGCTTGTACTATACATGACTGTCTAGCGCCATAATATGGGTCTGGTGACCTACTGACTTGAATGCTAAGTGTGCAGGGCACGGAGAGTGTCCGAGGGGCTCCAATCTAGTCCTGGGGGCAAAGAGCCACCCGAAAATACCTGCAGGGGCTATTGACGGTGTTATGCATTGCACCGGTTCTGACTATCTCGACATTGGCTAGACATCTAATTGTTTTACTATTAGTCTGAGGAGTTCAGACATATTGTACCAGTTCTGTGCTATTAGTGTGCTAGCACTGACTATTATAACATTAGTCTGAGGAGTTCAGACGAAATGTATTATCGTTAAACGGCTACTGTCCTAAAGTGACTATTGTCGTACTCGACTAGTGCACCGTTGTGCAACCATACACGCTATTTCTTTACATGCAATCTCGTTACACGCTATCTTGATATACAAGCTATCCTATTACATGTCATTTTGATACACGCTATCTTGTTTTACCCTATCTTGTTACACGCTATCTCGTCATGTTGTCATCCTACTTTTGCAATACTCTTGAGAAATGTATTATCATCTTGTACTATTACTCTCTCGACTATACATGATCGTTCTCTCTAGTTAACCTGCGTTACAAGACATTAATCACTTAAAGCTTGCTTGTTTACACGAGATATTAAGTCCTACTGAGCGTTATCGCTCACCCTTTGTTATTTGTTATTGTGTTTTTAGGTAAGTCAAGTGATGACCTTACATACAACAACGGGATTGGACTGGAGTGATGAGCGACCTGAAGTCATAGCGATGAAATGTCCTTAGTACCTTAGAGTCTAGCTAGATATTTACTTTAGATTTCTTTTTCCATGTAATAAAGTCATTGAGCCCTATGTTTTGGCTCTGAATTAGTGGTTGTAATAGTTTAGATGAATTATCAATAAAATGATGAGTTTTATTGCAATTATTGTTCATTAGTTGCTCTGATATTTGCGAACGTATGCGCAATTTACATTACCATACTCGTTGTTCATGCCTCCCTGATTTATTCCGCTGCTAAATTGGCGGGGCATGACAAAAGGGATCTGGTATATAGTTCTAAACATTACTAATATGAAGGGAACAAGGGGTACAATAGAGGTATGTTGTGACATGGAAATTTAAGGCAAGATGATAACTAGAAGTGCAACACCTCCTGACAATAATTTCTTGTATCTGTTAGGATGAGTTTCTCAATATGTTTGAACATAACATAAATGTTAGACAAAACATGGTTACAAGGAATAGAACAACACTTCTATGGGTGTTTTCAGAATTAGAGTCAAGTATGAGTACATGGAAAACACCTAAACATGAGGCTCTTGAGCAAGAATAAGAAACAAGAATAAGAAGAAAGAAGGAACTACACATGAGCGGCCAGGAATTTAGAAGATGAAGTACTGGAAATAAAGCTCAACTAAACAACACTTGCTTGCATCTAATAGGAAGATTTCTACAAGTATATGCTAAAACATGTTTACAAGAGATGAACACACAGTTCCAGTATGTATGTGATCATGAACTCTTTAGCAAAGGTAGGAGACAAGAATGAGAGAAGAAGAGAGAAAGAATCCTACACATGACTTTGAGGAAGATAGAGTCCTTTTCCTTCCCAACGAAAAGGTCCACATCAACAAAAGGAAGCAGTAGGTACATCAAGTGCAAGTGTAGTGTGGCCCACCAAAGAGGAAGCAGTAGAAGCAGCCACGACAAGTGGTTGCAGCAGCTCCAGCAGCTACAACTCCAGCAGGACAACAACAGGACAATAGCAGTAGAGCAGGAAGATACAAGAGTAGGAAGTGGAAAGATCCACACGATGGGTGGAGGAAGGACTTATATAAGCTCCCAGGTGTAGACACACGAATTTTCCCATCGCGGGCAAGTTTTCGAGTTGCGCTGTAACGCCCAAAATGGCCCTTGTTTTGCCACGTAAAAGTATTTTCCCAATCTTTCTGGATCTCGCCCATTCTTCCTCGGTGCTTCCCCAGGGGTCTGGTCGCGGATTTGAACCGCCCTTGTTATTCGCATCCAGCACCCCCGCCGTGATTCAGCGTCTGACAGCCGTCGGCTTGTAATCATGACTAAATCCCTGAATCGCGTCCGTGTCAGACGACGCGATTCAGAGATGTCAAATCCGAGCGTCCCGTCGGCTGACAGCACGCAGGGGAGTCGGTTGCCTCGAAACCATGCGAGTCTAAAACGCGTCCACTGTACTGGACGCGATTTTAAGACGGTTCAGCAATTCGCGCTTATCAAAACCGACATTCTTTAAACGCGGCGGCTGTCCTGGACGCGATTTTGACCCAGAACCTTAAATCTCAGCCAGCGCTTCACCTGGAGAGAGGGCTTTTCATTTGGGGTTCGGCCGGGGTTTTAGAGAGAGAGAGAGAGGGTTTTTAGAGAGAGAGAGAGTGAGGATTCTAGAGAGAGAGAGAGAGAGAGAGAGAGAGAGAGAGGGGGGGGTTCTTCGCGGCGGAGCCTTGCCTCGTCGCCGTCTTCCTCGCCATCCCCGTCCTCGTCTCCGGCCCGACGTCGCCGTCTTCCTCGCCATCGCGCACATCCAATGGAAGCCACGCCATCGTCGTCTTCCTCCTCTCGTTTGCCCTCCACAGCGCCGTTACGTCGTCCGACCACCTTGGGGGAGCACCCCGCTTTTCCTTCCCTCCAGACCCCACGCGGTCCTTTTCATTTTCATTTGGGCCCTACGTTGCCCCTTTTCCTTTTCATTTTACACATCATGCATGCACGCACCACTTTCCAATTTTAGGGGTTTAAAGACCACCCAAAAGGTGGTCCTTCCCTTTTTCCTATTTATGTTATTTTTTTCCATTATATTCATTTACTACACATCGAGCTAATCCGTTGTTTCTTTTGTTGTCTTTTTGTGTCAGGTACCCCGAGCTGAATCTCCTTCGCCGGCTGGCCGTGGAAGGAGGAGGAAAGAACTTGCCCCCACATCCCGCGCGATCCACGGGTGAAAGGTACACATCCCTTCTCTTCTTTATGCCCCACGCGACGTTCTTTTGGCGCCCTCGGCGTCTGGCGATCACGGTCTTTATTGCTTTTATTGTCTTTTAATCGCGCGAAGGGCCACTGTTTGTTTTATTGCCTTTTTTCACGTGTATCCGTACACGTTATTGGTGTGGACTATTTTTCATCCTCCCCGTAAAGCGGGAGCGAAAAATAGGATCTACAACTTGGCGATCATGGTCTTTATTGCTTTTATTGTCTTTTAATCGCCCGAAGGGCCACTGTTTGTTTTATTGCCTTTTTTCACGTGTATCCGTACACGTTATTGGTGTGGACTATTTTTCGTCCTCCCCGTAAAACGGGAGCGAAAAATAAGATCTACACCAGGCTTCCATGCATGTTGGCACGTAACCAACATGTGGAGCCGTAGGAACCCCCTAAACCATACCAAGCCACGCTTGGCATGCATGGTTTCTAAGGCTTACACATAAGGTGTAAGCATGTAAGCCTCTACCTCATGTGAAGTGGCTTACCTAGCACCCTACGCGTAAGCCACCCTTATTTCCAAGAAATAGCTATCGTAATTGAACAATAAATCAGCTGGCCCTTTTTAATCCTAAGTTTATGTGTTCAAATGATATCTATTCATGTTAAAATTCAACCATAAGCTAATGAAAATGTTTTACAAATTATGGTAATTTTAGTTTAATTTTAGAATTTATTTTTCACCCAGAAAAAATTACTCGAAAAATAATTAATTCGGCTTAATCTCGAAATCTGCACGTCAATAATTCCGAATATTTACATTTCTAATATCCACATATTTTTCTAGAAATTATGGTATTTTTGGATTATATTTTCGTTATAGAATTCTGGTGTCGCCCTATCGGAGCGTGCACCTCTAAGTACGACACTTTAAATATCATTTATTATCTCCAATAAATCTTAAATTAAGATTAATTACATCTCATGGTAATAGTTATGTTTAATCATCAAATTATCCACATTTTTCTAGTAAATAATTTTTTGGGGTGTTACACCCTCTCCTACTGAAACAAAAGTCAAACATGTCGTTCCGATCCGGTCGACCGATTTCCTCTTGAGTTTATACATGTTCCAACTTGCTTCTTTCCCAGATTTCTCATATAGCTTTATATTATTTAAACTTGGATCAACCAACTATCTAGCCTACTTTGGCTTTGCTATCACTGTACTCTCACATTGAACTTTCTTTAATATTAATGTTACTTCGAGATCTGTCCGAACTATATTAAAAGACTGATCAAATGGAAATGGGGACACCTTGGGTCTTCAGACTCTACTGGACCAATGCCTGTGCAATGATGCCGATCCAGTTCCGGGAGGAGCACCCGAACTCGGCCACTAAATCGGTCAATTCGAATTGTACCCGTTGAGAATGGATCTACTGAGTGTTTGACATAACACCACCTACTGCTAAATTTAGTCTACATTTCCATGAATTGTATTATGGCATGAATTTCTTTACTGTTTAGTTTTGGGCAAATTCTTTTATGATATCTTCATCGAACTGTACTTCAATATCTTTGTTGTATCCTCTTATTGACTGATATACTTATTATTCCTTTTCTACTACTGTCAGACTTATTGTTATTATAAATGGTAATTTCCTACTGAGCACAATTGCTCATAAATCCTACTTTTCTTTCAGGCATCTCAGATGAGTTTGACTCGCGAAGGGATTGTGTGCCGAGTGATCCATAAATTAGCAAATCTTACTTCTTTTTAGACTTTGTCACTTAAGTTGTTGTATATTTTAACTCTAAACTATCGACACATGTAATATATTATTCCACTGCAACTTTTTACATATATGCAAGACCGTCCCTGCTTATATTATCTCAATCTTTCTGTCACCTCTGAAAATAGTATATGAGTAGGACGTGACAGAACAAATGTTGCAACATGCATGTATCATGATAGTAAAAGTGCATAGAAAAAAACTCACCAACAAATGATTGGAACAAACACATATTTCCAGAAAAATATCTACTTTTTCTTGATCCACGCGTTAGCATCTTACTTTGTGAGGGCCCATCCATATACAATGAAAACCATAAGCAATCAAGGTATGTACAAATTTTTCTCTTTACATCAGAGAGTTTGCTCCACAGATACCTATAGTAAATAGTGGATAACACTTAAAATGGTGGACATCTACCAGAAAAGAATTTTGATAATACTACAATAATAACATTCTATAGTTACGATTAACAGTTACAGTTTTGGTTTCCGTAAGAATAAGTGTATGAGTACTTATAATTTTTTATAATTTTTATTTTTATATTATTAATTTTATAAAAATTGTAACAAATTGTGAATCTTTCCCTAATAAAAAAAATATATGTATATACCTAATCTGTAACTAAATAGTTAACGCCGCCAACCCAACGTACAAAACTTCTCCACCCCACCACTAAATTGGAAGAGAAGTTGAAAAGACCTGCTGTCCACGGTGCATTTTCATCCCCGAAACGCCAGGTCGTGCCTTTTTATCCCCAAAACGCCTTCTGCGGACTCCTCCGCCATTTCGCCGTCGGCCGGCCACAGCACGGCCAGCCCCTTCCCGCGAGGCGGTGACCTGCTGTCCAGCGCGGCCAGCGCCCTCCCTGCTTGGCGTCGCGCGAGTGACCCTGCTGGCTCCTCTGCGCGGCAGCTCCGGCGGTAAGTGTCCTCCGACCCTCCCTCCCTCCGTCTCTCCCCCCTCCGGCCCTCCCCCCCTCCGGCTCCTCCCCTTCTGCGCTCCCCCTCTCCGGCCCTCCCTCCCTCTGTGTGTGTCTCCCTCTCATCCCCCGATTCCCCCCACCTGGCACCTGCGCTCCCGGTTCCCCCCCTCCGGCCCTCCCCTTCGCGCTCCCCCCTCACCCTCCCTCTCATCCGGCCTCCCTCCCTCAGTCCCTCTGTCACTGTGTCTGTCTCCCTCTCATTCCCCGATTCCCCCCACCTGCGCTCCCAGCTCACCCCCTCCGGCCCTCCCTGCCTGTTCCGTGCGCCGCTCTCAGCTCCTCCTTGCTCTTCTTACCTATCGCGGAAGAACCCGTCCAGAACCTGAAAGCAGGACCACCCTTGTCGAGAACTCTTGGTCCTGGTAAGGTTTCTGTCTTGGGGTTCCCGTTCCTTTGTGTTCTTGCGCAATCCGTGTTCGTCTTGTCGGTAGATGTCGTTGGGAGTCTGATCATATCTTTCTCAGTGTGGATATACCTTTGCGGCGAGCACAATGGGTGGCCTCCCTCGGCCGCTGCGGGTGGTCGGGGCCGCCGCCGGTGTGTTGCTGGGTGGCTTTGTGGCGGCGACGTTGGGGGCGGTCGCAGTCTATGAGGCAGTGCGGAAGAGTGAATCAGCTAAATGGGTAATCTGTGAGTTGAGGGAATCCACCTCCTCTTACTTTTTCTTTCTGGATTCCAGCTATATATGTTGCTCTCTCTCTCTCCCCATTTGTTGTTGAGGGTGTTCTCTGTATTTTGGCGATTGTGCAGAGGATGGCGGATCTGATTTGTGGAGTTTGCAGGGGGAAAGGTTTCTATCCTTGCAAGTTATGCAGGGGGAATTCCACCATACAGTGGTCTCCTTTGTATGATCCGATCGTTATCAACCCATGCCTTTGCCCTACGTGTGATGGGAAAAAGTGAGTGAGTTCCTCCTCCTCGCCCTGGGTAAAATTTTGCGAAACTGTAGTATTTACTCGAAAATTCGAAGTTAGATACATGCTATACGTACTGAGCAGTACCAATGGGCTTTGGCCTACTTCTCATTATACCTGAATGGATGAGTATGCTGAAAGATTGATGTTCCTGGTTGAAGCGGAATTAGATTCCTAGATGATCATCTCCTAACATTTGCAACAATTAATGGACACTGACCCTGGCCTGACAACCAAGTGGTATCACGACGACAGAGTATCATTTGTTTTGAGTTAACTGGATGTGCTTTGGATTGTTCTTAATATTTAGAATCCAAATCGAATTGTGCGAGTACTGCACAAGTGATTTCATCAACCTATTCTGGATGTCGGGTTGATTTCTTTTTTGTTCCTTCTATCTCTGTTAACATGCCTTTTCCCTTTTCCCTCCTTGTTGCAGAGTGCAGCGTTGCCTTAATTGTCTTGGGAAGGGCTATGGGTGATCTCTTGTCATGGGTGTATCCTCTTCACATGGTATGCTCCCTCAGTCATCAAAATTTCCATCTAATTGCATTAAGATATCACTGAAAGCTGTGATCAGATTGAAAGCTATTTGACTATAAATGATTGCTTGTCTTGTAATGATTGTGAATCAAAAGAAAATGGTCATTGTCATTTATGGATGATTTTTGCGTTAAGTCTTCACTTTGTTCGGTGATGAACATATCTATTAACCCGTCAATATCCCTAATTTGACTTTCCACTCTTTTTGTAGTGCCATTATCATTTTTGCAGATGCCATTATCATCTGGTCATATCCTCCACCATTCCTCTGCTCCCGCCTCCCTCAACACCCACGAAGAAAAAATGGAAGAGAAAGGAAAGGAAAGAAAAAAGAAGAGAAAGAAAGGGAGAATAAAAAGGAGAAGGTGGGGTGGCGGACAACTTGGGCAATCTGCACTTGGCATAACTTCATCTGAAAACTTAAAGGCATGCGCAATTTAAGTTTCATTTCTACTACAAACATGA
Source organism: Colocasia esculenta (assembly GCA_014218235.1). NCBI lineage: Eukaryota > Viridiplantae > Streptophyta > Magnoliopsida > Alismatales > Araceae > Colocasia > Colocasia esculenta. The sequence continues at coordinate 3,565,590 of CM024764.1, read as the reverse complement.
TGGTCAAAATTTGTGAAGTCTCAACCTTGTTTTTTTCTAAGCTTGTGCAATGAAAGTAGGTTCTCATTCTTTTTTTATCTCCCTGGAGGTTATCCATCAAGTTCTTCATTTGTGAAGTCTCAATAAGTACTTATTTGATGAATGTGTAGTATATACTCTTTTCATTTCCTTTCGCAATGCAGTTAATCTTGGAACGAGGGTGTTCTGGGATATGAAGAACAGGCTCCCTCGAAGCATCACAACTCTGGAGTGGGAAAATAGTTTTGTTTCTGTTTACAGGAAGGATAATCCTAATTTCTCCAGGCCATCTTGTACAGGTATGCGCCATTGAACATGCCATCAAAATGTGAGCTTGTGCAATGCAGACTGTCCTTGTTTTATGATTATTGGTCGATGAATGAGGTATATTATTTTAAAGTTTGTTGTATTCACTTAATATCACCAGTCTAAGTTTTTGTTTTTCTTCAGATTTTAGAGGAACTACTACCGAATGGTGTGATTGTCCCCACAGCCTTTGAGACTGTTGGGCATATTGCCCATTTGAATATGAGATATGAGCATCTACCTTACAAGAAACTAATTGCTTAGGTACATAGTTGCCTATTTTTTTGACCAAATGCAGGAAGAATTATTTTGGTGGAAGTATTACATTGATAACTGATATTTTTTTTCCGGTGGTATTGGACAAAAACAAGCCAAAAATACAAACAATTGTCAATAAGATTGATACTATTCAAAATGACTACAGAACAATGCAGTTTGAGGTCCTATCAGGCATCCATTCTCTTGTAACAACTATGGTTGAGAATGGAATCCGTTTTCATGTTAATTTAGCTAGTGTATGCTCTTCTCCTTACAGATTGAAACAGCATTTGGTACCAAATAATCTGAATTTTTCATTGGTCTAGAGACTCTATTTTCGTACATGTTAGGGATGGAAGGATGTGATTTTCTTTGACTGTAGGATTTAGATTTGGTTTATTTCATGGCTTTGCTTTTATGTTTCTTTTTTTCGGCAGCAAATTTTATGTATCTGGGAGCCTCATGGCATTTCTTTGTTATTACTTTTGATAATATACTTACTAAAGTTAAGAGATTTGTTACTTGAAGGTATTGGAACACTAGGCTGGCAGTTGAAAGGCAAAGACTCATATGTAGCTTTACAGGCAATGATGTTGTTTGTAAGTGCCTCTTCTCTAGACTTTGATCACTCAAATCATGCATCCTTCGGTAATGGCCTTTGTCCTAGTGAACTTGCAACATTTGTGGCCTCTGCTCCATGGGGAATATAACTTGTTTCTTTCTTTCTTGCTTGATACCTTAAAAAGCACCTCAGAATAACTGGTAAACCATTAAGCAACCCACAAGTATATTTCTGACTCGAGGCTAAATCCTCCTCCCCTGGTGGTTGCAATGTCAATGCTAGTTTGTATCCGATGTCCTTCTGTTATTGTCTATTGACCCACCTATTCAAGCTCTTTTATGGCATTCTTTTCTGTGAACGCACTCAAATCCTAGCACTCTTATAAGGGTCTCAGCTCCCAATTATGTCTTATGAAGCTTTATTGTTGCTCCTTTGTCTCAGGCTGCATTATGATGTTCCTAGATAGTTCCTTGTTATGTTTTTCATTTCATTTTTAGCCTTTAATCCCTCTTTCATCACTGCCTGCTTGGGCAGTGGAGGCTTATTTAGTTTCATGCTTAAATTTTGTTGCAAATAAGATGTCCAACAATCTGTCAAGTATTGCAATTCAAATGGGAATGGCAGGCAACTATAATCATTGTTACACTTTATATATTGGTCAGTTTATTATCATCCATCGGAAATCCCTCCTTACATTCACTGGATATGAGTGCAATTGATGTATGTATGCCTGGTTTACTGTATTATTTCAGGTAAGGAATCTTGGATTTTGTTGTCATGTTAATCCTTTCCTCGGCTACATTTTGTACATGAGTGCTAATTACATATACATGCATAGGCCTGCAATTCTGTGCTTGTCCTTTGGCATGTATTGATCAATCTGCCTATGTTCTATGTTGCAATGTTTTGTTTTAATTATGTTGCAATTGGAAGGTATCTTGTTGATTGTTGATGCTAATCTTCACATCACTTTCTACTCTCTGCAAGTCATAGCTGGGTAGATGAAGTTTCTTCAAGTTACTTGTGTTCCATCTTCCTAGAGTATCTAAGGCCACCACCTAAATTGTCCTTTATGCATTGAACAGGTGATGTCTTTGCTGGTGTCGGTCCAATAGCCATTTCTGCTGCCAAATAATATTTTTTGAACAATTTTTTTCACAGGTTCAAGATGCTTAATAGAGGATGCTTAATGGATTGCTGTCATGAAGCAAGGATTTCACATATGTTAATGATATTCAAAGTTTAGACAGATTAGTGCATCATTGGTTATATTGTTTACTTTTTTGTGATGGAAGGATGTAATTTTGGATTAATAAATTTATATGTTCGGGTCTGTTAAACTATTTTTGTGATTTTGAAGGATAATGTGATATGTAGTTGAATGAATTGATGAAAAAATGTCATTATATGGCATGAATTCTGTGACAGATGGTTCTTTTCTTTTGTGATTGAATGAGTTATTGGTGTAGGAGAATGAGCACTCTGTTAAACTATTTTTGTGATTTTGAAGGACAAATAATGTGATATGTAGTTGAATGGATTGATGAAAAAAATGGCAGATGGAGATCGATTGTATGGTCTGTGAAAGTGATATGTAGTTGAATGTGATATGTAACTTTCACAGCTACAGGTGTTCTAAATGTGATTGTGAAGGATAAATGTGATATGTATAGTTGAATGTAATGAAGTTTTACTTACGGATGTACACTTACGGTTGTATGGTCGATGGTATAGATCAAGATGTAGTTACGGTTTTTAAACCGTAAGTAAGCTACAGTAACGGTTGCTGTGCTTACGGTTCACTTACGGTTCATAACCGTAAGACATTCCGTAAGTAAATTATTTTTGTTACGATTTTATAAGCTACACTTACGATTTATTGCCGTAAGTATAGAACAAGTTTGTTGTAACTGAACCTTGAATTCACTACAAGAAGGACTCAAATGCATTTGTATCAAGCTTCTTCTCTTCCAGAGTTTTTGTATCTTTCCTTAATCCCTCTCAATTTCTTTTCTCGTGTGTACTGAGGAAAATAGAATCATAGAATAATTGCATGAATGTTCTCAAATTCATTTGACGTCTTCTGCAACTTTGTGGCTTTTTTGTTGCACTGCTTTTATTATTTCGTATAGCATGGGATATCATAAGATTACTATTTTTTTTTTGTTTCAAGCAAAATGGAGATGAGTGAACTATACATTTATTTGGATCAAAATGCAGCGTCATGTGAGTGTTGAATGTTCTATTTCAAGAGAAATCTGGATGAGTGAACCATGGCCTCTTCAGCAGCCATTCCTTTTCCATTGCGTTATTTGTACCCAGAGATAGTGAGAAAGCTTGAATAGGATCTTGAGGAATTGAGAGCTGGTGTGAATGAGAAGCAAACTCTTTATGAAGATTGTGTTTTTGCAGATTTTATGATGATGAGTATGAAGCACCTCTAAGGTAGTTCTTTTGAAGTGATCCTTGAAAAAAGTTCTGAATTTGAGTTTTATTTTTGTCCCTTCTACGAGGATTATTAAAATGTTCAGTGGCGGCACATTTCTCGTATATGTGGGTTCTATAAAACCTCGACTATTATTTGTATGTAGTTAGTTTCACTTCGTTTAGAAGGCTTTCTATCGTGAACAATGACAATGTGGTGCCTCCAAACAGAGAACAATTGCAAGTCGTTTTCTAGCACTTGCAACTTTTGATACATGACTTTGCTCATTTTATTCTCGTTAATGTGCGCAAGCATCTTTAAATTGTTCAAGAAGTAATTATTTAGAGTATTGTGTAATAAATGCATGTCATTTGTGCTGTAGCATTATTCTATTCTTTGGAGTGGTTTATCATCATCTGGAGTATTAATTCAATTAGAAAAATCACCATGAAGCATTAAAATTACAGTCACTATCATTGGCACTCTAACTTGGATGCTTTAGTGTCTGTTTCTCTATTATTCTATTTAGTTGTGCTTATATCAAGATAGATCTTACTTCACCAAAAATTGTCTCTTTAATCTACATTTTCTGGTTAAAGATCTTATTATTCTTTATTTTTGAAAATAAGTTTAAACAATGCAAACCTTCTTAAATCCTTGGAAGTTAGACGAGATCTTTTAGTTTGAATAACGGCTAACGTGGGTTGTTAAACTTGTTATGTTGGATGAAAAGAGAAAGTGGCCTTTGATTGAGAGTTTTGTCTAATATTTAGGAGGCATATCTGGAAATACGATCAAATCAACATATATTTGAAAATCTTTTACACACAAACAAACATGTGAAAATGAATTCCGTAAATGTTTTACGGGAAAACAAACACCAGAAAATTTTCCAGAGAAAATATACGTGGGAACCAAATAGACAATTATATTTTTGATTTTCCTGTAAAAGTTAATCATTGGAAAACTTTTTCTCTATGAATATATTTTACAAGCAACCAAACAGACCTTTCCGTTTGTTTTCCTGTAAAATCTCTCACAAGAAAAGATTCTCCAGAAAAACCTTATGAAATTAGTTATTTGGTTGCATTGAAAAGTTGATCCATGAAACCATTTTCCTTGAAATCCTCAAATTTTGGCATCCGAGGTAAGACCCTTTTCCCTTATTTCCATTTCTGTCTTCCCCGCATAGCTGTATTGCCTTCGGAGCGGGCCATCCATGTGATGGCGTCGCCCATGCACGGTAGTTGCAGCGTTGCGGCGGGGGTTGCCACCCATGCTAATAACGCAAACGTCGCAGGTTTGAAACCTGCATGGGCCAACCAACATTGCGAGCTGTGAGGAAATTTGCAGCAGTGATGAACTGGGTTCCATCACGACCGTCTGGTTTTTCGGACAACTGCTGATCTTAGCTCGTTCTTCTTATTAACCGTATTATTTTTTAATTTTTTCTTATGTTCAATTAATGGTCGTAATTTTGGTTTTGAGGAAAATTTGTAGGATTGGTTATTGGGTTGGTAAAAGTTGGGTTCTTTGTTTTATTCTCGTGTATATATATATACTAGTTCTTTGCCAGTACGATGCACGGAAAGTTCTTAAATTTATAAATTTTAATAAATATTAATATCTAAAATAGTTAAGATAATTAGTTGTTTCAATATATAAATATCTTTTATATTGAAATTGGATTGAATTACATGTTTAGTCTGAATAATTTTTTTACGATGACTGAAAAAAAATTGTCTAAGATTCTATATGAATATAAATTTTCAAATTAAATGTCAAGAAAATACAACTTTCCCAACATCTTTATGTATGTAAAAAAGAAACAACATATCTAACAACATAGTAAGAAACATAAGAAATGTATATAGTGATAAATCCAAAATGTCAGTAAATAAAAAGACTTCACAAAAGTTTTCCCTGTGTCATGTAATTTTAATTCACAAATATTCATAACAACAGATGTCATCTCAACTTCAAACATCTTCTTTTTCAATTTTAATTTTTTTCATCTTGCTGCATAAATGTTGTGCAGGAACAGTGTCAACAGATAAATCTTCTCCACGATCATTGTCTGGAATACTTCTCTTCAATGGAGTAATGCTACTGGAAGAACATGTAATTGAAAAGATATCCTGAATCACAGATAGAGAATTTAATTAACATCACTTTATAATTAATACGACACTTTTTATAATTGAATACTATTCACTTTTAGAAATTTAAAATATGTAAATTAATTTACAGGTGCACTTACAGTATCCACATCAGTAATTTGTTCACCATGTTTGATGCTCTCATCCAGTTCAAGATTTTCATTTGATTCCTGAAAATAATAAGACAAATAATATTACTTTGAGCATTTAAAAAATATAATAAGTGTATGTAATTCGGTTAATAATTACAATTGAAGAAGACAAATATTCTTCAATTAAACTGTTATCATCCGTCACACGAATAACTGTATAAATAGGCCACTTTTACTGAAGGTTGAACTCCGAAATTTAGATCTTGAAGATGAATTTTTTATGAAGAAAATTATCTAACTTTCTGGGAACGACTCAGTATCTCCATCCTGTCAAAAAAGTAAGATGTTCTTATTGAAATATAATGAAATATGTTATAGGACTAAAATATCTTATGAGAAGTTACCTTTATCAATTTGTCACGTAAATTTATGGCAGTTTTATTAAGGATTTGAAAACTGTGAAGGATGTAGGAAGAGGAGGCTTGTAGTTTTCATTAAAATAGACAGGACATCAGATTATATTGATCCCTGTGCATTTTCCTATGTGATTGGAGGCTTGTAGGGCGAGGGTGCTGGGTAGAAGATGGCTGGAATACATCTTTCCTACCAACACAAAAAAACACAGGTTCTGACCTGTAAATATTTACCTATATTTTGGTAGCAGGCTGGTGCTGGGTAGTTTTGGTGCTGATGCTGGTCCTATGTCTGGTTTTGGGCAAAAGAATAGCTTACTGATTCATGAATGGCCAGTTTTCAATTCTATGCCAATGAGATGAAGCCATTCACATTTCTGTACGATTTCTGAAACCCAAAGCTGGTTTGCACTCATTTCATTTTTTTCCCCCACTTTCTATATCCAGTGAGCATTAGTACCCAAAGTTCTTCAAGATAAGATTCAAGTCTCAGATTTTACTATTGAATTGATGTTTAAATGCTAGCTATTTTTTCTCATATTCCCTCTACTTGGTTTATCAAGTAGCTGATTTTTCAAGTAGGTGATTATCATCCCACAATAATGTGCTCAACAGTTAGATTAGTGGAGGAAGCTTATGACATTGTAGCTGCCCTGCAGCATCACTTTTGCCCTTAGAAGGTGTCCACACTCACAGAAGAAGGCCCAGTGCCTCACAATCATAATCCTATCACATCTTTAATGCATTGACAAATTGAGATTGGAGATCAAGAATTAGTTTGCCTTAAGAAGAGTGGTTTCTTGAGTAGTATGTTGACTGTCAGTGTGATCGCGTTGTTGATCATGATTCCGTAATCATTAATATGGAAGTAAGAGTGATTAGTCAGTTGGGAGGAATCTAACTTAATACCCAGACCTTGATCAGTTGCAATGGCACTGCTGTTGGCATCATAAGATTTCTGTACACAGTCAGATGAGCGAGGAAGAGAATGTATGGCTCCTTAGGAGCACTGTATAAGACTGAGGTTTTTGTTAGCCACTGCTAGCCATTTCCCAACACCACCAATGACTGATATGCTGTCTCTAATAGCTAGTCAGATTAGCCATTGGAGAGCAGATCAGTCTCATCTGGTCCAATCCAGAACCAAGAATTAGGTTCTTGGCACATCGAAACTAAATACAGATTGACAGCTATACATGTCTCAATTGATTAAATGATGACATGATAAGTTTTCGATGCTGTATTAATGACATGATGTGAAATTGTAACTGGTGCAAAATCACCTTCTTTTAACTCTGGTGTTCAGAATGTTTTTAAAGTAAAGCTCTTTCTTCTCGTTTTTCCTTTTGTTTATATTGATCCCTGTGCATTTTCCTATGTGATTCACAAGAAAGAAACCTTTCCATGGCCGTACATCCTACTACTCCATAATTCACATGGAGAAGATGAACTGAATAGGAGAACCATGAGAAAACCTGTCCAAGTCCTGATTCCACCTGTAATCTTCAGAAATGTCCACTTATTGGTAGACTTACTTTCTTGAATTGACTGGCCATCCTTTTTTACCATTATTCTGTGGCAACACACCTGGAGACTTCTGCACATAGCTTAAGTTTTTGAGTTGGATGACCCAGCCTAATAAACTCCAATATAGTGTCACACAATTTCCCGATTCACTGTGCCTTCTCTATGTTAAAGTTCTGAATTATGTTTCCTACAGCAGTGTTCAGGCAGTTTTTAAAGTAAAGCTCTTTCTTCTCGTTTTTCCTTTTGTTTATATTGATCCCTGTGCATTTTCCTATGTGATTCACAGGAAAGAAACCTTTCCATGGCCGTACATCCTACTACTCCATAATTCACATGGAGAAGATGAACTGAATAGGAGAACCATGAGAAACCCTGTCCAAGTCCTGATTCCACCTGTAATCTTCAGAAATGTCCACTTATTGGTAGACTTACTTTCTTGAATTGACTGGCCATCCTTTTTTACAATTATTCTGTGGCAACACACCTGGAGACTTCTGCACATAGCCTAAGTTTTTGAGTTGGATGACCCAGCCTAATAAACTCCAATATAGTGTCACACAATATTCCAATAAATCAAGGGAAATGATGAATCACTACCACCGCCATCATGCTGCACATCCCCACAAAGACTATGACTCTTCTCCCAGTCGAATCTACAATATGTTCCCACCATGTTAGTTTTTGTTATGTTTCTCTCTATCGAACTCAATTTTCTGCATCAGGATTCAGGGAATGTATAATGCCATATTTTGGAGCCTATGGAAAATGCATCTGCAAATTGTTATTTTCAAAGAAATATGTTACCACCTGCTTCTCAGAAGTTTAAAAAAAGGTTTCATGAGACTTCTGCAGTATTCCTGTCATAAAAAAATGCCGTGTGTTGATGCATATAGGTTATCCTTTTATCCTGAAATTAGCCACAGATCTGTCCCAGATAAATGGGATGACAAACTTTTCTTGACCTCAGACCATATGCTTGTACAGTCTATGCATCTGGTTTTTGTCCTAATTTTAGCATGTGTCCCTCCTTAGTGACAAATCAGGTCCTTGTTGATTTATTTTTCCATTTGTGTTGTGGATACTTATGTGTTGACATAGTAGGAAAGATGTGTTTTTTTGAGTTGGTAGGGTTTTTTTTTTTAAGGAAGATAAATCTCTTTTTTTTTAACACAGAGCTTATACAGCACAGAAGACATAGAATTGATTTTGAGAACATGAAATTTCAAACTATTGGTATGTATAAATTAAGGGAAAAAATTACCTGTTGAGGCAGTGAGATAGTGCCAGAAGCTGAGTAGTAGGGTCCTTACCTTGCACACATGGACAATGAAAGACATATAATGAAAACATATATTACATATATGAAATTCATTAAATGTTGTATACTACTACTCCATAATTCACAGGAAAGAAACCTTTCCATGGCCGTACATCCTACTACTCCATAATTCACATGGAGAAGATGAACTGAATAGGAGAACCATGAGAAACCCTGTCCAAGTCCTGATTCCACCTGTAATCTTCAGAAATGTCCACTTATTGGTAGACTTACTTTCTTGAATTGACTGGCCATCCTTTTTTACAATTATTCTGTGGCAACACACCTGGAGATTTCTGCACATGGCTTAAGTTTTTGAGTTGGATGACCCAGCCTAATAAACTCCAATATAGTGTCACACAATATTCCAATAAATCAAGGGAAATGATGAATCACTACCACCGCCATCATGCTGCACATCCCCACAAAGACTATGACTCTTCTCCCAGTCGAATCTACAATATGTTCCCACCATGTTAGTTTTTGTTCTGTTTCTCTCTATCGAACTCAATTTTCTGCATCAGGATTCAGGGAATGTATAATGCCATATTTTGGAGCCTATGGAAAATGCATCTGCAAATTGTTATTTTCAAAGAAATATGTTACCACCTGCTTCTCAGAAGTTTAAAAAAAGGTTTCATGAGACTTCTGCCGTGTGTTGATGCATATAGGTTATCCTTTTATCCTGAAATTAGCCACAGATCTGTCCCAGATAAATGGGATGACAAACTTTTCTTGACCTCAGACCATATGCTTGTACAGTCTATGCATCTGGTTTTTGTCCTAATTTTAGCATGTGTCCCTCCTTAGTGACAAATCAGGTCCTTGTTGATTTATTTTTCCATTTGTGTTGTGGATACTTATTTGTTGACATAGTAGGAAAGATGTGTTTTTTTGAGTTGGTAGGTTTTTTTTTTAAGGAAGATAAATCTCTTTTTTTTTAACACAGAGCTTATACAGCACAGAAGACGTAGAATTGATTTTGAGAACATGAAATTTCAAACTATTGGTATGTATAAATTAAGGGAAAAAATTACCTGTTGAGGCAGTGAGATAGTGCCAGAAGCTGAGTAGTAGGGTCCTTACCCTGCACACATGGACAATGAAAGACATATAATGAAAACATATATTACATATATGAAATTCATTAAATGTTGTATACTCCTCAAAAGGAATTTTGGCAATCTGTTCCTACCCAATCCATTCTACACTTTCCTTCTGGAAAGTGCAGTTTATCAATGCTCACCTTCATATAGATGTGAAAAGCTAGGTTTCCTGTTCAGTTATCTTCTTCCTTTTTTTTTTTGTGTAACAATTGTTAGGTTACCTTCATGCACCATAATATGACCCCTGAAGATAACAGTCATTAATTTTTGTGCTTCTGTGTTGATCACCAGTGTGCTATGATAAACTCTGGTCAGTGCTCAGAGAGTTTGTGAGAGAGTGAAGATAACAGTCATAAATTTGTACCCCCATATCTATAATTTTAAAAATGCACTTTCTCAAAGGACAAAAGGAAAGCTATAATTTGAATAGTTCTTAATATTTAAATGGTTAAATGGACAACTATGTTTGACAGGACAATGTATCTATTTGAATAAAGCTACTGGGAAATAATGAGTAACAAAGCATCTGCAAAGTTTTGAGCTTGTTTTTGGAACACATCTAAATTATGTTTTGGACCTTTTAAAAAATGAAATCGAATTGTAACAATCTTTCTATCCAGATCCTTCACAGTTTCAGAGAATTTCACTGAAATCATAGCTGGAGGAACCATATTTTTACATGTCCTCTATAAGTAACATAACTGAAAACCTGGGCCTTCTGTCAATCACATTCTCCAATCATCTACTTGGTAACTTCTGCCATTTTCATATCTTAGAGTGCCTTCTGCAGTTACTACACATCTGGTCATTTGGCTATCTTCTGATTCTGCTCCAAAAGCTTGTTTATAACTATTTACTATCTTTTAGTGGATAGGTTTGTGAGCTTATTAGGGGAATCCAAAAGGAGGAGCCAAAAGCAAGACCTGCTAAAAGGACCTCCCATGGCACGTATTTTTAGGAATGTTATAAAAACATCTGTCTCTTGTAATTATGTGATCTATGGGCATCATCACCGTAATGATTCATAGCAGGAACATAAACATATCTGCTTCGGAAAACAGTATTAATCACCACTCTTTGTTGAGACTATGTTCTGATTCAATGGTATATATGCGTCATATCTAAGTTTTGGTGCTTCGGCTCAACAATACCTTTCAAAAATCAAGGAAGGTTCTGTGTTGAACATAAGAAGACTAATAACAGAGAAAATCAGACGTAGCAGAGAAAGTTTTGGTGCTTCAGCTCAACATTACCTTGAATGAAGCAGACTCCTCACCGAGCTGAACAACCTGCTCAGCTCCTGGTCGTTCCTCACAGCCAGCTCTATGGGCATCATCACCGTAATGATTCATAGCAGGAACATAAACATATCTGCTTCGGAAAACATTATTAATCACCACTCTTTGTTGAGACTATGTTCTGATTCAATGGTATATATGCGTCATATCTAAGTTTTGGTGCTTCGGCTCAACAATACCTTTCAAAAATCAAGGAAGGTTCTGTGTTGAACATAAGAAGACTAATAACAGAGAAAATCAGACGTAGCAGAGAAAGTTTTGGTGCTTCAGCTCAACATTACCTTGAATGAAGCAGACTCCTCACCGAGCTGAACAACCTGCTCAGCTCCTGGTCGTTCCTCACAGCCAGCTCTATGGGCATCATCACCGTAATGATTCATAGCAGGAACATAAACATATCTGCTTCGGAAAACAGTATTAATCACCACTCTTTGTTGAGACTATGTTCTGATTCAATGGTATATATGCATCATATCTAAGTTTTGGTGCTTCGGCTCAACAATACCTTTCAAAAATCAAGGAAGGTTCTGTATTGAACATAAGAAGACTAATAACCGAGAAAATCAGACGTAGCAGAGAAAGTTTTGGTGCTTCGGCTCAACATTACCTTGAATGAAGCAGACTCCTCACCGAGCTGAACAACCTGCTCAGCTCCTGGTCGTTCCTCACAGCCAGCTCTATGGGCATCATCACCGTAATGATTCATAGCAGGAACATAACATATCTGCTTCGGAAAACAGTATTAATCACCACTCTTTGTGAGACTATGTTCTGATTCAATGGTATATATGCGTCATATCTAAGTTTTGGTGCTTCGGCTCAACAATACCTTTCAAAAATCAAGGAAGGTTCTGTGTTGAACATAAGAAGACTAATAACAGAGAAAATCAGACGTAGCAGAGAAAGTTTTGGTGCTTCGGCTCAACATTACCTTGAATGAAGCAGACTCCTCACCGAGCTGAACAACCTGCTCAGCTCCTGGTCGTTCCTCACAGCCAGCTCTATGGGCATCATCACCGTAATGATTCATAGCAGGAACATAAACATATCTGCTTCGGAAAACAGTATTAATCACCACTCTTTGTTGAGACTATGTTCTGATTCAATGGTATATATGCGTCATATCTAAGTTTTGGTGCTTCGGCTCAACAATACCTTTCAAAAATCAAGGAAGGTTCTGTGTTGAACATAAGAAGACTAATAACAGAGAAAATCAGACGTAGCAGAGAAAGTTTTGGTGCTTCGGCTCAACATTACCTTGAATGAAGCAGACTCCTCACCGAGCTGAACAACCTGCTCAGCTCCTGGTCGTTCCTCACAGCCAGGTGGATGTGCCGCGGTATGATCCTGTTCTTCTCGCTGCGTTCCTCGCCAGCTCCAGTACCTCGGCGGCGAGGTACTCGAGGACCCCGAAGAGGTAGACAGTAGCGTCGGAGCCGACGCGTTGGGCGTAACGGCCGGTCTTGAGGAAGAGGGCGACCCGGCCGACGGCGAATCTTCGAGGCTGCCTGGATGGGGAGTATGCGAGGGCGAGGTTTTGAGGTGGCCCCGCGTAGTGCAGGGAAGGGCTTGGGTAGAACATACGGAAGGGAAAACCAAAAAAGGAAAATCTAGGAAGGTCTTGGGTATGGCATGAGGAAGGAACGAGATCCTGGGTAGAACATAAGGAAGGATCGCCGAAGAGGCCGACGCGCTGGGCGGGACGGGCGGGAGGGATCCCGGAGCATTCTTCAGTTTTGGCATCGGCATATCTCAGTTTTGGTATCGCCATCGCGGGAGGGAGAAAGAGAATAGAGAAGAAAGGGAGACCACAGTTTTGCCGGGATTTACATGGGCTGTAATACTGACACATGTATTTTTAAAATTGAGAATTATTATAATACTAGTTGGACATCCGTGCGATGCACAGTATTTGGTTATAAAATATATTAATAAATATATATTATTTTAATATGATAATAATAACATTTCAATTAGTAAACTACTTCTAACTAACCCTTGACCAGAGCTGCATTTGATTGTGAATCTTAGTTATTTGGATATAGATTTTGGGTTGAGCAATAGTCAAGTGCTTCAATGAATGAATGGAACATTAGAACTATGCATAAATCTAAATGCCCCCTTATAAATCTAATTGTCCCATACAAATATCTCATCCGATTTCATTCAAATATCTGATCCGATTACCCTTCAAATTCCTCATCTAATTACCACTACCAGTATAAAATAAATTATCTCTATACCTAACACCAACTCATTTGGTTGCCCAAAGTCGAAGTACATAATAATAAAAAAATCAATTAAAGTCAAGACTCAAAACAGCTCTTTCAGCTCAAGAATCCAACTATAACTACGGTGCCATCATACACGTTTCACGAATAACTAAGAACGGAGGAACATACATATCTGGATGAGGTAGCTAGCTATAAATTAATTCATAGATGTAGAAGAGAGAATATTAACTGGCCATAGATTAATTCTATGATAGCTTAATGATCACACATCTCTATCAAGTTAAAGACATTCTAATCAAATTATCAGAAAAATGAGCACTTAAGAGTAAAATATAACTATCATTGAACAAATGTAAGTTAGAAAAAAGTTTTTATAAAAAGTTTTTATGATAATCTATACATAAAATTCTTAACTACATAAGAAATATGAATAAAAAGAATTGTAGCCAAATACTGTACTCCCTCCATTAGTTTTTAAATCTGTTATACCTATTATTATTTTTTATTTATTATGAGATTATTCAGCAGAAAAAAAAATTTGTAGCCAAACACTGTACTCCCTCCATTATTTAAAAAAAATAATTATTCATCTTTGTTGCCCAGAACATGATAAATGTGTTTATTAATTCCAAAGATGCTATATTCAGGTGTTAAGATAATAACATAGGTGCAAAAATATATAAAAATACATAAATATATAAACAAAGCATTTCATCTACCTAAAATTTCGGAATATGCAAAAACATAGTCAGATATATATGAATCTATAATAATTTCTAAAATAAAGTAAAATTATATTGTTTTTATATTTTAAAAAATTATAAATGAAAAGAACTAACATTACACAATGTGATATTTTATAAAAATTTAAAACTAAGAAAGTAAAAAGATAAATTTTCAAGTACAGCAGTACTGTAGCGCTACAGTACGTACTGTAGCGTTACAGTAACTGATATTTAAAAAAATATAATTTTTATGTTTTTTTTATATTTTTTAAAAAAACTATAAATCAAAACAACTAATATAGCCCAATCAGATTTAAAAAAAATCAAACAAAGAAATTTTTGAATGAATAGTGAACAATTGTAGCGCTACAGTAACAACTGTAGCGCTACAGTAAGTGCGATTTCTGTGTGTGCATGTGCATGTGCGTGTGCGTGTGCGTGTGTGTGTGTGTGGGGATCGAGAGGGGGAACGGCACCCGCATTGCTGTCGAGGAATCCGGTCCTGAGGACGTCGAGAAAGCCTGGAGCTTGGGGCGGGAGGGGGTTGGCGCCGGCGCTTCCTAGCGCAAGGTCTCCATGGTGTTGGTGGAGTTGCACCTAGGGTAGTTCAGGGCCTGCTCCAGCGGAGGCCTCGGCTTCCGCTCCTGCTGTTGCAGCAGCTGCTGCTGCTGGTGTGGCTGCGGACTGGGGTAGCAGAGAGAGAGGGCGCCGGATGGTTTCTTCCATCCCTCATCAGAAGAAGCTTCCTTTCTGCCGCTAGCACCGTAGGCTTCGTCGTCCTACTCCTGGGGACGCGCCACTACCGGCGACCCAGGCCGGGGGAGAGCCCCTTCACCGGCCTGATCCAAGTGGTGGTCGCCGCCGCGAGGAAGTTGAAGGTGACAGGGGATCAGCAGGCCGACTACTACCATGGGCAGTCGAGCGTGACTGCGGCTGAGGCGCGGGAGATGGGAGCAGGTGACGCGCGGGAGTCGCAGGTTCCGGTGGCAGGTGACGTGCGGGAGGCCGCACGTGGGCGTGGTTGGTGCGTGGGGCGGAGGGAATGCGAACTGGCGAACAGGGGTGCCGGAGGTGGTTCGCGGGCAGGCGAGGGGGCCGCGCAGGTGTCTCGCTGCAGGGCGATGGGTTCGACTGGGGAGGTCGACGCGGAGAAGTGGAGAGAGAAAGAATCGGAAAGAGACTGAGAGAGAGAGGGTTCAGAGAGAGAAAGAACAGTGCGACAGAGGGAAAAAAAGAGAAACATACCGGTTTTTGACTGAGGAAGACGCATACCAGCGGAACTGTTGACAGGCACTGGGCTTGCCCAGTGGAGCCGCCGCAGGCGTGGGCAGTCGCGGCGAAGCTAGTTTCCCTCTAGCAGGACGTCGTGCTCGCCATGATCCGAGACGGGTCCTACAATTCCAAGTTCGCTGAGTTCCAGAGGGCGGCGTGTGAGGCCAGGTCAAAAGAGGCCGTAGCGGGGCCACCGCCGGCGGGACGCCACGTCGCCAACCACAACGGCGTCTTCTTCCATTCCACGAGATCTTCCAGAAGGAGCTGACGCCGAGTGACGTGGGCAAGCTCAACCGGCTGGTCATCCCCAAAGAAGTACGCGGTGAAGCACTTCCCGCAGATACCCACGATCGACAGGGACCAAGGCGGCGGCTGCAGGGACGGCGAGGAGGGGGCGACGGAGGGCATCATGGTGCAGTTCACGGACCTGCAGGGGCGGGCGTGGGAGTTCGGGTACTGCTACTGGAAGAGCAGCCAGAGCTTGGTGTTCACCAAGGGGTGGAATAGCTTTGTGAAGACGAAGCAGCTCCATGACAAGGACATCGTCACCTTCTACCGGTGCGAGACCGGAGCCTGCACCGCCGTTACAGTACCGAGCCTGCACCGCCGTTGCTGTGCCGAGCCTGCACCACCGAGAGGAGAGGGAGGCGCGCCATCGTCGCCTGGGGGTCGTGGAGGTGCAGCTGCCGCCGCCGCCTCCTTTCTTCCCTGCTCCAGGTTACACCGGGGAGAGAGGGAGTTGCCGGCCTGCCGCCCTCGTGTCGTGAGCCGTCATCTCACCGCCGCCGGGGTCCGCTAGAGTCGCCACCTCCACCTGTTGCTGCCGCCGCCTCCGTTGCAGGCCACCGTCGGGGAGCAAACGCTGTGGTTGCCGCCGCTTGTGCTCATGGAGGAGGAGCTTCCGCTTGTCGCCGTCGCCAGGTTGGCGCGCTGGTGAGCAGGCGCGAACAGCAGCACAACACGGGGGGCATCCCCTGTCCAGATCGACGGCATTGAGTGGCAGTGGAGAGGAGGAAGAGAAGCATTGCCACCGTCTTCTACAAACCGTCATCGTCGTCTTGCTGCTCACGACGCTGATGGGCATCAGCTAACCTCATAGCTTCCCCAACGACTTCACCAGGTCAGTGAATGTGTTGGAGGGAGGTTTCACTGGGAGGTTGGAGCGTTTGGAGGAAGGGGTGAAGGAGTCGGCAGGGTGATCGTCGCGGGGTTTTCTTTTAAAATAACTTAGTTTAAAAACTTTTTTAGTAAAATAACAGTCTAAAAAAAAAATAGCAATCTAGCATAGTTTCGACCGTGACGGGGCGCGCGCCCCAAAATAATTTTAAAATAAGAAGTTGGGAACGCGCCATCCGACTTATAAGTCGGATGCCGTCTTCCCGACTTCCCTGGAATTTAAAATTTAAAAAGGGGAGCCCGGGCGCCTCACAGTACAGAAGTCGGCCAAGGGCAGGCCGACTTGCCCTTGGCCGACTTCCTTGCTGGAAGGAAAAAAAAAAGATGTCTTCACTCCGAGGGGAAGGAAAAAAATCAGAAAAATTGTCAAAATTTGACAATATAAACCAATCACCTGTAGCTTCACCGGTAACTCATAATATCATGAAAAATAATTCATGTACAATCACAAACATTCATAATATGATAATAATAAATTGTACATAATGCAAATCAATCACATACAACTCATAGTATCATGAAACATAATCTTTGCACAATCACAAACATTCATAACATTATAATAATAAATTGTACATATTGAATCATTCAATATTTACATTGTCTCAAAATATTACAACATGTTCACAACAAATCAACGCTTCTTCTTTGTTAGCACACGTTTCCCTCGAACTCTAATCGTTCGTCGTTGTGTTTCATCGTTGCCTTCATCTTCCTCTTCTACATGCGGGGTAAGTTGAGTGCCTTCATCATGTATGTGTAAACCACCGATAATATGCGGTGGAGGTGTCGGTACACGAACTGGAGTAAGTGCATCTAAAACACCAGAATGTTGTGTCCATTGTCCCATTTGAACATCCATTTGAGAAGTGCCACAAGAATAAGCATCATATACATGTGGCCATGGTTTTGATGTCCAAGGATTTGCCCATGTATTTGGACCTCCTGAGCTTTGTCCTGGAGTATATTCCGCAGTAGATGGAATTGCAGGTTGCTCATATTCAGGAATATTTATCCGAAGCTTATTCAATGTGTCTTCTTGGAGCTTTAAAATCTCACTCTTCACATCCAAATAAGATGCTTCCGGATTTGTTATCAACAATTCTCTTGTGCGGAATGTCACGTCTACCTACAAATAAATGAACATTTAAGTATAAAAAAATGTTTTAGCCTAAAACTACAAAATTAATGAGTACTTACTAATGCACGCTCAATAGGACCCCTCGGACAATACGCTGTTGGTGGCTCCTCCGAGAATGGTGTCAAATAAAGATTTGACTGTTGCCCATACCATTGACGCCATTCACTTTGATCTTCTTCATGTGGTGGAGGTTCCAGAATACTATTTTCACGGTCATTCCACCTTTCAATTTTTAGCATGATATAAGAGCCAATTTTCCCTCGAACGTCCACGACCATCTTTACGATCATATCGTTCCGGTGCAGGTGGTATTATTTGAGGAGCACCAAATTGACGCCATACTCTCTCGGGCATATGCACCTCCATAACAGCCATACAAAACATCGGCACATGTGCACGCCATAGTTCTGAACTCTCTCTACAAATTGCAGCAACATGCGCTAAATCTTCTAGAACATACGGCTCCCAAATAATCTAAACAAAGAAATATGTGATGAGTAACACTGAAATTTTATAAAATTCATATATAACTCCGTTCATATGTATTTTTTGTAAATAACTTCTCATCACCTGACTTTCCTCAATCACATCAAACTCATTCCTATAGAATTCCCAAGTACGATTTGGCGCCTCTCACGTTAATCTTCTATGCCACCTAAAGTCAAGAAATGTGAATGATTATATAATTATGAGAGAATTTATAATAAAATTATTCGTAATATATGACAAACTTACCTCGCACCAAAACATACATCTCGTTGTGGATTTAATTGTGGTCTAGGGATTGGCCCTGCAACATGCATTCTTTCCCAACACCACAACTATACAAAGACATGCATGTTAATTGTAGTTAACATATATATAAGAAAAGACAACTAACATTTCTATCATCTATGCAAGTACCTGTAGTAAATGTAGACATCCTCCTATCCATTTCTCTTTTTTTTCAATGCTGCCCAAGTCAATTGACGATAGAGATATGCCAATACAGCACTCCCCCAAGACAACTTTCCACAATCACTGAAATCCTCCAAAATCCTAAGTATTGTATATGGATCTCATTTCCTGATGTGTCCGGTAATAAAGCTTTACCTAGTAAATACATCAGATATGCTCGGGTATAACAACGGACAGTGTGCATATTATGTCCTTGCAAATTCATTTGAGAGAATGTATCTCGCAAAAATATCATTGCAGACATGATTTATATTGACCCAAACATTCAAGTTTAAAATGCCGATACCAAGTAACTCTTGACACATATCTAAATATGATGGCCATCTGTCAGGAACCTGTGGGGCCGCAACTACAGGTTCTCCATCTATTCGTAATCCTACAACATAAATAAAATCTCTCAAAAGAATGACTGTATAACAAGTAACAGTACATCTAGAAGAACTTACGAGTTAGAAGTTGTACCTAAAATGCATGATACATCCTGTAATGTAATTGTCATTTCACCATGGGGAAAGTGAAAAGTGTTCGTTTCTGGACGCCATCTATCGGCCAATGCTGTAAGTAATGGCCGATCCAATTTTACCCATGAACATTTACTGACAATGTTGAAACCAGCCCGACGAATTAAAGTATGTACACGTGGATCTGCGGGCTTCCAATCATCTAACCCCAGCATGTGCGATGCACCAAACAAATAAGTACCATGCTATACAAGCCAAATTGAAACGCATTAGAAAATAACAATACAAGTAATCATGACATTTACACAATTCATCATGAGCATTTAAACGATATCAATCAATTACCTGTGGGTCACTAGATCTATGTGACTCCTGTGCATATAAAAGCACGTTATCCACATTATCTTCTTCCTCCATGTCTGTAAAAATTTAACATATATATAACAACATGTTAATGTTAAAACAATACATGTCAGCAAAAGAAGTAATGTAAAATATAGTGCATGAAATACAGTGTTGCAAGAAATAGGAAATTCTTACGTCCGACGCATTCTCTCACAAGTTTGCTTATTATGACCCGATTCTTTGCATAATGAACAATGATACTGTAATCGATTAGGATCCGAATCCATGGTCATTCGTCTTCGATTTTTTTTGGGGCGACCTCGAGTTGGTGTACGTGTTGGAGGGCGCAGAGGAATGACATTATACTGGGGATTAAAATCCGGCCATGAACGATTATCTGGCACACTGTGAAATTGACCTTCATATGTCAATTTATAATTTGCAGACGTGTACCAAATTGACACATGCATATATCGGTTCCAGTTGACATGACCTATTGCACATAGTGCATGAGCACATGGAAAATGTTGCAATTGAGCTAAGTTACACGTGCAAAAAATTTGACCATTGTCTTTCACGTCGATGCGGTACACTTGTCCATTCATATCACATATCTCAAATTCACCATAATTCAATCTAGCCTGAACTCTCAACTGTCGTGATTCAACTTGACGTTTTGTCATTAGCTCTTCATTGCATGGTGATAAACAAGTGGACATCTCTTCTGCATCCTGCCGATGTTTGAAAAATAACAACCGAAGGCGATGATATGTCATGTGCACTAACGCGTGTATGGGCAGTCCTCGTGCTGATTTCAACACACTATTAAGACACTCTGACATGTTAGTAGTCATGATCAAAAAACGCTTTCCTTCATCAGCACACATTGCCCAATACTTTGGTTGAACTTGAAGTAATCAATCACATGCGCCTGCACAACAATTTTCACGTATACCTTTCAATTCATGTTCAAACACTCGTGAATCATGAGCCATACCCGCCCTCCATATCCTGTCGTGTAAGCCAGCAACTCTATAATGCTTTTCACAATTCTCTCGATAATGTCGAAGACAATATCGATGAGCAGCATGTGGAAGATGTTGTTGCACTGCATGTTTAATCCCAGCATGTCGATCAGAAATAATACAAATATCATGTTGGCGTTCTGTTACCGGAGGAATGAGACTGACAAGTTCATGAAAGAACCAAGACCACGATGCTGAACTTTCTTCATCTACAATTGCATAGGCTAATGGAAAGATACCCTGATCTGCATCGACACCACATGCAATAAGAAGAACTCCACGATACTTGCCATGGAGAAAAGTTCCATCCATACTGAGAACTGGCCTACAATGTCTCCATCCATCAATGGAAGGTTTGAAACTCCAGAAGAAATATTGCAAATTTCTACTTGTTTCATTGTCCTCAACTTTAAAACTGTACACTGTACCAGGCATGCTTCTTTTTACAGCCTCCATATATCTAAGAAGATTAGTGTAGAATGATTCCCAATCTCCGAATATTTGTGAGAATGTTTTTCTCCGACTGTCCCAAGCTTTCATGTAAGAGATACTGCCATGGTAAGATAGTGACACAAGATCTCTAATTTCCTTTGGTCGAATGTCAAGACGGTCACGTACAACTGGAAGGATCAATCTTGATATTACCGACGATGACAATTGTCGGTGTCTTTGATTTTCAATAGGAGTGTGACATGAATGATGCGACTCATAACTTGTAATTTTTCATGCTCCTCCGGCTCTTTTACTACAACAAGCATGTAGACGCCATTGACATTGAGATTTTGCATAACAAATCAACGTTAAAATCTTAGAACTCAATCGATCGGTACGAAATTGGACATTTCGTTTGACCGACCATAGAGATATTTTGGTCATCAAATCTTCTTTGCTGACAAACAAATCTCCAACGTGAAGTTCTTCATTTGACTGTATGTTATACACATTCAAATTATCCACTTGAACATTTGCCGTATGCATCCATTCTGTCTCTTCATTCTCAATAAAGTATTCATTAGCTACGGCATTACCTATCCAATTCGTCATATCTCGTGAGACACATTCATTTACAACATGCAAACTATCAGTCATGGGTCTATTCACATTTGTATCATCATTCACATCATCGTCAGATAAGCTTTGAATATCCTCATTATCATCATCACCATCACTCTCACTATTTTCTAAGACTTCATCATTCATAACTGGAGCATCGTGCAACTCAAAATTTTCATTGACATTGTGACTTGGTCCAGCCTCATTCATAGCAGACCACGGGTAACTAGACGAGAAACTTAACAACTGGTTCATACTTCCTTCACAATGAGACCTACTACAGTTAACAAATATTTGTAAAATTTTTAGTATCAAGCTAAATTCACAAAAATACAATTTATTCTATGACATAACACTTACGAAGGGTGTACATCTCTTTGATCATCTGAAGGAAGACACACATTAATGTCCAAATTAGCCATCGTATGTGTCGGTGTACATGGGACCACATCCGATTGAGAATTTAATATTCTCGTCGTAACTGGACGTGTGGGTACTTCATAACCCATTGATGTTGTCAGTGAAGATGATGGTCTAAATGCCGCATTCTGTGTCATTTTTTCTACAAAGACAGTCAATGGTGCAGAGACACACAACTCTAGCATTATAGAACATTTTTCTTCATCATCAACTTCAATACAAAAACCATCATTATTGGGTACTTTCACATGAATTTTCAACTCATACTCAAGAGGATTAATTTTTGTTGCCCGATAAATTACGCTCTTGAGTTCATTGAACGAACAATGTGAAGATACCCTAATGATTGTTTCATTACCTCCCTCATATATAGCCACTCTACCATTTTTAGAAAATCTTCAATTATATAGAATGACCATAAAAACATTTGTAGATGAAATCTTATTATTTAATAGATGTCACACCTGCAAAATCATAATAAATAAACAAATCTTATTAATATTTCTCAATATCAATTTTTCCAATAATAAAGAATTCAATAAAGATCACATGTCTTGTGCAAAAAATAAATAACAAAATTATAATAACTAAAGCATTACAATAACAAATATTTTTAACATTAAAATTTCAAAAATTTCCACACAAAATCATTGCAATATTAAATAATTTTAATATTAAAATTAAAAAAAAATTCTTAGCCAAGGGGAGGGCTCGGTTGAGTGGGTCAATGGAATGGAAGATGTGATGGTGGAGGTGGGGTGACGGTGGAGGTGGGGTGAAGATTTGGGGGAGAGATGAGATGTGGGAAGAGGTGGTGAGATGTGGAGATAAGGGGACATGGGGGACAATGTGGGTGGGGGAGGGGAAAGAAAATGGAGGATCAAACCGGTGGTTCAGATCGCCGCCGCCGCCGTTGGGTCGCCGCCCGCCGTCGCACGCCGCCGCCCTCCCTCGCCGGTGGCACGCCGCCGCCCTCCCTCGCGGGTGGCACGCCGCCCTCCCACAAACCCGCCCAGCCGCTGGAAGGGAGAAAGTGGAAACGGGGGAGCTTGGAAGGAGAAAGGGGAAGGGAGGAAGGGAAACGCAGATGGGGTGGGGGTGGGTGGGTCTGGGTCAGGGGGGGTATTAAGAGGAAGTCGGCAGCCGCGCTGCCGACTTTCATACTTTTTTGTTTTTTTTTTTAAAGGCGTTTGACCCGTTGACTGGTCAAAAGTGTGTTAGATTGTTATTTTTTTTTTTAGGCTGCTACTTTACTAAAAACATTTTTAAACTAGGTTATTTTAAAAGAAAACCCTGGTCTCTTCAGCAGCCATTCCGTTTCAGTGGCGGCACATTTCTTATAGAGTTTTCTTTAAAAGTAGCATAGTTTGAAAAATTTATTAGGTAAATAGCAGAGGGAAAACTTTAATTAGCAGAATAGCACAGTTTTGACTGTCAAACTGTACTGACGCATGTGTCAGTACACTTTTCAAAAAATATATATAAAATAAGGAAGTCGGTTAGGGAATGACCGACTTCCTTACATTCCTGATCGACTTCCTTCCTGCAGCAGTTTTGTTTATTTTTATTTTTTGTTTTTTTAAATTAAATTAATATATTTAATTTTACATCGAAATAATATCTAATCAAGATAAAATTTTAAACATAAATTTATTAGAATGTGACATATTTTATGATAGCTTTAGTTTAATTTTTTAAAATAAATTTATTATAATGTCGAGTAAAAAGTACTTAAAAATTAATAAATTAAATTTATCTCGATATTTGTACTTCAGTAATTCTCAATATTCATAATTTTAGAATCAACATATTTTTCTGCTAATTATGATGATTTTATATTTATTTCTGTTAACGAAGTCCGGTGACATCGTGTCGGGGTACATATAGGGGTGACAATGGGCCGAACCTAAACCGGGTCCGTGCTGATCTAGGTCCAGCCCGACCTCTAATCGTTTGGCCCAGGCTCGGCCCGGCCAGGAATGAGCCCCGTTTTGTTGAAGTCTGGCTTGACTTGAAAAAATTAGGTAAGGCCTGGCCCGACCCAACTCGATTTTATTTTTTAAAGATATTTTTACTATTTATTTATTTATTTTTACAATAAAATTAGTGTTCATTAAATCAAAATAACATAAAGTAAATATTAGACTAATCTAGCATAAACTAAATATTAGACTAATCTTACTCCAGGCCGGGCCATGCGGGGTTCAAAATTAAAAAAATGTTAAATTATCCAACCCAAGTCCATTCAAAACCGGGCCAGCCCAACCCAATTGACACCCCTAGGTACACACTTTTGAAGACAATACCGAAAATATGTTAATAATGTAAGAGTGTGTCTCAAAATTAAAAATAATCATATTTACTATTTACATAAAATATAATTATTTTTAATTTTTTATTTAAAATATTTTTATTATTAATATAATTTTGATACTATAACAATCTGATTATTTAATAAATGGGAGTAACATAATCTCGGCAAAAAAGATACCACTGCGATAACCTTAAGTTAATGCGGAGTGTCTATGAGATGCGACTTTGAAGCGGGCTATCGCATGATATTTTTTTTAAGAAATAAATAACACAGTGATAATTCTAATATTCTAAAATTTTAGATTGAAAATTATATTGTGGAGCTATATTAATTTAATGACTTAACATTTATTTCATATTTGTAACAATTAGAAATAAGTTTATCTAGATTAGTCTAATATTTACTTTATTATATTTTGATTCAATAAACAATGATTTTATTATAAAAATAAATAAATAAACAGTAAAAATATCTTTTAAAAAATAAAATCGCGCCGGGTCGAGCTTGGGTCGGGCCTTACCTAATTTTTCCGGGTCAGGCCGGGCTTAAAAAAGATGGGCCTCTTCTCGGACCGGACCGGGCCTGGGCCAAATGATCATAGGTCGGGCTGGACCTAAGCCAGCACAAACCTGGTTTAGGCTCGGCCCATTGTCACCCCTATATGTACCCCGACACGACGTACCGGACTTCATTAACAGAAATAAATATAAAATCACCATAATTAGCAGAAAAATATGTTGATTCTAAAATTATGAATATTAAGAATTACTGAAGTACAGATATCGAGATAAATTCAATTTATTAATTTTTTAAGTACTTTTACTCGACAATATAATAAATTTATTTTTAAAAATTAAACTAAAGCTATCATAAAATATATCAGATTCTAATAAATTTATGTTTAAAATTTTATCTTGATTAGATATTATTTCGATGTAAAATTAAATATATTAATTTAATTTAAAAAAAACAAAAAACAAAAATAAAACAAAACTGTTGCAGGAAGGAAGTCGGTCAGGGAATGACCGACTTCCTAGTTATAAGGAAGTCGGTCATTCCCTGACCGACTTCCTTATTTTATTTTATTTTTTTGAAAAGTGCACTGACACATGCGCCAGTACAGTTTGATTGTCAAAACTGTGCTATTCTGCTATTTAAAATTTTTCCTCTGCTATTCACCTAATAAACTTTTCAAACTATGCTACTTTTAAAGAAAACCCTTTCTTATATATGTGGGTTCTATAAAACCTCAGCTATTATTTGTATGTAGTTAGTTTCACTTGGTTTAGAAGGCTTCCTATCATGTATAATGACAATGTGGTGCCTCCAAACAGAGAACAATTGCAAGTCATTTTCTAGCACTTGTAACTTTTGATAAATAACTTTGCTCACTTTATTCTTGTTAATATGCACAAACATCGTTAAATTGTTCAAGAAGCTATTTAGAGTATTGTGTAATAAATGCATGTCATTTGTGCCGTAGCATTATTCTTTTCTTTGGAGTGATTTACTATCATCTGGAGTATTAATTCAATTAGAAAAATCACCATCTGAAACATTAAAATTACAATCATTATCATTGACACTCCAACTTGGATGCTTTAGTGTCTGTTTCTCTATTATTCTATTTAACTGTGCTTATATCATGATAGATCTTATGTGGAAATGGGAATTTCGACCTTTTAAAATTTCTAAGTTTATCATGTTTTCTCATGGTCTTATGGATGCGTGTTGCTAATCCAAATCCCGTCGAATGCTACGCGAGCGATAATGACGGGAGATAAATCGGCAATTTGCATAGCGCAGGCGTGCCAGCCACCGTAGTGGCAACCAAGTGTTCTGCCTCCGAGAGTCGAAGGACTTTAAGTCTATTGTGCGCACCGTCTGAATTCATCAAACGAAAGTGAAGATCGGGTCGGGACCAAGATCCCGCCGTTACCTAAGCGCAACGACGTTAATTACATCTCTCAGAGAGAGAAAACTCTTGATTAATCGCCAGATTAGAAAGTCTCATGACCTTAAAACGGAAACATCCGATAAAAGATATATGCGAAGATGTAAATTTAATTGCGTCTAACGCGAGACGACCAAAATATAACACTCGACGCACTTTTGATGTTGTTTTAGATTTACTAAAAGAAGTTGAAATGGTTTCAACATTATTTGATATGATTTATTTTCTTCTGGATTTTCTTATTGAGTTGGTCTTTTATTGGGTTGCCTTTTTATCCGTTGGTCTTTTGATTTTATTTAAATTTGTTTATTTAATTTGATGTGGAACTCTATTTGATTTCAAGTGTCCTTTCATTTATCTCTCTTAATCTACTGAGTTTGAAGTTTATTTGAATTTTATTCCAAGTTAGAAGCTTAACCCAGAATTATCTGGTTTAATTTCTTTTGTTCAAAACTATTTTATTTGATTTGATTTTTTTTCATCCTGGGTCTATTTTGAAGTTTTTTTTTGTTGCATTTATTTCAATTGTTAAATTTAGGAAACCATTCGTGCCCTTTAATTAATTGATTTGAAATTTCTTGTCTTTTCACTGCTCGGTTTAAAACACCTCATTTGTTTTCTTTTTCTCTTTATTTATTTGAGATCATAGCATTTAAGTTGCTTTGGATGTTGTTGACCCGTTGGTTTGTTTGTTCCCTTTCAATTATCTATATATTGTTTTTTTTTTTAACCATTCCCTTATTAGTCTGGTTGCCCTCCCCCTTTTTTTTTACTCATTTCTGTGATGGCGGCCTATATGTGGGTGTGTGTTTAATGGGGGTTGGAAGATGGGCTGATACGGTGGAGGCTGTGCGTGGGTATAGGTGATTCGGCAGGGGAGTTGGTCGGCCAGGCTTTTGGAGCGGCAAGAGTCGGCTGGCGAGGATTTAAATGGGTTTTTTTTTTGAGAGGTGGGAGATGGTGGTTCGGCTGAGAAGTGGGTCGGCCAGGCTTCTTGAGTCGGCCAAGGGCATGAGTCGGCCACGGGTGTGTTGGCAGAGAGCCCCAAGTGGTTTCCATGGAGAGACGGGTCGGTAGCCTGGGTTTGGTGGAAATGGGATCCCTTTTTTGTGTTGTTTATTTTTTATTATTATTATTATGTTTGTTTGTTTGTTTTGTTATTTATAGATTTATTATTATTTTTTTGTTATTATGATTATCCTTCTTTATTTCTGTCTTATTATTTCTGTTAACAGCACTGCTATATGACTTTATTGCAGCCAGGCCATTGAGTCGGTCCAGGAGCACTGCCGGATCACCGGTTCAAATCTCCCCACCGACTCGGACTCGCCAGCCAGAAACACAGAATAGTGTGACACTCACAGGGAAAAATTCGGCAACACCTCCCCCGGATTCATGGGATGTGGGGGAGGTCACGGTATCCATCCACCACAATGGAGATAGTACCAAAATGGGGTATTGGCCGTGTACGGCGCTATCCAGATGGCACACGGTACCGATTCTCGAGGCATAGTCGTGGAGGAACCGATGAGTACCGAAGCCGAAAACAGTCCGATGGACAACCCGATAATGTACGAGTCTAGGAACTCGGACATAGATATCATGTTATCTAACCCGAGGCCTCATAGAACCTCATTTTTATATAAGTTGGCTAAGAACTGCTCCGCATGCATAAATGGGCCGCAAGCGGTTCTACCCATTTGAATCAGACTCAAGTAAGTCGGCCAGGGGGTGAGTTGGCCACGAAGCCTGGGTTGGCAGGAGGTGAGTTGGCCAGGGGGCTTGGATTGGCGGGAGATGAGTTGGCCAGGGGGTGAGTTGGCCAACGAACCTTGGGTCGGCCAAGAGGTGAGTTGGCCAGCAAACTTAGCAGAAATCTGATTTCGTTTAAGCAGCGATCTCTTCAGGAAAACAGGAAGAAAATGCGGCGTAAATTTAATTTTTGGAGCCAAACTCCTCTCGTTCAGATCTTAAGCAGGGCATGAATATCGAATTACTCAGCTCTTTTGTGCTTAGATCCAAAATCTGAGTGATTCGGCCGCAAACATTCATATTTGGGTTTAAACAGAAGATAGGGGGGATTATTGCTGTGGGGTTTGCAGCACCCCCATGAGTGAGGAGGGCCGGCGGTTCCCACTTGGGGCTTGAGCAAGACAAGGGCATTTGTTGGCCCGCTCATGCATGCCCTCAAAGATTCACAGAGACTGATTCAACAGGAACGAAACGCAGTAGAGGGACATTCTTAAAATGGTCAGATTGGGGCTAAACACAGGGCAATAATAAAGGAAAGAGCTCCCCATGGTTGGATGAAAGAGCCTTTCGTCTTTTTCATACACTAGGAGACTGGGCATCAAACGAATCCATCTCCCAAGTGCAGTAAAAACTTTTCTTTGATCGGAAATGAAACAGCCGGAAGGGGGAGCATGAAATGACACAAGATTAAGGAAGAAATGGTTGCTGAGCCAATCGCATGCACATTCCATTACATAAAAAAAAAGGGGTTCATATGCTCTGCCAAATATATGCAGCATTAACGGAGAGCAAAGCTTGTAACAGGAAGAATGACATTAGCATCAGGGGGGGACCTGACATCCGGGAAAGAGAAAGAGAAAAAGGGGCATACAACATATACAGACCAAACTCTCTCCTCTCCCTCTCCCTCTAAATCATCTCCGGCTACATCTCTCTTACCTACCTTCCTCTCTCCCTTCTGCAACTCTTTTCTTGATCGACTGAGAGAGAGAGCACGCCCAGCCTCTCAAAAACACCCGAGAGGAAGGGCCTCCCAACTCCTCCCTTTCCTCCTTGCTTCTTCCTCACGTCGCCAGCCCTTTTTCCCTTCCAGAAAAAGTTCCAACCGCCCTCCTCTTCGAGTTGCTTTTGCATAGACTTTTGTAGTGGGAGGGTGAGGGTTTGCTTAAAGTGACCCCTTGCATGGGGGTAATTGGGCCATAGGCAATGGGCCAACAGATGGGCCTATTCATGACATGCCATTGGGCCTAGCTTTGTTTTGTTATATTTTTTGATGTCCACATCTTACTTCACCAAAAATTGTCTCTTTAATCTACATTTTCTAGTCAAAGATCTCATTATTCTTTATTTTTCAAAATAAGTTTAAACAATGCAAACCTCCTTAAATCCTTGGAAGTTAGACGAGATCTTTTAGTTTGAATAAGGACTAACGCGGATTGTTAGACTTGTTATGTTGGATGAAAAGAGGAAGCGGTCTTTGATTGAGGGTTTTATCTAATATTTAGGAGGCATATATGGAAATAAGAGCAAATCAACACATATTTGAAAATCTTTTACACACAAACAAACATGTGAAAATGAATTCCGAAAAATGTTTTATGGGAAAACAAACACCATAAAATCTTTTCAGAGAAACATTTATGTGGGAACCAAATAAACAATTATGTTTTTGATTTTTCTGTAAAAGTTATCTCTTGGAAAACTTTTTCTCTATGAATATATTTTACAAACAACCAAACGAACCCTTAGTGTTTATCTATTAAAGACTACTTCAATCCAGTCCTCCTTTGCACTTAGAGGTAGGGCTGTTCATTGTTTGGGTTAACTCGAAAAGAGAGTGGTCAGTTCAATTCGATTTTTTATTTTGAAACCGATTGAACCGAACATATAATAAAAATAAATATTTTTTTTGCACAATTGAAATCATAATACAGTTGGTTAGTGTCTCTCATTTATATGGGCAAGTGCTGAGTTTCAAATGTAATACTGTCTAAATTTTTTGAATCGAATCGATTCGGTTCAATTCAATTCAATTTGAACCCATATTCAGTTCCTACTAAGAGGAGCTGGACTCATCCATTTTTCCTCCACTTAGTGCATCCGTCCCACAAACTTTCCCACCACCCCCGCCGTCATCTCCACTTCCGCCACCATCATCACTTCCGCCTCCTACACCTCCATCGCGCTTACCTTCACCAGATCACTCACGCCCACCTCCACCACACCACCATCTCCACCTCCTTCTGTCACTACCGTCCCCTCCACCTCGATCGTCCTGTCCTCTTTAACGCCATCCAATCTCCCACCTGCCCCTCCCACTACGTACTCTACTACGTACAGTCCCTAACACTCATTCCATGCATACAAACCCGATGCAAACCAAATCCACGCTACACCCTTAAATATGCATCCCCCATCCTCCCTTCTACGCCCAAGTCTATACGGTCTGCCCTTCCGGCTTCCGCCATCCTCAGTGGCGGCATGCAATGCAAGAAGAGGGTTATAAGTATATATACAACAGGGTTACAGCGGTATAGTACTGAACATGGTAAGTATCCAGCTCCCCATCCTTCGATTGTCACCCGGAAATCATGCATACGCTGGAGATGCGATACATATCACAGAGATTTTCTGTGATTGGTATCATTAACAGAGACTATATATCGTCTGCTATATATGTATCATCTTTGCGTCACTCAATTGCTGTCATCAATTCCCCGGTTAGTGTCGTCACTTCCATGCTATTTCCTTGTTTCCAGTTCCAGCCGAGTCCTCCACCTGCACTAGTCCTGACGTGAAGAATAGGGAACGCGCAAGTTTGTCTAGGTTCTTTTCTCAGTGGGCACTTTGAACGAACTATCGGCTGGTAAACCACCATGCATCCCAGCTTACATGTATTTGGATCGGAATGCAGGGTCATGTGATCAGTGTTGAATGTTCTGTTTCAAGAGAAATCTGGATGAGTGAACCATGGCCTCTTCAGCAGTCATTCCGTTTCCATTGCGTTATTTTTACCCAGAGATAGTGAGGAAGCTTGAACAGGTTCTTGAAGAATTAAGAGCTGGTGTGAATGAGAAGCAAACTCTGTACGCAGGGGCGGACGCAAGAAAAAATATAAGAGGGGGCCAAAATAAA
Source organism: Colocasia esculenta (assembly GCA_014218235.1). NCBI lineage: Eukaryota > Viridiplantae > Streptophyta > Magnoliopsida > Alismatales > Araceae > Colocasia > Colocasia esculenta. The sequence continues at coordinate 3,534,144 of CM024764.1, read as the reverse complement.
AAGATGCGAAAAGATAAAATATCTTAAATTTTATCTATCATAATAAAGTTCTTCGTTCTTTCAAGTCATGAAAATGATCTATAATTGAATCTATGTTAAAAGTTTCAGCAATTTCCTTCTCAATGTAGATGATCAAACATTAGTAAATAAGAGTAACTCATATCAAATAAAAAAATTATCATTAAACTTAAAAAAAATACAAATTCATATAAAACACACGGATAGAAGAAAAAATTCAAAATTTTGAGATTGAAATCTAAAAAAAATGCGGTTATGCTCTTGTACGTCAGGTTGATTTTATTAATCTTTCAGCCCAGATTCTATGCTGGTGGAGTGAGAACATTCTTCCCCTCTGGGGGAGGGTGCACTCTCCTAGCTCTAAGTTCTTGAGGACTGCTTCTATATATAAAAAAAAATCTAAAAAAATGATAAATTGCAGTACGTCGATACCTGATTTGATTTTAGACCTCTAATTCAATAGAAATAACAAGTAAACGTAGCGTTTGAAGAACAGAAGAAAGCTGCAGACTCACGTTCGCATACGTGGGCTGCCCGCTGCCGTCCTCTCAAATATCATCCCCGACTAAATTGAAATAGTCGATCACACGAAGAGGATAGATTAGCTGAAGTACAAGAAGTCCGAAGTGGCGAAGTCTACTCGTAAGTCATAACTGGATGCAGAGCAGTGACCAAAGTTTCAGAAAAAAAACAAATAAGAAAGGCAGCTATGACTATGAGCACGGGGGGGCGTACCAGGCGCTTAGGGAGAGAAGTCTATTAGGGTTAAAATATTTAGATGGTTGTTTCTTTAAAAAAACTTGGTTCGGTTTTTTTATTAAAAACCGGAGGATCCGGTTCGCGGTTCGCCTCTGCCAAAAAAAGGCGCTGCCATCAGATCTTTTTCCAGCGGTGGGTTTTGCACGTTCGCACCTCATTTTACATGGACAGACGCAGGGCCATTTTAACAAAACTTAACAGGTTGGGGGGGCCATGCCTCCCCCCCCCCCCCCATGCATAACGTGGGTCCGCCTCTGTCTGTACGAAGATTGTGTTTTTACAGATTTTACGATGATGAGTATGAAGTACACCTAAGGCAGTTCTTTTGAAGTGATTCATGAAAAAGTTGTGAATTTGAGTTTTATTTTTTCCCTGCTAGGAGGATTATTAAAATGTTCAGTGGCGGCACATTTCTTGTATATGTGGGTTCTATAAAACCTCGACTATTATTTGTATGTAGTTAGTTTCACTTGGTTTAGATGGCTTTCTATCATGTATAATGACAATGTGGTGCCTCCAAACAGAGAACAATTGCAAGTCGTTTTCTAGCACTTGCAACTTTTGATAAATGACTTTGCTCACTTTATTCTTGTTAATATGCACAAACATCGTTAAATTGTTCAAGAAGCTATTTAGAGTATTGTGTCATAAATGCATGTCATTTGTGCCGTAGCTTTATTCTTTTCTTTGGTGTGATTTACTATCATCTGGAGTATTAATTCAATTAGAAAAATCACCATCTAAAGCATTAAAATTACAGTCACTATCATTGACACTCCAACTTGGATTGTAACGTCCCGACGCGGAATATCGGAGCGGGATTACAGTTATTAAATAGTACAGAGAGAGAAAATAAATAATCAAACCATTGCACAATTGGATAACACCAAATAAACTCCAATTTCATTAATACTAGTTCTATGCCCGTGCTATGCACGGGAATATTTTAGGTAGATATATATTTTATGTATTTCTTAAAATTTATTTATTTAGATAAAATTTTAACTATTAAAAATAAATTATAGATCTATGCACGTGTCAGTATTTGATTTTTTTTCAAATATATATTAAACTATAATAAAATTATAAAGTATAAAATTAGATTTCATACTATTATTATGAGAGGAGTATTGGAACAAAAATATATCATATAAAAACATAAAATATTATCTATTTTAAGTTGAAGAACATATAAAAACATAATTTAATATATGAATTTAAAATTATTTTCAAACCAATTAAAAATAGACTATCTAATTAAATTCACACAAAACATAACAAAGCATGTTCTCTCATCTTTCAATCGCCTTTCCTTCTATATACAAAGTAAAAATAGAAGTAGAATAACATTATGTCCATGGATAATATGAAACATGATACCTTTATTATATATACATTTTTCGATCGGACGTTGACCCTGTGATTTTAATTTAAAAAAATATAGTTATTATAAAACAAATGTAAATATATTGAAATGTATAGTTATAAAAGATTAATTTCATAAAAATTATTTACAAAATCTTTTAATTCAAATTTTATTATTTCTCATATAATATTATGGACACAAAGTAGAAAGCAATCTTTATAGGGGTGTCAATGGGCCGGGCATGGACTGGGCCTGGTCTGGCCCAGGTCCAGCCCGGTCTCCAGATAACCGGCCCAGGCCCGGGACAAAGCCCGGTTTAAAAAAAAAGCCCAGCCCGGTGTCAGTTTTTGAGGCCCGGCCCAGGCTCGGTCCGGCCAGCCTGGGGCGAGCGGCGTGCGAGGTGGGGGGCGCGGGGAGGCCGAGGCGGGCGGGGGCGCGGGCCGAGGCGGGGCCACCACAAGAAAATGCGCTATTTCCGACGGAAGGAATCCGTCGGAAATCCGTCGGTATTCCGTCGGAAAAGGTGCCTTCCGACCGCTTTCCGTCCAAAGCTAGTCGGAAACTTTCCGTCGGAAATACTTGGTCAGAAGTTTCCGACGGACGACATTTCCGTCGGAATTCGGTCGAAACCTCCGACAGATATAATCCTTCGGTAAATCTGTCAGTATTTACCGACGGAATTGCCGACGATCTTTAGCCGTCGGTAATTTGTCGGTTCCGACGGATATTTATCCGTCGGCTAATCCGTCAGTATTTACCGACGGAATTACCGACGGTTTTTCCGTTGGGAATTTATAAATTCCGACGGATACTTATCCGTCGGAAAATCCGTCGGAAAAGTCACATTTTTTTTTAAAATAAGCAAATAAAAATGATTTGTCAACATTACTACAATGTCAAACCTACTACAATATTCATAAATTTAACAAATACTAACAATCAACATAAAATCATAAAATACAATAAATATAAAATCATATAGAATAATAAATACAAAAATCAACATAGATCTGCTGGATCATCTACTGTCCCTGCCTCGTCATCGTATGGAGCTGGATCCTATATTAAAACAAATTAAAATGAGAAACATTAATAATAAATAAAAGACATACAGTATTTTCAAAAATAAAATTTAAAACATGTGATTATTTCTCAAACTTAATACAATACTATTTTTAGATCCATCATTTTCTTGAGTGTTTTTAGATCCGTCCTTTGAATGCCCAACCCAATCCGGAGATCCAAATTGGATTCCGTCAGTTCCCACACGTCACTTTAACCCACCCGGTCGTGTCGGAGAAAACGGCACGTCGATCGGATCCCTATTTGGGATTTTAGACCCCCGGGTTGCGTCTTTTAACCATTTATATCTGTTTGGCCGTGTTTTTAGATCCGTTCTTTGAATGTCCAACCCAATCCGGGGATCCAAATTGGATTCCGTCAGTTTCTACACGTCACTTTAACCACCCGGTCGTGTCGGAGAAAACGGCACGTCGATTGGATCCCTATTTGGGATTTTAGACCCCCGGGTTGCGTGTTTTAACCATTTATATCTGTTTGACCGTGTTTTTAGATCCGTCTTTGAATGCCCAACCCAATCCGGAGATCCAAATTGGATTCCGTCAGTTCCCACACGTCACTTTAAGCCACCCGGTCGTGTCGGAGAAAACGGCACGCCGATCCGATCCCTATTTGGGATTTTAGACCCCCGGGTTGCGTCTTTTAACCATTTATATATGTTTGGCCGTGTTTTTAGATCCGTCCTTTGAATGCCCAACCCAATCCGGGGATCCAAATTGGATTCCGTTAGTTTCTACACGTCACTTTAACCCACCCGGTCGTGTTGGAGAAAACGGCATGCCGATCCGATCCCTATTTGGGATTTTGGACCCCCGGGTTGTATGTTTTGACCCTTTATATATATACTTGGGTGTTTTTTAGATCCGTCAATTGAGCGCCCGACCCAATCCGGAGATCCAAATTGCATTCCGTCAGTTCCCACACGTCACTTTAACCCACCTGGTCGTGTCGAAGAAAACGGCACGCCGATCCGATCCCTATTTGGGATTTTGGACCCCCGGGTTGCGTGTTTTAACCATTTATATATGGTTGACCGTGTTTTTAGATCCGTCCTTTGAATGTCCAACCCAATCCGGGGATCCAAATTGAATTCCGTCAGTTTCTACACGTCACTTTAACCCACCCGGTCGTGTCGGAGAAAACGGCACGTCGATTGGATCCCTATTTGAGATTTTAGACCCCCGGGTTGCGTGTTTTAACGTTTTATATCTGTTTGACCGTGTTTTTAGATCCGTCATTTGAATGCCCAACCCAATCCGGAGATCCAAATTGGATTCCGTCAGTTCCCACACGTCACTTTAACCTACCTGGTCGTGTCGGAGAAAACGGCACGCTGATCCGATCCCTATTTGGGATTTTGGACCCCCGGTTGTGTGTTTTAACCATTTATATATGGTTGACCGTGTTTTTAGATCCGTCCTTTGAATGTCCAACCCAATCCGGGGATCCAAATTGGATTCCGTCAGTTTCTACACGTCACTTTAACCCACCCGGTCGTGTCGGAGAAAACGGCACGTCGATTGGATCCCTATTTGGGATTTTAGACCCCCGGTTGCGTGTTTTAACCATTTATATCTGTTTGACCGTGTTTTTAGATCCGTCCTTTGAATGCCCAACCCAATCCGGAGATCCAAATTGGATTCAGTCAGTTCCCACACATCACTTTAACCCACCTGGTCGTGTCGGAGAAAACGGCACGCCGATCCGATCCCTATTTGGGATTTTGGACCCCCGGGTTGCGTGTTTTAACCATTTATATATGGTTGACCGTGTTTTTAGATCCGTCCTTTGAATGTCCAACCCAATCCGGGGATCCAAATTGGATTCCGTCAGTTTCTACACGTCACTTTAACCCACCCGGTCGTGTCGGAGAAAACGGCACGTCGATTGGATCCCTATTTGGGATTTTAGACCACCGGGTTACGTGTTTTAACCATTTATATCTGTTTGACCGTGTTTTTAGATCCGTCCTTTGAATGCCCAACCCAATCCGGAGATCCAAATTGGATTCCGTCAGTTCCCACACGTCACTTAACCCACCTGGTCGTGTCGGAGAAAACGGCACGCCGATCCGATCCCTATTTGGGATTTTGGACCCCTGGTTGCGTGTTTTAACCATTTATATATGGTTGACCGTGTTTTTAGATCCGTCCTTTGAATGTCCAACCCAATCCGGGGATCCAATTGGATTCCGTCAGTTTCTACACGTCACTTTAACCCACCCGGTCGTGTCGGAGAAAACGGCACGTCGATTGGATCCCTATTTGGGATTTTAGACCCCCGGGTTGCGTGTTTTAACCATTTATATCTGTTTGACCGTGTTTTTAGATCCGTCCTTTGAATGCCCAACCCAATCCGGAGATCCAAATTGGATTCCGTCAGTTCCCACACGTCACTTTAAGCCACCCGGTCGTGTCGGAGAAAACGTGTAACGTCGCGTGCTTTTCGGATCCATGCGGATTGTGTGTGTTGTAATTGTGGCGGCCGTTGTGAGGCCAATGCGAGTTAGTTGTGTGGAATGTTTGGTGTGGACGTGTGGTTTGTTCAGCTCAGGTGAAGAGCAGGGTTGGTCCTGAAATGGAACAGGACATGCTGCTGTTCAGTTGGAGTTGGCGTCCAGCTTCATGGACGTTTACATCATGAACTTAACGGCAGTAGATGTGGACGTTAAGGGGTGGCAGTTGCTATTGGCGACAAGGGGGGTTGACGCCAACCTGTCAGTTCTGCAGGTTATAAGCCTACCCGAGGGCAGTTCTCTCAGCTCTCACTCATTCCCTCTTGCCCCAGCTTGCTGCCCCCGAGTCTTTGAAGCTTCCAACAGGTTCCGAGGAGTAGTTGAACGATCGTAGAAAGCGTGACGTCGCCGAACTGTGCAAGGAAACGTCGCGGCGTGGTGCAATTCCCGTGGGAGCTCGCAGAGGGCTCGGCGTGAACGGGGAGTTTGCGGGAGATTCTAACGTGTTCTGAGGTAGGGGACGAACCCCGGTAGTCCCGTAGAAACATTAAAACACATCATAATCACTTAAACCAGCATGATGTTCCATGTTTGAATAGAGTTGCACCATGCAGGATGAAGGGTGGTTTGAGTTATTTAATGTTCAGAGCATGTTCTAGTGGGTTGTATTGGGTTCTAGCATGCTAAAGGAATGGCATTTGCATGTTTTTCAGTAGTTAGAACAGTTAGAAAACCCGCAGAGCCGGATTAGGGTTTCTGCAGGGGTTTATGGCCGGAGAACTTGGCGTCAACATCGTTTGCCGCCAAGCTCTTCAGCTATGATGTTAACGGCCAAATCCCTTGCCGTTTACTTGGTATAAGCGGCAGTCGATGTTGCCGCCTACATGTTATGAACAGCAAAGACTGAATTATGATATTTACCGATAATACATGTGTGTTGACGCATATGATGCACTGAGTGCATAAGGTTTCTGAGATTAGCGTACTAGGTACGCAGTTGACTAGCTCTTTACGTGTTTGTGTGGTGTTCACGTGTAGTGAACTACCAGAGCACGAGGTTTGTACGAGACTTCACGTGGTTTGTGTGTGACGTGCACGTGGTTTTGTGTACGTGGCGAGTAGTGAGACGCCTACCGTGGTTACCTCTCCAGTTGGGTGCCCCAGGTTCTGTGTGAGCCAGGCTGTTAGCTCGGGGCTTTGTCCCGGTACTTGTGTAGTACTGACGAGGTCTGTGTCGTCTGACCTGGACACCCTCACTCTTGTGTTTGAGTAGCACGTCCGGCTGAGGGAAAGACGACAGTGGGACAGTGACACGTGAGTTTGTTTTTAGTCACTTGTAGCGCGCTCGTAGTTGGGGGTACGGACACCAGTAGACGTACTGGACCCCAGCTAGTCCTTTTTTCCAGTGCCTCACTCTAGAGAGTTCCGGGCCAGGATCTCTAGAGGTGCCAGGCATGGGCCTGTGACCGTGTGGTTCGCAGGTGGTGGTGTTTAGTTGGTCTCCACAGTTGCTTGACTTTTTTCACGTGGAGCGGCAGCTGGACCTTTCGTCCGTGGCTGCGAGACTGGAGGGTTTTTACCTATGTTAGTTGTCCGAGTCAGTTTCTGGTGTCGCGAACTAGTTTACGTGGCTCGTGTTGGCTGTCTCTACTTTAGCTTGTACACCTGTACTGGTTTGCCGTTTATTTATTAAAGTTGTTTCTCGTAGTCGGCAGACGGTGAGTACTTTTACAACTTTACTTACCTGCTTAGCTGTTCTATAAATTGTTGGTATTGTTTACTGCTTTCGTACCTGCGGTCTTGCTTTGCTCGGTGTTGGGGGAGTTCCCTACTGAGCCAGTGACTAGAGAGGCACACCCCTACCCCCACAGGTGAGAGCGAGGAGAATGTTTCTCGACCGTCGTCCAGTTCAGAGCTGCGTCGTAGCAGTGCAGGGTCGGTACCTCCAGCTGTGTAGTAGCAGCTCCAATAGTGTAGTGTAGCTAGTTGTTTATTTTCTTCAGTTGTACCTCGGGGCATGCCCCAGGCTTTTGTACTTTCTTTCAGTTTTGTGGAAATTTGGCTATGTAAACTTGTGGAATATATATATATAATAAAATGGTGTGTTCCTTTGTGTTACACGGACTGTGGTTTGGTTTTCCTTGCGAGGCTTCGGCCCGTTCGCGGGAGGCGGATCCTTATTAAGCTTGTTATTGATTTAGTGGGCTTAAGTAAGGCGTTCCGTCACAAAACGGCATGCCGATCCGATCCCTATTTGGGATTTTAGACCCCCGGGTTGCGTCTTTTAACCATTTATATATGTTTGGCCGTGTTTTTAGATCCGTCCTTTGAATGCCCAACCCAATCCGGGGATCCAAATTGGATTCCGTTAGTTTCTACACGTCACTTTAACCCACCCGGTCGTGTTGGAGAAAACGGCATGCCGATCCGATCCCTATTTGGGATTTTGGACCCCCGGGTTGTGTGTTTTGACCATTTATATATATACTTGGGTGTTTTTTAGATCCGTCAATTGAACGCCCGACCCAATCCGGAGATCCAAATTGCATTCCGTCAGTTCCCACACTTCACTTTAACCCACCTGGTCGTGTCGAAGAAAACGGCACGCCGATCCGATCCCTATTTGGGATTTTGGACCCCCGGGTTGCGTGTTTTAACCATTTATATATGGTTGACCGTGTTTTTAGATCCGTTCTTTGAATGTCCAACCCAATCCGGGGATCCAAATTGAATTCCGTCAGTTTCTACACGTCACTTTAACCCACCCGGTCGTGTCGGAGAAAACGGCACGTCGATTGGATCCCTATTTGGGATTTTAGACCCCCGGGTTGCGTGTTTTAACCATTTATATATCTGTTTGACCGTGTTTTTAGATCCGTCCTTTGAATGCCCAACCCAATCCGGAGATCCAAATTGGATTCCGTCAGTTCCCACACGTCACTTTAACCCACCCGGTCGTGTCGAAGAAAACGGCATGCCGATCCGATCCCTATTTGGGATTTTAGACCCCCGGGTTGCGTCTTTTAACCATTTATATATGTTTGGCCGTGTTTTTAGATCCGTCCTTTGAATGCCCAACCCAATCCGGGGATCCAAATTGGATTCCGTTAGTTTCTACACGTCACTTTAACCACCCGGTCGTGTGGAGAAAACGGCACGCCGATCCGATCCCTATTTGGGATTTTGGACCCCCGGGTTGTGTATTTTGACCCTTTATATATATACTTGGGTGTTTTTTAGATCCGTCAATTGAACGCCCGACCCAATCCGGAGATCCAAATTGGATTCCGTCAGTTCCCACACGTCACTTTAACCCACCTGGTCGTGTCGGAGAAAATGGCACGCCGATCCGATCCCTATTTGGGATTTTAGACCCCCGGGTTGCGTCTTTTAACCATTTATATATGTTTGGCCGTGTTTTTAGATCCGTCCTTTGAATGTCCAACCCAATCCGGGGATCCAAATTGGATTCCGTCAGTTTCTACACGTCACTTTAACCCACCTGGTCGTGTCGGACAAAACGGCACGTCGATTGGATCCCTATTTGGGATTTTGGACCCCCGGTTGCGTGTTTTAACCATTTATATCTGTTTGACCGTGTTTTTAGATCCGTCATTTGAATGCCCAACCCAATCCGAGATCCAAATTGGATTCCGTCAGTTCCCACACGTCACTTTAACCCACCCGGTCGTGTCGGAGAAAACGGCACGCCGATTCGATCCCTATTTGGGATTTTGGACCCCCGGTTGCGTCTTTTACCATTTATATATGTTGACCGTGTTTTTAGATCCGTCCTTTGAATGTTCAACCCAATCCGGGGATCCAAATTGGATTCCGTCAGTTTCTACACGTCACTTTAACCCACCTGGTCGTGTCGTAGAAAACGGCACGCCGATCCAATCCCTATTTGGGATTTTGGACCCCCGGGTTGCGTGTTTTAACCATTTATATATACTTGGGTGTTTTTTAGATCCGTCATTTGAATGTCCAACCCAATCCGGAGATCCAAATTGGATTCCGTCAGTTTCTACACGTCACTTTAACCCACCCGGTCGTGTCGGAGAAAACGGCACGCCGATCCGATCCCTATTTGGGATTTTAGACCCCCGGGTTGCGTGTTTTAACCATTTATATCTGTTTGACCGTGTTTTTAGATCCGTCCTTTGAATGCCCAACCCAATCCGGAGATCCAAATTGGATTCCGTCAGTTCCCACACGTCACTTTAACCCACCCGGTCGTGTCGGAGAAAACGGCACGCCGATCCGATCCCTATTTGGGATTTTGGACCCCCGGGTTGCGTCTTTTAACCATTTATATATGGTTGACCGTGTTTTTAGATCCGTCCTTTGAATGTTCAACCCAATCCGGGGATCCAAATTGGATTCCGTCAGTTTCTACACGTCACTTTAACCCACCCGATCGTGTCGGAGAAAACGGCACGTCGATTGGATCCCTATTTGGGATTTTGGACCCCCGGGTTGTGTGTTTTGACGCTTTATATATACTTGAGTGTTTTTTAGATCCGTCAATTGAACGCCCGACCCAATCCTAAGTATATGAAATTAATACTAATACTGACCTGAGCTGCTGGCTGTGTGGGGCGTACTCCCTGCATTATTGACATGAACTGCTGAACCATATCGCTGAACTGCATCTGTAGCTGTACCCGCTGTGTCTCTATCTCTACCCGCTGCGCCTGTAGCTCTACCCGCTGCGCCTGTAGCTCTTCCCGCTGCGTCTGTAGCTCTGTACGTAGCTCCTCCCGAATGATGCCTCTAATGTCCTCTACACCACTGACGGGCGGCGCAGAAGATGAACTCGCGTGTGCCGGAGGAGCGATCGAACTGGCATATGAGGACAACACTCGATGAGTATCCAGGCTGTCCCCAAAGCCGTACACTCGACCCTTCCTCGGCACTCCCGCTGCCTCGACCCAAGCGTCCGCATCCAAATCTGGCTGGGGAGTGCCCTCTGTGTAGCGCTCCGCCATCGTCCTGTCGTACGCCTCCTGTAAAATAATTTAAAATTAAATTATTGAAAACAAATTACTTTAATATCATAATTGAATTCATAATTTAAAACTTGACTTACAGCAATCGTGCGGGCACTCTCGGTAACATAGTCATCCGTCCCCTTCCGCTTATGAGTCCGGTCAAATAACTCGCGGAAAGTAGGGGCACGCTCCAGGTCGTGATGCTAAAAATTCAACAAAATTAGTTACTTTCACAATAATAATCCATATGTATATATGAATCGAACAATAAAATACTTACCAATTTTTGACTGTGGGTCGCATAAGATACGGATCCACTAGTATGCACATTCTTCTCCGGTTGAGTTGCTCTGTTGCGTATTGCCGCCTGTGACCGCTGCTGCCATGGTCCAGCAGCCCAACGCGCGCAAAGGGACTCCCAATAGTCCCTCCGCAGCAAACAGGGCCGTAATCCACCCAAGCCATAGGATCCCGGTTGCCTGTGGTCTTCATTGCCTTGTCCCGTGCCTCCCACATCGACTTTCTTAATTAGTCTGGGCCGTAATCTCCCAGACGGCTCGAGCCCGAGGGAGATCCTCGGGTCTCGTGAACGCGAACCTCCGCTATAAAGAAATAAAATTAATCAACGTTCTGCAATAAACCCAAATGAATAATAATTGAATAATGACTTTAACTCTTCTAAAAAATAAAAATACCGTAAACATGTCAAATAATAATCCCGGACTGGCACCGGGACGTCTCTCCATGCATCCACTGGTCCTGGAATATGTGCGTGGACCAGCGTCGTAATATAGCGGGAAGCAGGACTGGGATCTATCTTCCCCCTGCAATTCCACATTAATTTTCTACATGAAATGTATATCCTAAATAACAAATACAGTAACACTGAGATGATGAACTTTACCCTGAGATCCATCATGGTTGTCGTCCTGGTAGCTGAGGCCCCTCCTCAGCTGCTGGATGCTGGCTCTCCACCTCTGGTGAGGAAAGACGAGGTGGCACTGCTCGGATGGTCGACAGGAGGCAATTTTCATACACATTAGAAAATATGAATTTCAAATAAACAAGAATATAGAAATTTACCTGTCGCTGGGACGACGGGCGTGGACGGGGAGGCAGTCCCTGCAAAATTTCATACACATTAGAAATTATGAATTTCAAATAAACAACAATATAGAAATTTACCTGTCGCTAGGACGACGGGCGTGGACGGAGAGGCAGTCCCTGCAAAATTTCATACACATTAGAAATTATGAATTTCAAATAAATCAATGTAGAAAATTACCTGTCGCTGGGACGACGGGCGTGGACGGAGAGGCAGTCCATTTCAAATAAATAACAATGTAGAAAATTACCTGTCGCTGGGACGACGGGCGTGGACGGGGAGGCAGTCCTGCAAAATTTCATACACATTAGAAATTATGAATTTATAATAAACAACAATATAGAAATTTACCTGTCGCTGGGAAGACGGGCGTGGACGGGGAGGCAGTCCCTGTAAAATTGTATGTACGTTAGTTCTCGTGAAATCAATATAAACAATAATACCCATATGGTTTTTGTGTACATATGCATATACCTGTCGCGGACCTGGAGGCAGACGTGGACGGGGAGGCAGTCCCTCTGCCAACGGACGTGGCAACCGTCCTACTGCGTCCTCCACGTACCATATCTCTATTGATACACATTATCAGATATAGCAAGTCATCAGCACTCAATTTGAAGTAGCAATTTATTATGAACATGTAATTAACAACACACCACGTCCTTACAAAATATGCAGTATATTATCTATATTCATCATCAGATGCTGAAGACATGTTTAATTCAGCATCATCTTCATCATCATCCTGGAATTCATCCTCATTATCTTGGGAGTCTTCCTCCACATCAGACTCCACCTCCCGCTCAGCGACATTTGGATCAACTTCTTCTTGTTCGTTATCCTTATGTAAGCAAATTGTTTCATTTATATCATGAACATTGTACTGCGTAGAAGCTGCCAACTCTCGTCCGTCACTCCGATCTGATTGGAAAAAGTTGTCATTAACACCTTCGAGCTCATCATCAGTCGGGAGAAGCTCATACTCAGGGAATAGTCTTGATTTCACTCTACATGCAGCCCACCAATCTCTTAATTTGAGGGATGTATAATTTGAATATATAAACTTGTTGGCTTGTGCCGCCAGGATGAATGGCTCATATGTACTCAATTTGGACTTATGCTTCACATCGATTAATCCATATGTTGTGTCATGACGAATAGATGTCGATCAAACCAATGACATTTGAACAGAAATACATTGTTGTCTTGTCCCAAAAATTGCAGTTCAATGACTTCTTCGAGAATGCCATAATAGTCAATTTCATTTTCATTGTAGGCACTTCCCTTCACACATACGCCGCTGTTCATCGTAGACTTATTCCGTCCATAATCTCTCGTGTGAAATCTGTATCCATTCACAATGTAGCCTGGATAGACACGTACAATCTTCGAGGGGCCAAAACTAATCTGTTGTACTCTTGAATCGGGAATGAAGCCTTGTTCAACCTATTATGAGATAAATAGAAGAACATTGAATAAATGACTTCAACTCAGTCTGTATAAAAACATAACACTTATGTTTTGGAATAATTAGACCATACTCGAGATCTTAACCAGTAGGAAAAGACTTCTCCCGTTCCTTTTCAACCTGCACGTCAGTTAGACGTGGATTCCGTCACAATATGACCGATTCAAACTCTCTGCAATATAAATATCACACAACCGTTAGGTTCTGCAGCAATGCACGCAAATGATGACGAATAAGCGTGGAGAGCTTACTGAATGTAGGGTTCTAGTTCTTCGCAATTCATGAACACGTAGATCTCCGCAGCTACCAACTCTCTGTCTTGGAGTGCGCGAGTAGATGAAGATCCGAACGCCCGTCCGGGACACTTGAATACAGAGAGTCGGTCTGACACCTCGGAATCTCCACCATCATCATTATGTGGAGGTTGAGTGCGTCGGTTCGTATTTCCGTGTCAAAGTACATCGAACAGAAGTTCGATATCTCCTCAATGAGGTACGCCTGAGTAATAGAGCCCTCAACTTGTGCTTTGTTGCAGACTTTCATCTTAAGATCGTGCATGCACCTACGACAATAATTCAAATGCATACATAAGTAATATAAAAGATCGTCGTAATGGCAATAAATTGAGATGTAGAAATATACCTCTCAAACGGATACATCCATCGAAATTGTACTGGTCCTCCGACCCTTGCCTCATATGGTAAATGGATGATCAGTGCTCCATTGAACCAAAGAATGCTGGAGGAAATATCTTCTCTAATTTGCAGACTGTCTGAATTATATTTTGCTCCATATTTTGCAAGTCATGAATTTTGAGTTCTGATGCAGATAAAATCCTGAAGAATTGACTCAGCTCAGTCATTGCTCCCCATATTTGTTTCGGCAACAACTCACGAAAAGCAAGAGGCATCAGTCTTTGCATGAAAACATGGCAGTCATGACTCTTCATTCCGTATATTTTTCCCTCGTTCACATTTACACAACGCGCAATATTCGAGACATATCCATCCGGAATCTCAATTGCTTTAACCATTGCAACATTTCCTTAATCTGTCTGGCCCCAAGCACATATGCAGCTTTAGGTTGCACCACTTTTTCTTGAACATGCTGTAGCTCTAGTTCTGGACGTTTGCAAAGTACTTTCAAATCGAAACGTGCCTTGACGTTATCCTTCGTTTTGCCTTTGACGTCCATAACTGTGTTGAACACATTATCAAAAACATTCTTCTCTATATGCATGACGTCTAGGTTATGACGTATCAAAAGTGTTGACCAATAGGCAATTCCCAAAAAATGCTTTGCTTCACCCAATTGTGATCCTTCCAAAGCCAGGGATTTGTCGGGTACTACCAGCCAGTTGTGTTACAGTCGGTAAGTTCTGGACCCGCCTCACCATGTTTCCACCAGACACCCGTTCCATATCTACCTCCTCCATCACAGTTGTATTTTTCATAAAAGAATCCTTTTGCTTTCGGAAAGGATGGTCACTGGGTAGAAACCGCCGATGACAATCGAACCAACAAGATTTTCCCCCAGATTTCAACACAAATGATTTAGAATCCTCCATGCAATAAGGACATGCCAACCTCCCATGTGTGCTCCAGCCAGATAACATGCCGTAGGCTGGAAAGTCACTTATTGTCCACATTAGTGCAGCCTTCAGATTGAAATTCTGTTTTCTGGATGCATCATAAGACTGCACACCATCTGACCATAACAATTTCATCTCATCAATCAACGGTCTGAGATATATGTCTATATTCTTTCCTGGACTTTTTGGACCCGGAATCAGCAATGAAGGGAACAGATTCTCACGCTTCATGCACATGCCTGGCGGAAGGTTATACGGTGTTAGGAATACTGGCCAACATGAGTAAGATGCCACCGAGCCTCCGAAAGGATTGAAACCATCTGTGCATAAACCAAGCCGTACGTTGCGTGGATCCCTTGAGAAGTAAGGATGAGTACGGCTAAAATGAGCCCAAGCTTCACCATCGGCAGGATGACTCATTTCACCTTCGTCGCGACGGACTCTTTCCGCATGCCATGTCATATGTCCAGCTGTCCTCGAGGACATGAACAATCGCTGCAATCTGGGTGTGATAGGAAAGTACCGCATGACTTATACGAAACATCCTTCTGCTTTGACTTGTCCCCTCTCTTGGGCTTGAACCTATCATGCTTACAAATACAGCATGATGTCTTATCTGCATCCTCTTTGTAGTACAGCATACAGTGATTCGGACATGCATCAATTTTCATAAAACCAAGCCCCAAATCATTCACCATCTTCTTCGCACGGTAAAAGTCAGCAGGTAACCTCTCTGATTGAGGAAGCATGCTCTTGACCAGTAAGAGAAGCCGGTCAAAACAACTCTCGCTCATATGAAATTCAGATTTCAAATTCAATAGCTGCGACACTGCAGACAACCGTGTATGCTTCTCACAACCATCCCATAATGGCTCATCAGCATCTCGAAGTAACTGATAAAATCTCTGAGCTGTATCATTCGGCACTTCTTCATTTGTTTGATCTTCATGAATATTGAACTCCGGACCAGCAGCATCGACAACCATGTCTACATACGTACTTGTGGAGGCAAAGTAATTAGCTGGTGCAGACGACTGAATATTCAACTCACCATGACACGACCATAACTCATAATGGCCAACAAATCCTCTCGTATACAGATGATGCTGCACATCCCATGTCGATATCCACTTTCTGTTCTTACAAGCCGAACACGGACATCGGATGTTACCCATCGGATCAACTGCTACTGATGAATTACTCAATGCAAACTCAATAAAACTGTCAACTCCGTCTTTAAACTCCTCGGTCACAACTCCATTCACTATTCCACGGTACATCCATGACCGATTCTCATAAGACATTTTTCCTACAGATTAAATGTCATGTCCCGAGTTAAAATCCAACACACCCTCACATCATTCAAGTACCATACATACGTTATATGGAGAGTCCCAGAGCTAATGGGTGAAATAAAACGTTGACGTAAAGATAATGAGTAGTAACATACATGAATATCAAATAAATTTGAGCACTATATAAATACTTAATGGTATTGAACATTAAAAACAACACAAACCGTGATGTCTTCATATTAGGCCACCACCACTTGATCCTCTTTATTCACCAGCTTCTCAGTAGATTTCCTAGGGAGTGAACTAACCACTGATATCCCTAAATATAGTTGCCAAATACATCTCTTCGTACATAATGGGAAGACATAACTTTGAGAATGTCAAGTTCTTTGACACAATTATTTTTCACAATTTACACCAGTCTTTTCCAATAAACATGTACATAGTACCACACCAACTGCGTCATAAGATTACAGAATATCGCACTCCTTTTTCATCTTGAACAATAACAGATAATCCACTTTTATTTTCTAAACTTTGTCTTTCTTCTTTCCGAATAATCTTTATGATTTTCGTCATCTTCTCTTTCACCAAAAGTAAACCATCATGCAATCTTCGAATATCGAGCGGAATATTTTACGTTCAAACAAACAAGTATTTTGATACGTTGGACATTTGTTCTTCTTTGAGTCTAATTTCCAATCGCGAACTCTCATCACTAATTACAAAAAAAAATTATAACATTTTATTCATGAGTAATTTAAAATATGAAATTAAATCATAATATGGTAAATATGAAAAATCTCTCAAATGGCTACAAATAAACATACGAATGTTGAATGATTAACTTTCAGTGTGAAATTTGTGAAAGTAAACAATATGTTTAACAAAGAAAGTCATTGCATTGTTTATTTTCATGTCAAGCGTAAAAAAATAACAGCGAGCAAGATAAATAAAAAATAACTTAATTTACCAAAAGCTTGAATATAAGCAATTAGGAGAAGGAACTGTAGGGGAAGGGGGGCGCCAGGATGGGAAGGGGGTGCTGGGACGGGGAGGGGGAGGGGGGGCATTTGTACTCGACGAATTGTACTCTTATCCTTCTTCTGGCGTCTGTATGTAATTTTTGTTTAGTTTCTATTATTGGTAGAATAACATTTTCTGAAGAGTACTCTTATCCTTCTTCTGGCGTCTTGTATGTAATTTTTAATCCTCATTTGATATTATTATAGATATATATATATATATATATGAAATGCGATTAATTTATATATATATCCCTAAATTTTTATCTCATCGCCTACACCCCATAGTTAACTATATTTCCTTATATATATAATGTTATTTTACTAGATCTATCCAATGATCATTAAATGGATGTTGAAAACGGACTAACCTGCCCCTCCCTTTAAAATCCACCAAGCATAATGGATAGAGAAATGCTGGTTATTTGGGCCCCTGGGTAACCCAGCTGAGCTGGATCGGCGTGCGGCCGATCCACGTCAGCCAACTACTCGGACGCCGAGAGTAACTAGCACTTCTCTAATGGATAATGTTAATTCTTTGGCAAATTTTTTCCCCTCTCTTTGGGTTGGGTAAGGATGTTTACATCTAAGTTCTTGTGAAATATTTGTTGCATTCTAACATCTAGCTAATCTGAGAGATAGGTGATAAGGTGCAGATTTTAACGACATATATGAGGATACGTTAATTTCCAAGAGATATATGTGATTAATTTTCTATGGATAAATCTTTCATTCAAAATCTAAAATTTACACATTTTCAGAAGAAAAAAAAATATAATTTTACGTGATGATACATAGTTTACGTAAAATCTCAACCATACGCTGCATTTTTCTATAAATATCCACTTTGTAGTAACAAAATTATAATAAGTTTATACTATTTTTTTGGAACAAATGGACAGCATTTTATCTATTTTTTGTCAGTTAACTCTTGTAAAATTAGCATAATTATGAGAATATAATATAAAGTAAAATTGTCTATGGCTTTCATGTAGTCATTCATACAAAAATATCACAAAGAACTAAGTCTCACAGGCGGCCTTAAATATAATTCAACATGTGTAATTATAAGCAAAGTAATAAAATTCTTCTTTCATATTACAAGCAATTTGCATCTTTCATATATGCAACAAAGTAATCTCCTTAAATTTAATTAGCATCATCAACATATAATATGTAGTAATGTACAACAAGATTCACAATCGGCCTATGACATACAGAACATGAGAATATGTTGCTTCATTTAAATCTTGTCCTCTGTTTGAACAACAATAGATCCATGTAATTGTAAAAATATATTAATACATGCAAACCATTAAGGAATGAAATCATAATTGATTTAATTAACATGATTAATTACTTGTGACAACATTTCTTTTTACCAAAACCATGGTCTATGTGAGTTCCTATACAATAAATAAAATTAATATAAAAAGATGGTAGATGGTAGCACATAGTACATATAAAAAGTAATAAAGAAAAGTAGTTAGGGTTAACCCCAACTCGTTTTAAATTTTTCTACATCTGATTAGACTTTATAACAAACAAATATAGTATTTTATATAGTTGACGACCATTCTAATAGAAAGTTAAATGGGTGGTGAAAAGTAACTAATTAAATTAAGTTTTTTTAGATATTTATTTAAAATAGATTAGTACATGTTAATTATGTTAATGTCACATGTTAATTCTTAATTTATATTAGTTTACATGTATTAATTTATTAGGGTGCAGGAGGGAGGGGGGCGGGTGCTGGGGGGAGGGGGGCCAGGTGGGAAGGGGAGGGGGGGTGTGCAGGGGAGGGGGGCCGGGTGGGGGGGGAGGGCCGGGTGGGGGGGGGGGGGGGGGGCCATCTCGCAGGGGGGGGGAGGGGGACCAGGTGGGAAGGGGAGGGGGGCCGGGTGGGGGGGGAGGGTGGGGGGGTGGGGGCATCCCGCAGGGGGGAGGGGGCCAGCAGGTGGGAAGGGGGGGGGGCCGGGTGGGGGGGGAGGGGGGGGGGGGTGGGGGGGGAGGGGGGGGGCATCCCGCAGGGGGGAGGGGGCCAGCAGGTGGGAAGGGGAGGGGGGCGGGTGGGGGGGGAGGGGGGGGGGCATCCCGCAGGGGGGAGGGGGGCATCGAACAGGGGGAGGGGGGCCGGGTGGGACTCACCGGGGAGAGGGGCGCCGGCGGCGAGCGGCGCAAGGGCGGCGGCGAAGGCGGAGCGGACGGACCGGCGACCGACGGCGAGAGAGAGAGAGAGAGAGAGAGAGAGAGAGAGAGAGGAGATGGAGAGAGAGAGCGAGGAGAGAGAAGAGAGAGAGAGAGAGAGAGGAGATGAGAGAGAGAGAGAGAGAGAGAGAGGGAGAGGGAAAGAGAGAGAGAGAGAGAGAGAGCGGGAGAGGGAAAGAGGGGGTTCGAGGGAGAGAAATAGGAGATTTACTGATGGATATTCCGACGGAAATATGTCTGTCGGAATATCCGTCGGTATGTTTTCATTACCGACGGACATTTCCGACGGAAATATTTCCGTCGGAACGGCCGACGGATATTCCGACTGACAGATTTCCGTCGGAATATCCGACGGAATTACCGACGGAAAATAATCCGTCGGAAATTTCCGTCAGTAATCCCGCTTTTCTTGTAGTGCGGGCCAAGGCGGGGGCGCGGGGAGGCCGAGGCGGGCGGGGGCGCGGGCCGAGCGGGGGCGGGGGGAGAGGGCCGAGGCGGGGCGCGGGCCGAGGCGGGGACGCGGGGAGGCCGAGGCGGGGGCGCGGGCCGAGGCGGGGGGGCGGGGAGGCCGAGGCGGGCGGGGATGCGCGGGGAGGCCGAGGCGGGGGAGAGGCGGGGGGGTGCGGGGAGGCCGAGGCGGGCGGGGACGCGGGCCGAGGCGGGCGGGGACGCGGGGAGGCCGAGGGCGCGGGAGGCGGGCCGGCCGGGCCGGGCCAGGCCAAGCCCGGAATCGGCCCAGATTTTTTCCGGGCCGGCCGGGCCGGGCTGAAATATAAAATGTAATAAAAAAATTAGGCTCAGGCCCGGAAAAAACCAGGCCGGGCTTCCGGGCCTCCGGGCCGAGCTTCCGGGCCTCCGGGCCGGCCCGACCCAGTTGACACCCCTAAATCTTTACCAGACGAACTAATATTATCAACCCCACAAAGATAATACAAATATTCAAAGAAAGTTACTGTGTCAAATAATAATATTTAAAGAAGGATGTGCACTGCCAACGTTCATCAAACACATATTCTAGTAAAAAGATCAACTCAAAAAAATAACATTACTCTCAGTCTAGTCGTCTATGTCATTTAACACACTAATAACAAAAATTAATAAAAAGGTGATTTAAATTACTTACGTGAAACAAATAAAAATGAATATTTATTTCAATTTGAATTGCTTTGTGAAACAAATTCAAACCTGCGCCGTCTGGACCCTGCCCGCCATCGTCCGGGGATGAGGAGGACGACAATGAAAGCAGCTTCAGCCGCTCGCGGGACAGTTGCTTGGAGGAGGAGGATGAGGAGGAGGAGGTGGTGGTGGCAACGGAGCTCTCTGAAGAGAGGGAGGCCCACGTCGGCACCCGTGTAAGCACCAGGGAAGCCAGCAAGACAAAGCCCTGCAACCTCTCCGGCACCGACCTCCGCTGCCCCGCGGGCTCGAACGCATGCGAGAGGAGGGCCACCCCGACGGCGTAGGCCATGGCCCTGAAGTAAACTGGGTACAACTTGCTCTGCAGCATGCCGAACTGCTGCCGCGGCAGCGCATGCGTCAGGACGTGGCTGGACACGAAGGTCACCCACACGTAGCACCCGTACGCCGTCGCGAAACCCAACAGATGCAGCACTGCTGCCAAAGCTTCCGCCGCCTTCTTCTTGGCCTCCTTGACCGTCTCGACCGCACCCCTCTCCATCTCCTTTGCCGTCTCAACTGTGCCCTTGCCCAACTCCTTGGCCTTCTCTGCGCCACTCCTGGCTTAATGTAATCCCAATGCCATTATAGATGTGCCATGCACGGGATTTTTATAGTAGTAAATCGGAATCTTGTCGAAGATAGTTGTGTGTTTTCTCTTGCATTAGGCCGGTGGCGTCCTATAACTCCGATCAGAGCATCTGAGAACATGCTTAGGCAAAATGCCTAAGCATGTGGCATCTGATGAAGGCAACCATAGTGGCATCTGATGCAACAACTCTGCTTAGGCAAAATGCCTTTGGTGAAGAAGGGGATTGTAACGTCGCGTGCTTTTCGGATCCATGCGGATCGTGTGTGTTGTGGTTGTGGCGGCCGTTGTGAGGCCAATGTGAGTCGGTTGTGTGGAATGCTCAGTGTGAATATGTGGTTTGAGCAGGTGAAGTGCAGGGTTGGTCCTGAAATGGAATAGGACCTGCTGCAGTTGAGTTAGAGTTGGCGTCCAGATATGTGGTCGTTTATGCATGATCTTAACGGCCTAGGATGTGGACGTTTAGAGTGGCGGTTGCTGTTGGCGACAAGGGGGTTGACGCCAACCTGACAGTTTTGCAGGTTATAGGCTCACCCGAGGGTAGCTCTCTCAGCTCACTCTCTTCCCCCCTTGCCCCAGCTTCGCATTCCGGTGTTTCTGAAGCTTCTAACAGGTACCGAGGAGTGGTTGGACGATCGTAGAACGCGTGGCGTTGCCGAATTGTGCGAGGAAACGTCGCGGCGTGGTGCAATTCCCATGGGAGCTCGCGGAGGGCTCGGCGTGAACGGGGAGATTGCGGGAGGTTCTAGCATGTTCTGAGGTAGGGAACGAACCCTGGTAGCTCCATAGAAACATTAAAATACATCATAACCACTTGAACCAGCATGATGATGCATGTTTGGATAAAGTTGTACCATACGAGATAATGGGTGGTTTGAGTAGTTTACTGTACGAATCATGTTATAACGGGTTGTATTGGGTTCTGATATGCTAAAGGAAATGCATTAGCATGTTTTTCAGTAGTTAGAATGGTTAGAAAACCCGCAGAACCGGATTAGGGTTTCTGCAGGGTTTGTGGCTGAGGATCTTGGCGTCAAGATCGATTGACGCCAGATTCATCAGCTAGGATATAAACGGCTATATCCATTGTCGTTTACTTCCTATTAGCGGCAGTCGATGTTGCCGCCAGCATGTGTTTCAGCAGAAATAGTTTTTTACAGTATTTATCGATAATGCATGTGCGTTGGCACTTGTGGTGCACTGAGTGCACATGGTTTCTGAGATTAGCGTACTGGGTACGCAGTTGACTAGTTCTTACGTGTTTGTGTGGTGTTCACGTGTAGTGAACTACCAGTGCACGAGGTTTGTACGAGACTTCACGTGGCTTGTGTGTGACGTGCACGTGGTTTTGTGTACGTGGCGAGTAGTACGACGCCTACCGTGGTTACCTCTCCAGTTGGGTGCCCCAGGTTCTTTGTGAGCCAGGCTGTTAGCTCGGGGCTTTGTCCCGATACTTGTGTTGTACCGTCGAGGTCTGTGTCGCCTGACCTGGACACCCTCACTCCTGTGTTTGAGTTGCACGTCCGGCTGAGGGAAAGACGACAGTGGGACAGTGACACTTGTGTTTGTCTTTAGTCACTTGTAGCGCGCTCGTAGTTGGGGGTACGGACACCAGTAGTCGACACTGGTCCCCAGCTAGTCCTTTTCCAGTGCCTCACTCTAGAGAGCCGGGCCAGGGTCTCCTGAGGTGTCAGGCATGGGCCTGTGACGTGTGGTTCGCAGGTGGTGGTGTTTAGTTGGTCTCCACAGTTGCTTGACTTTTCACGTGGAGCGGCAGCTGGACCTTCGTCCGTGGCTGCGAGACTGAGAGGTGTTACCTGTGTTAGCTTGTCCGAGTCAGTTTCTGGTGTCGCGAACCAGTTCACGTGGCTCGTGTTTGGCTGTCTCTACTCTAGCTTGTACACATGTACTGGTTTGCCGTTTAATTATTAAAGTTGTTTCTCGTAGTCGGCAAACGGTGAGTACTTTTACAGCTTTAATATCCTGCTTAGCTGTTATATAAATTGTTGTTATTGTTTACGGCTTTCGCACCTGTGGTTTTGGTTTGCTCGGTGTTGGGGGAGTTCCCTACTGAGCCAGTGACTAGCGAGGCTCACCCCTACCCCCACAGGTGAGAGCGAGGAGGACGTTTCTCGACCGTCGTCCAGTTCGGAGCCGCGCCGTAGCAGTGCAGGGTCAGTACCTCCAGCTGTGTAGTAGCAGCTCCAGCAGTGTAGTGTAGATAGTTGTTTATTTTCTTCAGTTGTACCTCGGGGTATGCCCCAGGCTCTTGTACTTCTTTTCAGTTTTGTGGAAATTTGGCTATGTAACTTGTGGAATATATATATAATAAAATGGAGTGTTCCTTTGTGTTACACGGACTGTGGTTTGGTTTCCCTTGCGAGGCTTCGGCCCGTTCGCGGGAGGCGGATCCTTATTGAGCTTGTTATCGATTTAATGGGCTTAATTAAAGCGTTCCGTCACAGGGATGCTCAAGGACTTCTAGATTATTTCAAGAACATGCAAGCAGAGAATCCTACATTCTTCTATGCCATACAGGTTGATAATAATAGTTGTGTCACCAATGCCTTCTAGGCTGATGCTAAGGAAAGAATGGCTTACCATTATTTTGGTGAAGCTGTTACATTTGACACGACATATAAGAACAATAAGTACATGATGCCATTTGTAACATTTTCATGTGTGAACCACCACTTAATTGCAACCAGTAATTTTTTGTTGTGCCTTCTGGGCTACTGCTGCGCCTTGCTCGGCGCCGCTCATGTTCTTGGTGATGGCGATGGCCAGGTCATTGGGGAAGAGGGTGCGCCAGACGAAGGCGTGGAGGAGCGTGGAGACAAACAGGACGGACACCATGGTGGAGGACACGAGCGACAGTGACAGGGCCATCCCCTTGGTGACAAAGCACGGGACCTACTCGGCGTACCTGATGGTGGCCAGCGACGGCGTCGTCATGGGGAAGGTGTACGACCACCACGCGACGGAGAACATGCAACAAACCCACGCAGACATGGCGAATCAAGACCATGGGGATCGAAAATAAGGTCGCAGGGGGAGGGTTTGTTTAGGAGGGTTTGTTTAAATTGTGTAACTGAGGAAGTGAGAAGTTAGATGGAGGGGGAGAGCGATGGCACCGGAGAACGTGGAGGGAGAGTAGTTAATGGAACTGCAGGAAGTGTGAGAGGGTGCGGAAAATAAGGTGGTTGGTGGGGGAGTGGGTGCGGACTTTTGCGTTTTGTAACTGTCGAAGTAAGAAGTGAGATGGAGAGAGACAGAGATCAGGAGGGTAGATTATTGTGGTGGTGCCACGTGGCTGCTCCAAACTGAGTTTTATATATATAGTATAGATTCCATCATCATCATGACCTAACTATTACATCAACGTATCAGAGCCAAAATTAGGGCCCAGAGTACTTTATTGAAAATCAAACTAATACATCAAACTATCAGACTCATTCTATACTAACTAACTACTAAAGCAAAGGTTGATGATAAGGGTCACTCCTGAACGTCATCCTCAGTTCCATCCTCATAAGTGTGGTCATCATCAAACTTATATGAAACACATTAAATAAATACGTAGGATGAGCGAATAACGCCCAATAGGACTTAATATCTCATGAACACAAGCATGATTTAATTGATTAATATATTAAATGGCAGGCTAACTAGAGAGAATAGTCATGTATAGCAAGTAACGATAACAAGAGAACAATAGCATCTGGCACAGGAAAAATAGCTCAACGAGAATGATAATAGAATGGCCATGTAACGATATATCATGTAAATTGCACAATGTGCTCTAGTAATGATAACAAGTGTACTGGTATAGATAGCACTTTGATTGTCATAGATTAATCTTGATAGTATGATGGCGCTGGATGCATGTCGTAACACATCCTTGATCATTTTAACTCCCATGGGCACTAGCACTTTTCGGGCGCTCCTCCCAGGACCTGATCGGGCCCCATTGCACTGGCATTAGTCATTTCTTTATCTTAGACAATCACAAGAATGGCCAATAGAGTACCATGAAGAGATAAGAGAGTACTACACGAGATAGATGAGAGTGTAGAGAGAACGTGAACAGACGAGAGAATATAGATAGTAGACAAGATAGGGACATTTTCGTAAAACAACGTAACCACACGATAGTAACGGTTGCACGGCACCCGGTCGGGTACCGGCAGTCTGGTAGAAGTCACAACCGCCCACTTAGCCGTGTCATAAACACTGGTTAGGTGGTCCGGCGTGAACCTAAGATAAGAAGGAAACGCTAAGGCATGGATCGTACTAATCCCTAATGTGTATCGAGTTTTGGGGTACAACCAGCTCGTTGACTAAGGACGTACGCCAAAGCCAAGAAGACTTACGGAGGCCTTGACAAGGAGTCCCTGGCCCAGTCAAGAGTATTCCCGATAGAGAGGTGGTCAAAGTCAAGAGAAAGTGTGTAGAAAACGGGTCCGTCGTGCCTCGAGTGCTCGAAGGCCGAGGGAAACGGTAACGGTATACAAAACAAGCGTATAAAACGAAGAAAATGGTATTTAATTAAATAGGGAAATTTAGTCATTTATTTTTGCTAATTTACCAGATATATTATTGCATAAATTATGAGGGTCAAATGGTAATTAATAATGTTATGTGTGTGTAAGTGTAAAGAAATCTTGAGGATATGATAAGTTGTACAAATGTCCTTCAAATAATTAAATTTATAACATTATTGCCATTTATTAATTTACCAAGTCGAATTAACTATAACATGGGTTAATCATGGCTAATTAAGGGGTATAAAGCCTAAACAGCAGGGCATATGCACAAATTTAATTTCTGGCCGCAATCTTCAAATCGCGGCGGACCTACCCGCCGCGATTGAAGTCGCGATGGGCGGCTCGGTCGCGGTCCGAGGACCGACCGGC
Source organism: Colocasia esculenta (assembly GCA_014218235.1). Lineage (NCBI taxonomy): Eukaryota > Viridiplantae > Streptophyta > Magnoliopsida > Alismatales > Araceae > Colocasia > Colocasia esculenta. Next base: position 3,508,099 of record CM024764.1, on the reverse strand, counting down.
CCGGCCCGATCTGTGCCAGGAATCGCGGCGGCTTAGGCCGCCGCGTTTCTTAACGCGTCACAGCCGCCGGCCGTGACCCCCCTGGTATTGCGGCGGGTCACGCCGCCGCGATATCAGGGAAGTCCGGCCTTTTTACCCTTTTTCCCTGGGTGAACCCTTCTTGACACAAAGTCACTCTAAATTCAGTATAAAATCGCACGGTGATTCAAAAAGCATAAAACTAGTTTTAAACGAAAGTAGACACATAGATCTATCAACATGCACGATTAATTTGAAAATAGACAAGGTTTAGTCATGCTTTGATCAAGTTACATATTGATGACCTAAACAGACGCAGTCAAAGTTCAACGAATTAATTAGAGATGGATACATGATGAAAATTAGGCAAACTAGAGGCATTTGAAAGCTAACATGATGTAGTATTTATGAGAATTTTCTCATGGCATGGGTTAATGTATGCAGGAGGTTTAAGAGTAAACATGAAGGGCCGGGTATATGGAACTGACAGGGATTCAAAGAATTAATTCTCCCTCATGGGAGATCAAAATGGAGCGAAATCGGAGGACTTTTGCTCGGGATCATGAAGTCTTCCTAGGGTAATTTTTACACGGATTTGACTTGAGAGATTGCCTACCTTTTTCACGGAGTAAAGAAATCCCTAGTTGGTGACGAAAATAGAGAAGAAATAACCCAAGCTCCAGTCCTCCTCCAAGCTCCTCGTTCTCCAGCCTCTCCCTTCGACTCCCAAGGTCTCAGCACACAAATGGGGGTTGATAGGGTCGGAGTAGGGTGTATTTGGTTGCAATTAGAGTCCTTAATCACCTAAAACTCTTCTTTTCTCCTCCAACTCCGAAAATTGTAATTATCCTCCTATTTCCTCTCATTTATCCACCAAATGGGGTTGGGAAGAGAGCTAATCTCGTGGCCAAAGGGTTTGGATGGGCTAAGGGCTCTTGTTTTAGATAATCATGGGTTATTTAGTGTTTATCCTAGCCCTTTACTATTTATTAATTAATTTAGATACGAATTTCACTTAATTACCTCTCCTCCCATGATGGGCTTCACCCTATTGGGCCCAATCTATTAGGTTTAGACCCTTAGTTTAACCCATTACTAATTTAGCTTAATGGGTATTAGTTAATTTCTTTTTATTTCACTCAAATTCTATTTATTCTTCCTTTATTCAATTAAACCCATTTTTCTCACTTATATAAATAAAAATATATTTTATTTTAGATTTTAAAAATCAAGGGTACTAATAGATGCTTTAGTGTCTGTTTCTCTATTATTCTATTTCACTGTGCTTATATCAGGATAGATCTTACTTTACCAAAAAATGTCTCTTTAATCTACATTTTCTAGTCAAAGGTCTCATTATTCTTTATTTTTCAAAATAAGTTTAAACAATGCAAACCTCCTTAAATCCTTGGAAGTTAGACGAGATCTTTTAGTTTGAGTAAGGACTAACGCAGATTGTTAGACTTGTTATGTTGGATGAAAAGAGGAAGCGGTCTTTGATTGAGGGTTTTATCTAATATTTAAGAGGCATATATGGAAATAAGAGCAAATCAACACATATTTGAAAATCTTTTACACACAAACAAACATGTGAAAATGAATTCCGAAAAATGTTTTACTGGAAAACAAACACCAGAAAATCTTTTCAGAGAAACATTTATGTGGGAACCAATTAAACAATTATGTTTTTTTATTTTTCTGTAAAAGTTATTCTTTGGGAAAACTTTTTCTCTATGAATATATTTTACAAACAACCAAATGAAAGTGTTTATCTATTAAAGACTACTTCAATCCAGTCCTCCTTTGCACTTAGAGGTAGGGCTGTTCATTGTTTGGGTTAACTCGAAAAGAGAGTGGTCAGTTCAGTTCGATTTTTTATTTTGAAATCGATTGAACCGAACGTATAATAAAATAATTTTTTTTTTTGCACAATTGAAATCATAATATAGTTGGTTAGTGTCTCTCATTTATACGGGCAAGTGCTGGATTTCAAATGTAGTACTGCCTAAATTTTTTGAATGGTTCAATTCAATTCGATTTGAACCCATATTCAGTTCCTACTAAGAGGAGCTGGACTCATCCATTTTTCCTCCACTTAGTGCGTCCGTCCCACAAACTTTCCCACCACCCCCGCTGTCATCTCCACTTCCGCCAACGCCACCATCATCACTTCCGCCTCCTACACCTCCATCGCCCTCACCTTCACCAGATCACTCACGCCCACTGTGGACACCTAAAAAAAAAAAACAACACAGCAAAACATGGGCTTGCACCTGCTGGCCGGCCTGGTCCTTCTAAGCAAAAGACCCATGAGAAAACCCACTAAATGATCACTCCACAAGGCCCATGATCCAATGACCCATTTACCCTAGGTAAGGGGGTCATCCTAGGTAACTTCTCACTCCCCCACTACCCAGGCAAGCCTGCCAAGCATCAGCAGGAGGAGGCGGCCACCAGGTTCCCTCTTCAGGAAACTGGGCTGCAAAAAAAAAAGGAGAGGGGTAGTGGCCTCTTGCTGGTTCCTTTTAGAGAGAGGGGACAGAAAAGGAGAGGAGCTTGCACTCCAAGAAAAGGTTGGCTGGGGGCTTCCTTCTTCCGTGGGCAAGAAAAGGTAGAAGGGAGGAGAAGAGGAGGTTTCTTCTGAGAGGCCTTGCGTGAGAAAAGCCAGAAGCAAAAAGAAAAGAAGGGGGGTTCTCCTGGGTTCTTCTGGGGCTGAAGAAGGTAAAAAAAAAAAGGGGTGTTCTCGGAGAGCTCTTCTTCTTGGGGTCTCACGGGAGAAAAGCCAGAAGATATAGAAGAGAAGAGAGGGGAAGGGGGAGGCGGCTGGTTCTGCTTCCTGGTTGGTGACGGAGAGAGGGAGATCAAGGCTCCCTTTCTTCTTCCTTTGGGCTAGTGACTGCTAGAAGATAGAGAGCTGCTGCTGGGGCTGCTTCTTCCTCTCCCATTGCCATCTACGCAAGAAGGCTCTTCTCCTCCTCCTCAGTCCAGCTGCTAGCAAAGCAAGGAGGGCGGCTTTGGCTGGTTCTGTGGAAGGTGGAGAGCAGTAGCTGAAGAAGAGGGGCAAAAGAGAAGAGTAAAAGGCCTGCATAAGGAGCTTCCTCCCGGGTCGGCCTTCACGTGTGTTCCCAGGAAAAGAGAGAAGCAAGAGTAGGGAAAGAGAAGAGGGTGAGCAGAAGGATCAAGAGAAGAAAGGGAGGGTGAGGAGTCTGCTGTGGCAGCCCCCACTTCTTTACTTTATTTGTTTTCTTTCCTCTCTTGAGTTATGTAATCTCCTCCCTCTCCAACAGCAAAAGAAATCCATCTATTCCATGTTCTCTTTGCGTGGCATCTGTTTTGAGGAGCTCTTGGGTGTGTAAAAGTGGTTCAGATGCCCTTTTATCCCCTTTGTCCACTCAGGTTTATATGAGACCGAGGTCCCTTGTGTGCATGAGATATGATGTGTTTCCCTTTCTATGTTCTTTTTCCTTTTGTTTGTTTTCTCTTGTTTTCTTCCTTTGCACAAGACTGTCCCCATCCCCCCATCTGGTAGTGGGAAGGCAGTTGGGTATTCCTCAGCCTACCATGGGCAGTCCATGAGGAACCACCTACTGCCATGTCATCTTTTGCTTCAATAGACCCCTTTCTTTGGTGCTTATCTCTCTAGATTTTGTGCTCTAACCTTGAGTCTTGAAGGCCCAATCTAGGGGGGTTATATAGGGTCATATATGTACCTCCTCTGATGGGTCTAAGGGCAGACAGAACACTGTCCGGATCTCCCTTACCATTGTTCAATATCACTGTCCCAATCCTGCCGATTCATTTTCTTATGAGACTTTGAACATCAAGGGTTAGGTGGCTAACACCTGGGTCATATTCAGGCTTATGAGGGGCGTCATTATATGCCAAATGATCTGTGTTTTCGACGGGGCGCCCAAACGTTGCGCGTGTTTTGAGAACCGTGTCCCCGAAGTGCTGCCGAATCACTTTTTCGGGTGACTTTGAACATGAAGGGTTCGGTACCCAGTACCCATGCCCGGTTCAGGCCCATGGATGGATTCTCCATATGTTGAATAACCCGTCAGCCCGGCTTGACGCTCAGATCATCTCCGGATTTTGAGAACCGTGCCTCCGAAGTGCTGCCGAATCACTTTTTCGGGTGATTTTGAACATGAAGGGTTCGGTATCCAGTACCCATGCCCGGTTCAGGCCCATGGATGTATTCTCCATATGTTGAATAGCCCGTCAGCCGGCTGGACGCTCGGATCATCCGAATTTTGAGAACCGTGCCTCCGAAGTGCTGCCGAATCACTTTTCCAGGTGACTTTGAACATGAAGGGTTCGGTACCCAGTATCCATGCCCGGTTCAGGCCCATGGATGGATTCTCCATATGTTGAATAACCCGTCAGCCCGGCTTGACGCTCAGATCATCTCCGGATTTTGAGAACCGTGCCTCCGAAGTGCTGCCGAATCACTTTTCCGGGTGGTTTTGAACATGAAGGGTTCGGTATCCAGTACCCATGCCCGGTTCAGGCCCATGGATGTATTCTCCATATGTTGAATAGCCCTTCAGCCCGGCTGGACGCTCGGATCATCTCCGGATTTTGAGAACCGTGCCTCCGAAGTGCTGCCGAATCACTTTTCCGGGTGACTTTGAACATGAAGGGTTCGGTACCCAGTACCCATGCCCGGTTCAGGCCCATGGATGGATTCTCCATATGTTGAATAACACGTCAGCCCGGCTTGACGCTCAGATCATCTCCAGATTTTGAGAACCGTGCCTCCGAAGTGCTGCCGAATCACTTTTCCGGGTGACTTTGAACATGAAGGGTTCGGTATCCAGTACCCATGCCCGGTTCAGGCCCATGGATAGATTCTCCATATGTTGAATAGCCCGTCAGCCCGGTTGGACGCTCAGATCATCTCCAGATTTTGAGAACCGTGCCTCCGAAGTGCTGCCGAATCACTTTTCCAGGTGACTTTGAACATGAAGGGTTCGGTATCTAATACTCATGCCCGGTTCAGGCCCATGGATGGATTCTCCATATGTTGAATAGCCCGTCAGCCCGGCTGGACGCTCGGATCATCTCTGAATTTTGAGAACCGTGCCTCCGAAGTGCTGCCGAATCACTTTTCCGGGTGACTTTGAACATGAAGGGTTCGGTATCTAATACCCATGCCCGGTTCAGGCCCATGGATGTATTCTCCATATGTTGAATAGCCCGTCAGCCCGACTGGACGCTCGGATCATCTCCGGATTTTGAGAACCGTGCCTCCGAAGGACTGCCGAATCACTTTGGCTTGTGAACAGTGCTGCCGATTCACCCCTTACTGAATGGCCTGGCTGCCGATTCACTCCTGCTGATTCACCCCTGCTGAATGGCCTGGCTGCCGATTCGCTCTCGCTGATTCACCTTTGCTGAATGGCCTGGCTACCGATTCGCTCCTGCTGATTCACCTTTGTTGAATGGCCTGGCTGCCGATTCTCTCCTGCTGATTCACCCTTACTGAATGGCCTGGCTGCCGATTCGCTCCTGCTGATTCACCTTTGCTGAATGGCTTGGCCGCCGATTCACTCCTACTGATTCACCCCCTGCAGAATGGTTTTTAGCCGCCGAATCGTTTTGCTTCCCGAATCAAATGGATTGTACATGACGATGTTTGGGCATATAAGAGTCAAATGAGATCGAACCATGAAAAGAACAATGACAATCAAAGCATGTCAAAATCCCTTGCATTACCAAATAAAAGATTTTTTTTTGCACAATAGATAAAAGAACAAATAAATAAACAAGTATGCAAATTGACCTTAAAAGATGAATGGCACACACACATCAAAAATCTCTTGCAAATTTGACTGCAATCTTGAAGTTTTATTTTGCGCCTTTTATCGGATGTCCCGACTTAGGCCATAAGACCTTCTATTCTGGCGATTAATCAAGGGTTTTCTCTTCCTAAAAGAGATGTAATTAACGTCGTTGCGTTCAGGCAACGGCGGGATTTCGGTCTAGGACCCGACACTCACTTTCGTTTGACGAAGTCAAACGGTGCGCACAACAGACCTAAAGCCCTCCGACTCTCGGAGGCAGACTATTTATTGTCACCTCGGTGGCTGGCATGCCCGCGCTGTGCGAATTGCCGATTCATCTCACGTCGCCATTGCTCGCGTAGCATTCGATGGGATTTGGATTAGCAATACGCATTCATCCATGAGAACATGAGACAACATGATAAAATAGATTTAAAAATTGATAAATTTTCCATTTCCACAGCGTGGCACGCCCGGTGGGACCAAGCTTCCCTTCATCTTTTCGCCAGAATAGAAAGCCATGTGGCCTTACATAATCGATATTGACTATCACTTTGAATTGACTAACAGGTACTAACAGCTCAATGGCTGGAGTGCGTTTTGGACCGCTGGTAGTCCAAGATCATGCTAGGTACGACTACCTGGCCGTGCCAACTCGGTTCGGGAGCTTCCCTCCGGTTGTGGAGTTCCCCAATTTCCTGGGGGTCGCGTTCGTCGACATTTTGCACCCGGAAGCCAGAAAGGAAACTGAAGCCAAAGCTGGACATGAAATCAAAATCAAAGAGACCACTGAAGAGATGAGCTGCCACGTTCATCACGTGGAGCATGGCAACTGCTACAGGAACAGAGGGAAAAAGGCCAACAGATGTCCCCAACAGACAACAGAAGCTGAGAACATTGTCACTCGTCGCGCACGAGTTTCTGACTCAGGAAAGAGTGTGCGGATTGGTGACCTAAGAATCCATCTGCAAGCCAAGAGGACCGAAGCTATACCAGAGCGGGTTACAATAACAGTACCCGTAAAGAATTCATTTCAAGCTATAGCGGGAAAAAGAGAAATGTCTAACACTTTCAAGGGCAAGCTTCCCCCAAAGTTGATTAAATTCAAGCAAGTGTGGAGGCCTAGAAAAGTGCAAGTGCATGTACAGGAAGAACCTGCACCGCAAGAGATAAAACCAAGAGAAGTGACTGATGTAAAGGTCTCGAGCTACCAGAGACCGCCACGTGGCTTCGAAGCCAAAGTGCACCAAAGGGGGGCATGTGCTTATGCCCGTTTCCATGATAAGAAGATGGAGCTGCGACGGCCTGCTCACATCCCGATTATTCGGGAGAACCAGCCCGCGCTTGTTGTCTTGGCCACACGCCACCACCAAGAGAAAGCACGCAGGCCACATGACCAAATCCTTGGCCTTGCATCTTCTTCTCTGCAGCGAACGAGACCGCTGAGAGTTGTGGATACCTCACGAGCCAAAGCTGAAAGTGGCTTGGGTGAGGATGAAGTGCCTTGTGAACATGTTCACATTCGGCCTGAAAAGATCAAGACAAGGATATCTACCTTCGAGAGATTGACCTTCCCGCATGAAGCATCGCGGAGGGTTAGAAGAGACCACAATGGTTCATGGAAAGTCTTTGCTTGCCACATGACAGGCATAGGAAGTCGTTATGGAGGTTTGTCGACCGATAATGAAGAGCTAGCGGAATTGGCTGAGAGGCCAGGCGTCGTTACAAGAAGAAGAGCAGCTGCGGCAGCTCTAACAGCCACATATGGAGGTGCCAATGCCTCTGCGACACAAATGATGGCAATTACCGCCAATGTGGTCGCCGCCCAGGGCAGTGGGGGCAACGATGAGATTCCCCCGCCACCACCACCAGAAATGACGCCTGGGGGCACAGCACAAGAGATTCCTCTTGCCACACCCCTAGATCCAGCCATCCTGGAGCTGCTACAGCAATATCGAGCTGAAATTGAAGCTCTTAAGCGGCAAGTAAAAGGCAAAGAGACTGAGGGACATGCATCCCGAAAAGCTGAGGGCTCAGGGGAGACTCCTCAAAGGACCTTAGGGTCAATCGAAGCCTCGGCTCAGCGCACTATCGTGCGACCAGTAAATGAACAACCACAACAGGCGTCTTTGCCTGTGGTTCGGCAGCCGCATCCACAGACTCAATACCAACTTCTGCAGCCACAATTTTTCCAACAGCAGCAGCAGCCATATCAGTTGCTGCAAGGCTATCCCGTGCAGCAGCAGTCATTGTCTGCTCATGCTCATGAGCAGCAACTTGAAAACCAAGAGCCGCCCCCGGTGCCACCGGTGGCTATCATCAACACTCTAAGCAGTAAGCCAGCCCATCTCCATCTAGATCTTGCAGATCCAACACTAATATGTGGCTTGATGGAGCTGGCAGAAAAGGGCAACAACTCTGCTACCTTACCTAATGCTCATCAGACTCCATACTCTCCATGTCATGATATGCATTGCGTCGATGCGATGGGGAGCTTGACTCTTGATGCACCATGCTGGCCAAAGCCTCTTGGGTCCTCATCAATTGGGTACACATGCTCGGATTCCCCCACCATATCTAAGATAGACCAACCAGATAAGTGGTCGATGTCTAAAACAGACCCCTATGCGGTTGGCGAGGAAGTCCCAATAGAAAAGTTCTTTGCCATTGCCCAAGAGCATGATGAATCAGCTCATAATTATATTCAAAGGTGGAGGAACCTTACTAGAAGTTACAAACAGCCACCATGTGAAGAAGATGCTGTCCGCATGTGCAAGCACAATCTGCGGGAGGAAATCTTTGAAAGAACGGTCGGAATTGATATCAAAACCTTCAGCCGACTGAGCAATGTTGCATCTGATATCGAGGCATTCCTCGCCAAGTATTCTTCTGCCGATGAGGCAATCCAGGAGAAGAGACAGCCCAAGGGTTTAGCAACTGCTAAAGGGGTGGTCAGCTCCCACCTGCCAAGTTGTCAAAGCCAAGAAAGCAAATTCTGCTGCAAGAGAAACTGCAAAAGCCTTATTCCTTCCCAAGGAACAAAACAAGGGTCCTCTTTGAGCTGGCCCGCAACACAACAAGCTTGTCTTGCCAAGTCTAAAAGGCCAGAGGACTCCAAGAGGAAGGGTGATCCGCTCTTTTGCTCTTACCATCAAGTGGTGGGCCATGCCATAGAAGATTGCTATGTGTTCAAAGATGTGGCCCAAGCATTGATCAACAAAGGAGAGCTGCAAATGGGCGAGTATAAGGTGGACCCGCCACGTCCACATGAAGCCCAAGCCCGAAAGGAAGTTCGGCAAAAGGCTATAAATGTAGTTTCTCTATATCAGCAGCTACCTCAGAAGATGCCAGAGGATGGTTCTGAAAGGATGCAGACACCCAGTGACGAGGTAGAATGCAAAGAAGCCAAAAGAACAGATAGAGCTCTGCAGACATACACATGTTGTATGACTGGTGTGGTCAGTCAACATGGGGATATGCCCCCCGAACAAGATGAATTGACAAGGCTCAATGAAGGTCGAATCCTCCTGTCAGGAGGGAAGAAGCTAAGGGCAAAGCCCCAATAGTCTCAGTGGCCCAAGAAGAGGCCGCAGATATAATAGCAACTGATGATATCAGCAATCTGCCACCTACCCCTCTGGGAGGAGCTCCAATTGAAGTGATATCTGATGTCCCTAGCACTCATACATATGATCCTGCTGTGGCAGCATTGATACAAAGGTATCAACATGAGATTGAAAGGTTGAAAAGACAAATTGAAGAAAGAGACGCCCAGACTCTTGCACCAAGAGAAGCAGAGGGGATAATGGGGGCACCACAAGTTGACATCAACTTACCCCACAACCTCTTACAGCCAACGATGCCCCACTCAGTATCAGGCCTTACTGGGGGCACCTCAAGCCCAACAGCTCCAGCGCAGCCCATAGCCTGCCAAGTAGCACATCAAGGGCCCGCCACCATGGCTCAAATGCAGTCGGCTCCTCCTCATCCAGACATGGTCCGGACACCGATTATGAATAGACAAATGTTGGAACAGATCATAGAAACAAAACTATCTGGAATGGACAAGTCTGATCAAGCCCTATTTGAGGTGTACCAGGTACCATACCCTGTATGCCACACTGAAAAGAGATTACCTCCCGGCGTCAGCAAGCCACCCAAGTTTGAAAAGTTCAATGGGCAAGGATCGCCAAAAGAGCATGTTGCACATTATGTCAATATGATGGGAGATTTGGCCACAGACGAGTCATATTTGCTCAAATTCTTCGGGTCTTCCCTAACTGGACTGGCTTTCGAATGGTATTCAAATTTACCAGTCGGGTCCATTATAGACTGGCCAGATATGCAAAAGAAGTTCATAGAAAGATTCTATGTTACTGAAAGAGAAATCACACTGGTCGAGTTATATGCGACTAGGCAACAAGATAATGAGTCAGCTATGGATTACATCAAAAGGTGGAGAGATCTCAGCATGAGATGCAGACGACCACTACATCCAGAGGATGCCGTTCAAATTTGCAAGCAAAACCTGAGCAGGCATGTTCTAGAAAAGATGATCGGCATTGAGATCAAGTCATTTGACCGGCTAAACAAAGTTGTGGCCGAAATTGAACAATTCCTTTCCAAATATCCTCCTGCCTATGCGTCAAGTCAGGAAAACATATTGCTTGGGAAAAGGCCAGCACCAATAGATGTTCATACTGTGAACCTCAAAGCCTTCACACAACAAAAGAGTGGAGTTGGCTCCTCTTCTGCCAGGCTGATGAAGCGAAATAAGAGAGGTTCATTACAAGAGAAGATGCAAAAGTCATACTCTTTCCCAAAAGAAAAGACACAGACCCTCTTTGAATGGGCGCATCAACATAACAAAATCGTCCCACCGGAGCCTAGAAGGACAGAGGACATCAAGAAGAAAGACGATCCCCGATTCTGCTTATATCATCAACTGCCGGGGCATGTTACCGAGGACTGCTATGTCCTCAAAGATAAAATTGAAGCACTGATAAGAAAAGAAGAGCTACAAGTGGGCGAGTACAAAGTGGACCCGCCGCGCCCTCACGGGGCTCCAATGCAATAGAAAAGAAGAGCATACGGCAAATGGGCCAGCCAACATGGGGGCAGACGTAACCTATGACATCCGAGCCCGAAAAGCATAAGTGGTTCAAGATGCTCGGTGTACAGATGAAGCTCATGCCCGCCGGGGGAACTTCAAGATCTTCAGCCAGCAAATAAATAAGAGCCAACTCGTCAAGATTGAGTGATTCTAGGGGCAGATGCAGTTCGAACATGTGATGTCCAATCATGTAAATACTCATTCAAAAAAAAAAAAAAGAGAATGATGACAAAAAAAGGAGCAAAAAAAAGAAGAGAAAGAAAGTAGCTTGCTGAGGTGGTCACACCGACCACCCAGCATGAGACCCGATCATCGAGGCGGTCTCGATTGGCTCTTTTAGGGCCACCTGAGGTAATATTGTTGATGACGAGCAGCAAAAAATAAAGAGGCCAGCCATACCGCTAGTCGGACTATGATTCTGAGACAAATAATACCTCAACAAAATTACATATTTTCTGTAGGGCGATGATATGAGCCCGCATGATCATATCGCATCGGGCTTTCACCGCTTATGTGTTTATGCATACATGGGTTTTCTTACTGGATTTTGAGTGCATATTCTTTTTCCGGATCCCTAATAAAATGGACGAAGGATTTACCCTTATTCAACTTAAAAAAAAAAACTGGCAAATTGTCACCATATTTTCAAAAGTCATATTTTAAAACTGGCAAGCTTGCCATTCATAATTTTAAAAGAACTCATATTTTAAAAGTGGCGTATCGCAAATTATGTTTTCAAAAGTCATGTTTTCAAATCGGCAAGCTAGCCATTCATGACTTCAAAAGAACTCATATTTTAAAAAGTGGCGCATCGCCAATTATGTTTTCAAAAGTCAAGTTTTCAAATCGGCAAGCTAGTCATTCATGACTTCAAAAGAACTCATATTTTAAAAAGTGGCGTATCGCCAATCATATTTTCAAAAGTCATATTTTCAAAAGTCATATTTTCAAATTGGCAAGCTTGCCATGCATGATTACAAAAGAACTCATATTTTAAAAAAAAAGTGGCGTTTCGTCAACCATCTTTTCAAAAGTCATATTTTAAAATTGGCAAATTTGCCACTCATAATTTCAAAAGAACTCATATTTCAAAAGTGGCAACTCGTCAATCATATTTTCAAAAGTCATGTTTTAAAAATTGGCGAGCTTGTCATTCATGATTTCAAAAGAACTCATGTTTTAAAAAGTGGCGTCTCGCCAACCATCCTTTCAAAAGTCATATTTTAAAATTGGCAAGCTGCCATTCATGATTTCAAAAGAATTCATATTTTAAAAAGTGGCATCTCGCCAATCATATTTTCAAAAGTCATGTTTTCAAATCGGCAAGCTTGCCATTCCTGATTTCAAAAGAACTCATGTTTTAAAAAGTGGCGTCTCGCCAACCATCCTTTCAAAAGTCATATTTTAAAATTGGCAAGCTGCCATTCATGATTTCAAAAGAATTCATATTTTAAAAAGTGGCATCTCGCCAATCATATTTTCAAAAGTCATGTTTTCAAATCGGCAAGCTTGCCATTCCTGATTTCGAAAGAACTCATGTTTTAAAAAGTGGCGTCTCGCCAACCATGTTTTCAAAAAAATCATATTTCAAAAAGACATATTTCAAAAGTGGCAATTTGCCAATCATATCTCAAAAGACATATTTCAAAAGTGGCGATTTGCCAATCATATTTCAAAAGACATATTTTAAAATTGGCAATTTGCCAATCATGTTTCAAAAGACATATTTCAAAAGTGGCGATTTGCCAATCATATTTCAAAAGACATATTTCAAAAGTGGCGATTTGCCAATCATATTTCAAAAGACATATTTCAAAAGTGGCGATTTGCCAATCATATTTCAAAAGACATATTTTAAAATTGGCAATTTGTCAATCATATTTCAAAAGACATATTTCAAACTTGGCAATTTGCCAAACATGTTTTAAAATGCATATTTCAAAACTGACAATTTGTCAATCATGTTTCAAAAGACATATTTCAAAACTGGCAATTTGCCAATCATATTTCAAAAAAAATGATAATTTGCCGGTCAAATTACAAAATCAACGTTTTCGAAGTAACGATGCGTTAGTCATATTGGAAATTCATATTTCAAAACTCAAAATCATGTTTTCAAACTGGGACCTTAGCGCCCACATGTTTAATAAAAAGATCGAGGCATCTACGCCCTCACAAATTTCAAAAGCGGGCTTCTTCGCCCTCATGTTTTCAAATTGGATCTTTGTGCCCACATGTTTCAAAATCGGGCTTCTTCGCCCTCATATTTTCAAATCGGGACCTTAGAACCCGCATGTTTAATAAAAAGATCGAGGCATCTACGCCCTCACAAATTTCAAAAGCGGGCTTCTTCGCCCTCATATTTTCAAATCGGGACCTTAGAACCCACATGTTTAATAAAAAGATCGGACTTCCACGCCCTCACAAATTTCAAAAGCGGGCTTCTTCTCCCTCATGTTTTCAAATTGGGTCTTTGTGCCCACATGTTTCAAAATCGGGCTTCTTCGCCCTCATATTTTCAAATCGGGACCTTAGAACCCACATGTTTAATAAAAAGATCGGACTTGCACGTCCTCACAATTTCAAAAGCGGGCTTCTTCGCCCTCATATTTTCAAACTGGGACCTTAGCGCCCACATGTTTAATAAAAAGATCGGACTTCCACGTCCTCACATATTTCAAAATCAGGCTTCCACGCCTTCATGTTTTTAAATTGGACCTTCGCGTCCTCACAATTTCAAAGGCGGGCTTCTTCGCCCTCATGTTTTCAAACTAGGACCTTAGCGCCCACATGTTTAATAAAAGATCGAGGCCTTTACGCCCTCATAAATTTTAAAATCGGGCTTCCTAGCCCTCATGATTTTAAAATCGGGTCTCTGTGCCCAATGTTTTCAAAATTGACTAAAAAGATATTTAAAGCAAAAGAACTTTAAAAGACAAATTAATCTCAAAGGAGCTGCAACTACGGGATAAGTTTCGTGGTCCATTCTCAGTTGTGGAGCATTTTCCACATCTGGGGTCTCCAGAGATTCAAAATTAAATTAATCTCAAAGGAGCTGCAACTGCGGGATAAGCTCCGTAGTTCATTCTCAGTTTGTGGAACACTTTCCCACATCTGGGTCTCTAGGGATTCAAAATCAAATTAATCTCAAAGGAGCTGCAACTGCGGGATGAGTTCCGTAGTCCATTCTCAGTTTGTGGAACATTTTCCACATCTGGGGTCTCCAGGGATAAAAGACAAATTAATCTCAAAGGAGCAGCAACTGCGAGACAAATATCGCAGTCCATTCTCAGTTGTGGAATATTTCTCACATCTGGGGTCTCCAAAGATATAAATCAAAATTGACCTCCTATAAACAGACACTGCGAAATAAGTACCGTAATCCAGCCTCCTTTTGTGGAATGTTTACCACATTTGAGGTCTCTAAAAGACATACATTAAAAAAAATAATAAAATAATAAAATAAATAGAAAATAATAAATGATCAATAAAAAAATGAAATGATTAAAAAGAGAGGATGTAATGAAATTTCGTCAAAAAAAAGGGACAAACGAAAATAAAAAAAGAAGAAGAAAAGAAAAGGAAAAAAAATAGAAAAAATAGAAGAAAGCAAAAAGAAAAAAAAAAAAAAGAAAAGAGAAAATTAATCATGAAGATGAACAGAACAAAAGAAATGCACCAAAAGAAAATAGAACATTTGATTTAAAAAGTCGAGTCTCTCTGCCCACGTGTTGGGCTCCCATATTCGAATTCTTAATCAATCTACCAGGAGCTGCAACTGTGGGATAAATACCGCAGTCCAGCCTCAGATCGTGAAATGCTGCCACATCTGGGGTCTCCAAAGATATAAAAGGAACATGTCTCCAAGGAGCTGCAACTACGGGATAAATACCGTAGTCCAGCCTCAGTTCGTGGTATTATTTCCGCCTCTGAGGTCTCCAAGGATATAAAAATCCACCCTTAAGGAGCTGCAACTACGGGATGAATACCGTAGTCCAGCCTCAGTTCGTGGGATTATTTCCGCGTCTGAGGTCTCCAAGGATATAAGAATCCATCCCCAAGGAGCTGCAACTACGGGATAAATACCGTAGTCCAGCCTTAGTTCGTGGGATTAGTCCCGCATCTGAGGTCTCCAAGGGTATAAACACCCATCTCCGAGGAGCTGCAACTACAAGAAAAGCATTGTAGTTTGTTCTCAGCCCGTGGGACAATTGCCACGTGAGATCTCCGAGGATTTAAGAGTTAAAATTGGGTTGCCAGGTCTAATGTTTATATACCTAGATCATTTTGCAGGAATCGTACATTATCTCATCCTTTTTTCCGGCGGTCCGGGGGATTTAACATTGAGCTTTGCCATTCCATGCCCAAAGATCCCCCAAGTCAATATGGTGGAGCCACCTTCACAATGGTCGATGGTTCGAGATGGCGTCATTATGCTTCAACGTCAGAAGGATCCAACAACTCATGAAGCTAAATTCGACATTGCCTCGAAGACATACACCCTCCATTCTTTCATGTTCAAGAACTCTGAGGGTACACTATTGAATGTATGCTCGCAGTGCCTATCCTGCGACATTTCTGTATTAAAAAACTAAAATAAAAAAAATGATGAACAAAAGGGTTAAAAATAGAGATGCCCGTCGGACCTACTTTGGTTTCACTACCGAGTAGGGGTAAAAAAGACAAGAAAAACCCGGCCACGGTGAAAACCTGAAAGGGCGTCGTGGGCAAAATTGGGAACCCTGCTACGTGAAAACCCGAAAGGGCGCGTAGGCAAAAGCAAGAAGGGGCTGACTCCGGTGAAAACCCGAAAGGGCGCTTGGGTCAGTAATGTGATAAAAAAAATGAAAATGAATGAAGTCAAAATGTCAAAATGGCAAGAAGGGGGAGTTCCATCCCTGCTCTTTCAAGAAATCCTCTTTTTGCTATACATTCTCTGAATCCAGCTATACACTCTCTGGTCAAAATGAAACCTCAAAACTTAGACAAGCTGTCTCTTGCCATCTACGCCTCAAGCTTATATATACTTGCTCTCGCCAAGTAGGACCCTAGGTTTAGATAGCCTTTGCCTTTTCAAAATTCCAAATAAGCTCAGCCTTGACTTCTTGCCTTGGCTGACCAGTAGGTGTTAACTTTAGAACCCTTGTTGAAGCTAGCACATAGGTTTTCCAGGTTACCATTTTGCAATCAACACAAATAATCTCACACCATCTACCAACATCATGGTATGATTGGTGGTCGAGTTATATTCCACTCATGAGTCTCTCTTTATAGTATATGTATGTATAAAAAAAAAGCAAAAAAAGAGGCTTAAAATAGAGGTGCCTCGCTGGACTTGTCTAGGTTTCCTCTGGACAAGGGTAAAAAGAGTTAGAACCCGGTCATGGCGAAAACTCGAAAGGGCGCCATGGGCAAAATTGGGTACCCCGCTACATGAAAACCCGAAAGGGCGCGTAGGTAAAAGCAAGAGGGGGTCGAGTTGAGTGAAAACCCGAAAGGGCGCTCAATTCGATAATGTGAAAATAAAAAGGATCCAAAGATAGCTGCCAAAGACAAGCAGACTTCAAGTCTCTAGAAAGGAAATCCTAATAGAAGTGGTACTCGACAGTCAAGGCTCATCTTCATGTCAGTGCCAGCCAAGCTCATCTTCATGTCAATGCCAGCCGAGGCTCATTTTTATGTTGGTGCTAGCCGAGGCTCCTCTTCATATGCATGCCAGCCAAAGCTCATTTTCGTGCTAGTTGAAATCTGTCTTCATCAGAATTCTATCTCATATGGGACAAAGTGAAACTTCGCTATATACGAAGTGGATTCTAACAAATTTCAAGTCTCTGGAGGGAAATTTCTGATAGAGTTGGCCGACAACCAACGAAGCATATGTCAACAGATGATGCGTCCTAATAGTTTTCAAGTTTCTGGGTGGAGAATGTTGAAGAAATTTATCGATACCCAAACACAACAAAAGTCAAAAGAGGAAGACAATAGCACATTGATCTAGCTATGAGCAAAGCGACATTGATGAAGGTGACAAGATCTCCAAAGCGACAGTCTGGTTATCACAGTCGGTAACAACGACGTGGAAGCAGTTTACTTCCTCCTACTAAGACCTCAACGCTACTGCATGCTCAGATTGTTGTGCATCCGAGGCGACCAATTGGCAAGATAGTTCAAAGGAAAGGAAGCGACAAGGCCACTTACCAAGTCCAGAAGGAGCCACCAGATCATATAGTAAGCCAGCATGCCGCATCAGCCCTTACGGCAGGCCAACATGACCTAATAGATGGCTGACCCATGAAGGCCACCAGCTCACAGGGCCCCTCCAACAAAAGAGGCCACCAATTTAGGACTTTCTCTGGTTCGAGGAGGTTTCCGATTCAAAATTCTTGTCTTCAAAACGTCCTACCAGGCCAGAAATTTCAGGAGCTTCCAGTCTAGGGCTTCCACAGAATTAAGAAGGCTATCAGTGCAGTGCTTCCACCAGCTCGAGAATGCCACCAGTTCAACACTTCCAACAGTTAAAAAGCCTCTAGCCTAGCAATCTTCGCCGACTCGGAGGCTGTTGATTCCACCAACTTAGCAAGATGTGGTCCCAGTGGTTCTCATTGGCCGCCGATCCCGAGACCACAGTGTCAATTAAAAGGGAACCAGAGATCACCAGAACGTCGATGGGGCTGTTAAAAGATACAAAAGTTCACCTGCGAACAATGCACCACTCGTCTCTCGCTTGCATTGTTCGCCTGCTAACTGACAAACTCTTCAAATGATGAGATCAGCAAGACGACAACAAGTCGGGCATTGCTCGCGTTGATGAGGCTAGTCTGTATCCAGTTGCAATGTCAAAGGTCCATCAAGTTGCACCCGCAGGCGCCGCTCGTCTTCTCTCACACCACCTGCGAGTGGGGGGCATTTGTGGACACCTAAAAAAAAAAACAACAACACAGCAAAACATGGGCTTGCACCTGCTGGCCGGCCTGGTCCTTCTAAGCAAAAGACCCATGAGAAAACCCACTAAATGATCACTCCACAAGGCCCATGATCCAATGACCCATTTACCCTAGGTAAGGGGGTCATCCTAGGTAACTTCTCACTCCCCCACTACCCAGGCAAGCCTGCCAAGCATCAGCAGGAGGAGGCGGCCACCAGGTTCCCTCTTCAGGAAACTGGGCTGCAAAAAAAAAAGGAGAGGGGTAGTGGCCTCTTGCTGGTTCCTTTTAGAGAGAGGGGACAGAAGAGGAGAGGAGCTTGCACTCCAAGAAAAGGTTGGCTGGGGGCTTCCTTCTTCCGTGGGCAAGAAAAGGTAGAAGGGAGGAGAAGAGGAGGTTTCTTCCTGAGAGGCCTTGCGTGAGAAAAGCCAGAAGCAAAAAGAAAAGAAGGGGGGTTCTCCTGGGTTCTTCTGGGGCTGAAGAAGGTAAAAAAAAAAAAGGGGTGTTCTCGGAGAGCTCTTCTTCTTGGGGTCTCACGGGAGAAAAGCCAGAAGATATAGAAGAGAAGAGAGGGGAAGGGGGAGGCGGCTGGTTCTGCTTCCTGGTTGGTGACGGAGAGAGGAGATCAAGGCTCCCTTTCTTCTTCCTTTGGGCTAGTGACTGCTAGAAGATAGAGAGCTGCTGCTGGGGCTGCTTCTTCCTCTCCCATTGCCATCTACGCAAGAAGGCTCTTCTCCTCCTCCTCAGTCCAGCTGCTAGCAAAGCAAGGAGGGCGGCTTTGGCTGGTTCTGTGGAAGGTGGAGAGCAGTAGCTGAAGAAGAGGGGCAAAAGAGAAGAGTAAAAGGCCTGCATAAGGAGCTTCCTCCCGGGTCGGCCTTCACGTGTGTTCCCAGGAAAAGAGAGAAGCAAGAGTAGGGAAAGAGAAGAGGGTGAGCAGAAGGATCAAGAGAAGAAAGGGAGGGTGAGGAGTCTGCTGTGGCAGCCCCCACTTCTTTACTTTATTTGTTTTCTTTCCTCTCTTGAGTTATGTAATCTCCTCCCTCTCCAACAGCAAAAGAAATCCATCTATTCCATGTTCTCTTTGCGTGGCATCTGTTTTGAGGAGCTCTTGGGTGTGTAAAAGTGGTTCAGATGCCCTTTTATCCCCTTTGTCCACTCAGGTTTATATGAGACCGAGGTCCCTTGTGTGCATGAGATATGATGTGTTTCCCTTTCTATGTTCTTTTTCCTTTTGTTTGTTTTCTCTTGTTTTCTTCCTTTGCACAAGACTGTCCCCATCCCCCCATCTGGTAGTGGGAAGGCAGTTGGGTATTCCTCAGCCTACCATGGGCAGTCCATGAGGAACCACCTACTGCCATGTCATCTTTTGCTTCAATAGACCCCTTTCTTTGGTGCTTATCTCTCTAGATTTTGTGCTCTAACCTTGAGTCTTGAAGGCCCAATCTAGGGGGGTTATATTGGGTCATATATGTACCTCCTCTGATGGGTCTAAGGGCAGACAGAACACTGTCCGGATCTCCCTTACCATTGTTCATATCTCACTGTCTCAATCCTGCCGATTCATTTTCTTATGAGACTTTGAACATCAAGGGTTAGGTGGCTAACACCTGGGTCATGTTCAGGCTTATGAGGGGCGTCATTATATGCCAAATGATCTGTGTTTTCGACGGGACGCCCAAACGCTGCGCGTGTTTTGAGAACCGTGTCCCCGAAGTGCTGCCGAATCACTTTTCCGGGTGACTTTGAACATGAAGGGTTCGGTACCCAGTACCCATGCCCGGTTCAGGCCCATGGATGGATTCTCCATATGTTGAATAGCCCGTCAGCCCGGCTGGACGCTCGGATCATCTCCGAATTTTGAGAACCGTGCCTCCGAAGTGCTGCCGAATCACTTTTCTGAGTGGCTTTGAACATGAAGGGTTCGGTATCTGATACTCATGCCCGGTTCAGGCCCATGGATGGATTCTCCATATGTTGAATAGCTCGTCAGCCCGGCTGGACACTCAGATCATCTCCGGATCTTGAGAACCGTGCCTCCGAAGTGCTGCCGAATCACTTTTCCGAGTGGCTTTGAACATGAAGGGTTCGGTATCTGATACTCATGCCCGGTTCAGGCCCATGGATGGATTCTCCATATGTTGAATAGCCCGTCAGCCCGGCTGGACACTCAGATCATCTCCGGATCTTGAGAACCGTGCCTCCGAAGTGCTGCCGAATCACTTTTCCGAGTGGCTTTGAACATGAAGGTTTGGTATCTGATACTCATGCCCGGTTCAGGCCCATGGATGGATTCTCCATATGTTGAATAGCCTGTCAGCCCGGCTGGACACTCAGATCATCTCCGGATCTTGAGAACCGTGCCTCCGAAGTGCTGCCGAATCACTTTTCCGAGTGGCTTTGAACATGAAGGGTTCGGTATCCAGTACCCAAGCCCGGTTCAGGCCCATGGATGGATTCTCCATATGTTGAATAGCCCGTCAGCCCGACTGGATGCTCGGATCATCTCCGGATTTTGAGAACCGTGCCTCCGAAGTGCTGCCGAATCACTTTTCTGGGTGACTTTGAACATGAAGGGTTCGGTATCTAGTACCCAAGCCCGGTTCAGGCCCATGGATGGATTCTCCATATGTTGAATAGCCCATCAGCCCGGCTGGACACTCAGATCATCTCCGAATTTTGAGAACCGTGCCTCCGAAGTGCTGCCGAATCACTTTTCCGGGTGACTTTGAACATGAAGGGTTTGATATCCAATACCCATGCCCGTTCAGGCCCATGGATAGATTCTTCATATGTTGAATAGCCCGTCAGCTCGACCGGACGCTCAGATCATCTCTGGATTTTGAGAACCGTGCCTCCGAAGTGCTGCCGAATCACTTTTCCGGGTGACTTTGAACATGAAGGGTTCGGTATCTAATACTCATGCCCGGTTCAGGCCCATGGATGGATTCTCCATATGTTGAATAGCCCGTCAGCCAGGCTGGACGCTCGGATCATCTCTGAATTTTGAGAACCGTGCCTCCAAAGTGCTGCCGAATCACTTTTCCGGGTGACTTTGAACATGAAGGGTTCGGTATCTAATACCCATGCCCGGTTCAGGCCCATGGATGTATTCTCCATATGTTGAATAGCCCGTCAGCCCGACTGGATGCTCGGATCATCTCCGGATTTTGAGAACCGTGCCTCCGAAGGACTGCCGAATCACTTTGGCTTGTGAACAGTGCTGCCGATTCACCCCTTACTGAATGGCCTGGCTGCCGATTCACTCCTGCTGATTCACCCCTGCTGAATGGCCTGGCTGCCGATTCGCTCTCGCTGATTCACCTTTGCTGAATGGCCTGGCTACCGATTCGCTCCTGCTGATTCACCTTTGTTGAATGGCCTGGCTGCCGATTCTCTCCTGCTGATTCACCCTTACTGAATGGCCTGGCTGCCGATTCGCTCCTGCTGATTCACCTTTGCTGAATGGCTTGGCCGCCGATTCACTCCTACTGATTCACCCCCTGCAGAATGGTTTTTAGCCGCCGAATCGTTTTGCTTCCCGAATCAAATGGATTGTACATGACGATGTTTGGGCATATAAGAGTCAAATGAGATTGAACCATGAAAAGAGCAATGACAATCAAAGCATGTCAAAATCCCTTGCATTACCAAATAAAAGATTTTTTTGCACAATAGATAAAAGAACAAATAAATAAACAAGTATGCAAATTGACCTTAAAAGATGAATGGCACACACACATCAAAAATCTCTTGCAAATTTGACTGCAATCTTGTAGTTTTATTTTGCGCCTTTTATCGGATGTCCCGACTTAGGCCATAAGACCTTCTATTCTGGCGATTAATCAAGGGTTTTCTCTTCCTAAAAGAGATGTAATTAACGTCGTTGCGTTCAGGCAACGGCGGGATTTCGGTCCAGGACTCGACACTCACTTTCGTTTGACGAAGTCAAACGGTGCGCACAACAGACCTAAAGCCCTCCGACTCTCGGAGGCAGACTATTTATTGTCACCTTGGTGGCTGGCATGCCCGCGCTGTGCGAATTGCCGATTCATCTCACGTCGCCATTGCTCGCGTAGCATTCGATGGGATTTGGATTAGCAATACGCATTCATCCATGAGAACATGAGACAACATGATAAAATAGATTTAAAAATTGATAAATTTTCCATTTCCACACCCACCTCCAGTACGCCACCACCATCTCCACCCCCTTCTGTCACTACCGTCCCCTCCACCTCGATCGTCCTGTCCTCTTTAACGCCATCCAATCTCCCACCTGCCCCTCCCACTACGTACTCTAATACAGTCCCTAACACTCATCCCATGCATACAAACCCGATGCAATTGTCTGGCATCTGCAAACCAAATCCACGCTACACCCTTTAATGCATCCCCCATCCTCCCTTCTACCCGATGCAATTGTCACCCGGAAATCATGCATACGCTGGAGATGCGATACATATCACAGAGATTTGCTGTGATTGGTATCGTTAACAGAGACTATATATCGTCTGCTATATATGTATCATCTTTGCGTCAGTTCCAGCCGAGTCCTCCACCTGCACAAGTCCTGACGTGAAGTATACGAAACGCTCAAGTTAGTCAAGATTCTTTTCTCAGTGGGCACTAATTGGACGAACTATCGGCTGGTAAACCACCATGCATCCAGCTTACACTTCACTAGACTAAGAGAGGCGGCAACCCAAAGATACATAAATCATGGGATTAACAGGCAACCCTTCACAAGCCAAGTGATCTCTCAGAGTGTGATAGATCAATCAATGGACCCTCTTCCAGTATGCAGAACTCCAATATTGTTCAGGCTTTCTTTCTGGCTTTGGTGGTGGTGTCCCTACGCCGTAGTACTCTCTCTCGCGCGCATGAGCCCCACATCCAACCCCGTCGGAGTTGCTGCAGCTGCTTCGTTACCCAGTCTCTTCGGCAACGAGACCGACCGGCTCTCCCTGCTGCACTTCAAGGACGGCATCTCCAGCGATCCCAACGGCGCTCTGAGGTCCTGGAACGAGAGCGTCCACTTCTGCCTGTGGCCGGGGGTCACGTGCGGCCGCCGACACCTCGACCGGGTGACCGTCCTCAACCTTACTTCTCTCAGCTTGACCGGCTACATCTCTCCTTCCGTAGCCAACCTCACCTTCCTCCGCATATTAAACCTCCGGACCAACCAGCTCTTCGGCCCCATCCCTCCACAGCTCGGGGCTCTGTCTCGGCTGAGGTCCCTGCGTTTTGGCGAGAACGCCCTCAGCGGGGAGATCCCATCCAACCTGAGCCGCTGTTCAGAACTCCGGCGCATCAGTCTGGAGTACAACCAGCTCACGGGTCAGATCCCCGTTGATCTCGGCAGCCTCCCCAAACTCTTTTATCTGAATGTTGGGTCCAACCAGCTTACTGGAGGTATTCCCCCTTCTCTGGGGAACCTCTCTTCCGATTCCTTGATATTTCTTGGACTCAGAGACAACAAACTCACTGGCGGTATCCCTCGCGAGCTGGGGCATCTCAAGGGCTTACAGTTCTTCGCACTGAACATAAATAGTCTCTCAGGTACAATGCCCTCCTCTCTCTACAATCTCTCCAATCTCGAGGTGTTCCAAGTTTCAACAAATCCACTGCTGTCGGGATCACTCCCATCAGACCTGGGTAACAGTCTTCCTAAGCTGACAGACTTGATCATGGGTGACATGAAGCTCCAAGGAACCATCCCTAGCTCCCTGCCCAATGCTTCTTCACTACAAACAATTGAACTCTACGGAAACATGTTCAGGGGAACCGTGCCAGGCAACTTTGGGACCTTGGAAGATCTACGGAACTTCAACATCCAGGGTAACAGACTGGAAGCGAGAGAGCCAAAGGATTGGGAATTCCTCACCTCCTTGACCAATTGTACGCAGCTACGTAAAATGTGCATTGCGTTCAACGATCTCCGAGGTGAGTTGCCTAACTCGGTAGCCAATTTGTCGGCAACAGTAGAACAGATTTGTATGGGTACAAATCAGATATCAGGGAGCATCCCCTCGGGGATCGGAGACCTCACGGGTCTCACGAGGCTGGGCATGGGGCAAAACCAATTTTCTGGCAGTATTCCTTCTACTTTCGGAAAGCTCAACCAGCTGGTTGGGTTGGAACTAGGACCAAATCTTTTGTCAGGAGAGATTCCATTAGAACTTGGGAACCTTACACGACTGTCTGAACTCTTCTTGGGAAGCAATAGGTTGTCTGGCAGTATACCGGAAAACATGGGTCGCTACCAAAAGCTTCAAAGATTGGACATTTCTGATAATAACCTCAGTGGGGGCATCCCCCAGAAGCTCTTTACTTTCCCTACCTTAATAGAACTTAACCTATCCAAGAATTACTTGGAGGGGTCCGTGCCATCAAGGATAGGTCATTTGCTCAATTTGCGCTCCTTGGACCTTTCAGCCAATAGCTTATCTGGCCCTCTTCCGACAGCACTAGGTGATTGCCAAGGCATAGAGCTGCTTAACTTGAATGGTAACTCCCTTGAAGGAACCATACCACCATCCTTCAAAAATCTGAGAGGCATCGAACAGGTAGACCTTTCTCAAAACAACTTGACTGGGGGAATACCAGAGTTCCTCCAGGGCTTAGAATTCCTACGCCATCTAAATCTGTCCTTCAACAACTTCATAGGTGAAGTGCCCAGAGGTGGAGTTTTTGCAAGTGCGAATGCCATTTCACTCCTTGGGAACACAAAGGTTTGTGGGGGAATCTCTGAGCTGCGGCTACCTCCATGCCCATTATTACATGAGGATGATGGATCGAAAGGTGCCCGTTCAACCAAAGTAATCGTGGGGACAGTTGTGGGAGTGTGTGTCGTCATCTTATTTGTCTGTTTCATCAGCTCATGCCGATGGATGAGGAGATCAAAAGAAAAGATAGTATCAACATCTTCATTTAAAAGTAAGCTCCAAAGGGTCTCCTACCATGATCTCTTCAAAATCACAGATGGGTTCTCTGAAGACAATCTCATTGGCACGGGAGCCTTCGGCTCTGTGTATAAAGGGATTTTAGAGGGTGGAACAACAGTTGCAGTTAAGGTGTTGAATTTTCAGACACAAGGAGTACTAAAGAGCTTCAAAGCTGAGTGTGAGGCTTTGAGAAGCATTAGACATCGTAACCTTGTAAAGATCATCAGTGTTTGCTCCAGTATAAATTTTAGTGGCCAAGAGTTCAAGGCATTGGTGTACGAGTACTTTCCAAATGGAAGCCTGGAGAAATGGTTGCATTCAGAAAGAGGAGTGGAGATGCGAACCTTGGATTTTGCCCAGAGGTTGCGCATAGCTGCTGAGATTGCTTCTGCATTAGATTATCTACACAATCGGTGTCACTCACCGATTGTTCATTGCGACTTGAAGCCAAGCAATGTTCTTCTTGACGACGACTGGGTAGCTCATGTGGGAGATTTTGGTTTAGCAAGGTTTGTCCCTGAGACCCCAAGCCAGAATCTTGGGAACCAGAGCAGCACAATTGGGCTAATGGGCTCCATCGGGTATGTTGCCCCAGGTAATTTTCTGATCCTCTTTATTTTTTTTTTCAATAATTGAATTTATTTGATTACTGTTAAATGCAAATTCTAGATTGTGTATGAGAAATGCTATGCTCCCGGCTAGCCGGGAGCATAGCTGACGTGGAATCGCCTCCAGGGCATTTCATTGGTCCAGGTGGAATAGAGCCACGTCGACTCGTTTGAACGCTTAAACACCTCCTCGCGCGCTTCCCGTAGCCCGCATTGAATGCGGAAGTGACAGCCGCCCTTCACCGCGGGAGACGAAGATTTGATGGCATTTCTCCCCACCCGCAAAAGACCGTGATGCCCTTCCCCTCTTCTTCCCCATCCCGACGCGAACAAAATTTTGGTTCCCGCTCTCCTTCGCCCCCATCCGTGATCACGCACACTCCTGGACCGCCCCTGAGCCCTCAGCCCGTCTTCCCCTGTTCACCTCATCGCCCCTCACGCTCTCAACCCGTCTTCCCCTGTTCACCTCATCCGCCCCTCACGCTCTCAACCCGTCTTCCCCTGCTGTCACGGTTGGCTCCGGAAGAGCTTGCATAAGAAACGGCGTTGAAGCTTGTTCGACAGCATAATGGTGCAGTCTGAGCATGAAGACCATCGGTTATGCACCTACCTCCATCAAATGAAGAAGCACGATTTCCGCCACCAACTTTCAGCTATAATAATGCACACATTTATGGCCATCCGTTTTATCATCCCTTCATGACACCTACCCCATTTATGTCCCTTCTTGGTGCATGCCATGCAAGTCAAGTGCAAGCACCCCCACATGCATGTGTGAATGCAGAACATAGTAGTAATGAAACGGCAACAGGTATTTGTGTTCGGTGTAATAGTATTTCTGTGCATGAAAAAAATATTTAATGCCTTGTTATAGCATTTATGTGCGTTATATATTTTTGTAGTCATTCTTTCAACAACTAATATGGCAATGGAATAATTTATGATATTTGTTGTTTCAGTTCGTATGCAAAGCCTCCCAACGCCACCTACTGAACATGCTGACATAGAGATTACAAGTGGAGATGGATGTAAGTTATTTTGTAATGCAATACTACTATATTTATGGGCTTGTGTGCATGAAAGAAAAGTTTGTATCCATTGTTATAGTATTTATGTGCGGTTAACATAGTATTTGTGTGTATGAAAGAAAATTATATATGCATTGTTCTACTATTGATGTGCGGTTAATATAGTATTTGTGTGTATGAAAGAAATTTGGTATGCATTCTTATAGTTTTTTTGTACGGTTAATATGGTATTTGTGGGCATGAAAGTAATCTTTGTATGCATTGTGACAGTATCTATGTGCATTTGTGGCATTATGGAAACATTTATGTGCAGTGTTAGTGCATTTGTGCGCACAGTGAGAGCATTTGTGTGCATTATCGAAGGATTTATGTGCAGTGTTAGTGCATTTGTGCGCACAGTGATAGCATTTGTGTGCATTATCCAAGCATTTATGTGCACTGTTAGTGCATTTATGTGCACTGTTAGTGCATTTGTGTGTACTGTTTTTGCAATTGTGCGTACCGTGGGGGCATTGTGTGCACTGTTTCTGACATTTGTTTGCACTATCAGGGCATTTGTGTGCACTGTGAGAGTATTTGTGTGCATTCTCAGTGCATTTCTGTTCATTGACTGGGCATTTGTGTGCACTGTCAGGGCATTTGTACATGTGCACTGTTTCTGCCATTTGTTTGCACTATCAGGGCATTTGTGTGCACTGTGAGAGCATTTGTGTGCATTCTCAGTGCATTTCTGTGCATTGACTGGGCATTTGTGTGCATTCTCAGTGCATTTATGTGCATTGACTGGGCATTTGTATGCATTCTCAGTGCATTTCTGTGCATTGACTGGGCATTTGTGTGCATTCTCAGTGCATTTCTGTGCATTGACTGGGCATTTGTGTGCACTGTCAGGGCATTTGTGTGCACTGTCAGGGCATTTGTGTGCACTATCAGTGCATTTTTGTGCACTGTCAGGTCATTTGTGTGCACTATCAATGCATTTGTATGCACTGTTTCTGCCATTTGTTTGCACTATCAGGGCATTTGTTTGCACTGTGAGAGCATTTGTGTGCATTCTCAGTGCATTTCTGTGCATTGGCTGGGCATTGGTGTGCACTGTCAGGATTTGTGTGCAGCGTTACAGGATTTGTGTGCATGAAAGTAATATTTGTATGCATTGTTTCAGTATTTGTGTGCATGAAAGTAAATATTTATGCATTCTTTCAGTATTTGTGTGCATGACAGTAATATTTGTATGCATGCATTATAGTATTTATTCAACAGTTAAATATGAGCAATGGAATAATTTGTGATAATTCATTTCTCAGTTAGTATGCAAAGCCCCTCAACACCAACCATGAACATGTTGACATAGAGATTACAAGTGGAAATGGATGTAAGTTGTTTCCTATTCTAATACTGGCATGTTTATGGTTTGCACACAATTTTTTTTTGTGTATTAGCAGTGTGTCTGAATTTTGTTACTCTTTCTGTACAATGTTCTAGTTTTTCTGTCAGTTCTATCAATAGCTAATATCAGCAATGCTAATATGAGCAGCACCACAGTCCCACAAATAATTGAGGAGTCCCCCCACGGGGCTACAGATGTTCAGCCAGAGATGCCTTGCAATGGCCTGAAGTTCAGCAGTATTGAGGAAGCATATAAATTCTACACTAGGTATGCCAAACATGAAGGATTTGGAATATCAATTACTGATAGCAGAATGAAGAATGGGGTGTGCATTTATAAGAAATTCAGTTGCCATAGAAGTGGACAACCAAAACGGCGGAAAGATGTTACTAAACAGAGAGATACTAGCAAGATCGGATGTCCAGCATCAGTGAGGGTTAAACGTGACATGCATTCATTCCAGTTTATACTGACGGGTGTCAATTTGGAGCATAATCACAACCTCTTTCCTGGTTCAGCTATGTATTATAGATGCCATAGAAACATAGTGACACCCGAGAAAGCTGAAATTTTGAACATGAGAAGTGCTGGCATATCAACAACAAACATTGTCTCCTCTTTTGCAATAAGGGCAGGTGGCATAAGACAACTTGATTGGACAGAGAAGGACTGTCGAAACTTTATTGATAAAGAGAGGCATACACAATTGAAGGATGGTGACGCAAAGACAATGATAACACACTTTCAAGCGATGCAAGCTAAAGACCCTACATTTCATTACACTATATCCATGAATGATAATGGTGCATTAAGTTTGAGGCAGAAAATCATGCAGATCTGAAATCCTTAGATACTGAAGCGTATTTGAGGACTTCATCACCATTTGAGAAACAAGCCGCTGGGATATATACAAGGTCTATTTTTAACAAGTTCCAACATGAATTGCTGGAGGGAGTAGGTTGTCATCCGCAGTTTATTGAAGCTAATGGGCCATGTGTCACCCTAAGATTGAAGTCATTTGAGCATGTTCAAATAAAAGGAGCAACGAAGGATTTGCAAAAAATGAACACTGTTACGTGTAACAAAGATTCTGCAGAAGTGGAATGTACTTGTCGCAGCTTTCAATTAGGGGGTACCTCTGCAGACATGCGATGTGGGCACTACAATACTGTGGTGTAGAGAAAATACCGGACAAATATTTCCTAAACAGATGGCGTAAGGATTTACGCTACAGAGAGGGACTAGAAGCATCAGTAGTCTGCAAGGAAGATAGGAAACATCCTCAGTCAAGATATACCCTATTAATATACAGGTTAATGAAGGTGGCACAAGAAGCCAGCTCGTCTGAATGTCAATTTGATCACCTGCTAGCGGAAATCCCAACATTTTGTCAAATGTAATGCAAGCAAAGAAAGTTACTTCCATTCATAATGATGATAGGAATGCACAACATAATGCTCCCGAACGGACAGTCCAAGACCCAACAGTAGCCTTGCGAAGGGAAAAACGAGAAAAGCGAATAATGTCTGCTCTAGAAAAAGTGAGGAAAAAAGCTAAAAGATGCAGGCAGAATGAGAAGTCTACTGATGGCGCTGTGTGGCTGCAGTGCAAGTTTTTGTGGCACATATTGGTATGTATGAGTATTTATATGCACTTTTCCTGGTATTCTGTAAATTTGTACAAATGCCAAAAATAGTGTAAATTTGTACAAACAGTTTTTTGTGGTTTTCTGTCAATGAAGAAAAAAGCCAGATATGAGTATGTACAGTTTTTGTGGGTTTCTGTGAATGAACAAAAAAACTAGAAATTAGTGTGTATAGTTTTTTGTGGGTTTCTGTCAATGAAGAAAAAAGCCAGATATGAGTATGTTCAGTTTTTGTGGGTTTCTGTCAACGAATGAGAAGTCTGTGGACTGTTGTGTATTGAATAACTTAACGAATGAGAATCCTTGGGAGTTAGCAGATTTTTTGATTTTTGAATTTATAATATGAATAATGTATTGTGAACAGGTACACAAATGCCAACATGAGTATGCACAGATGGTGTTTTGTAAAAATGAACCAGCAAGAGGTCTGTGGAGTTAGTTGAATTTTTATTTTTTGGCACAGATTGGTATGTATGTGGAATTATTTTGGTATGTTTGTGGATTTATAGTTTATTTTTGTATTGCAAACAGGTACACAATTTGCGTTCTGAAAAAATGAACGAATGACATGTCTATGGATGGCGCATAGACATACTGCAGTACATTTTTTTTTTTTTGCACACATTGGTATGCATGTGGATTTATAGTGGCATGTATGTATTCGGAACAGGTACAGAAATGCCAACATTAGTATGACGGATTGTGTTTGGCACACAAATGCACACATTGGTATGTATGTGGATTTATAGTATGAATTTTGTATTGCAACTTTTGTACATTTAATATTTTGGCACACAAACGCACGTCTGTGAATTTCGTATGATATTTTTTTGGCACACAATGGCGGCTTCACAACCGAATTGGTATGGCCTGAAATCGGTATGGCCATACCAATACCGTAGCGCCCAGTCTCCAAATCGTTGTGGCAGCATCGCCTGCGCTTCACACCGACAAATCGTTTTGAACACAAATGCCAACAAATGTTTCCCAGTATTTCTGTGTATTAGAAATATGAACACAATATTTAATACATAGTAGTGTCCATACAGATGCATTTACATTGTTTTACTCGTTTGATTCAGCAATTATTGTGGCTGCAAAGTTTGCTCTAAAAAGGTTACAGTCTACTTCTCCAAATTTCCAATTTTCACTATTGTCTTCCGTTGACAAAGCTTCAATGTACTTGACAACATACAACCCGCAGTTCAGTGACTGTTCGGACTGTTGTGGGCACGCCAAGTCGTACTCCAGCCCCCATCCTTCTGGCTCGTCGAATGCACCATATCCTTAAGGAATATGCGCAGAACATCAGCCTATATATAACAGACAGTTACCCAGTGCGTTCTTTAGAAAACATAATGAATATTTGCCAACTGAAATAATATATCAGACACTTACCCATTGCCTTGTAATGCCACGGTGCAACATCACATCATTTAGGGAATTGTACGAAATGAAAATCTTCTTTTCAGTGTGAACCACGAGCAAGTGCCAGTGGTTACCAGAATGCAACACAAAGAAGATATACTTATTCGTTTCCAAGTTCGATAGGTGTGGGTGACCCAATGAACACCTACGAAGCTCCTTCGCTTTTTCGGCTGCATTCAATCTCTCATTACTAGCAATGAAATTTACAACAATGGTAGGGAATGCCATCCACGGACATGACATGCTTTCTGCAGATTGTGCGTCATGTAGGCGTTGTATCATTGCATCTATTACCTGAACAAAGTGGGCAATTCTTAGCTAAATAAATTTTCCATGCATTTTTCATGTCGAAAAAAAAACCTACTGTGTCTTCAATCATATGGCCGCAAAGTAATTCAAATACATGGGATTTTCTCAATACAATGCCGTTATAAAGTTCACACAAATGCACACTGCAAATGGAGAAGCTGAATATTACAAATAGAAGAGATAAAATGTAATCACATTCCTCATAAACAAACACTAATAAAATGCATCATATCTTACTCATGGTCCGCAGTAGGATAACCAACAATGAAGTCCGCCAAAACTCTGTTCTGGACTTCATTCAACATCCCCTTGCAAACCCATTCATAGTCCTATTCACACAACATTATATAGTACATGCCCATCTTAAAGTTAAAATGTTTTGAGAAAGCAAACCACTTTACATTTGTTCATAAGGGACTTACATCTCCCTTCGCATCCACTTTTTTCTTCCCCTTTGCTGGCCTGCCTTTAGTGCTCTTCCCCATCATGCCATAAGGTGACTTCTGCTTAGGGCCGCATCGCCGCCCCTTCCGTTCCTTCACATTTGTTACCAAGGAACTTTGCTGAGGGGGCACCTTTGTCGTCTTCTCCAATGCCTCATCAACTGGTTGACTTGCTGCTTGCACATGAGGATCAGATTGTGCCAGGCAATGGAGAAGGAGGTGGGGGCAGTGGAGAATGAGGTCGAGGTAATGGAGATTGAAATGCAGGCTGTGGAGAAGATGCTGTTGGCAGGGGAGTTCTCACTGGTGCTAGTGGAGAAGGACCTGTGGACGGTGAAGGCCTTCCATGCAGTGACATCTTCAATTCTTCAATTTGCACCTGCTGGAATTTCATGTTTTCATGAAGCAGCTCCAACCTCTCATCTTGCTTAATCATCCGTCTCTCCATTTCTTTCAACATGCACATGATGGCAACATTGTCTACTTCCGGCTGAGCATCTGGTTGACGGACTCCATAAATAATGGCACTCTCAGCCGGAAGGATATGGATATCTTCGACTATCTGCAATTCAGATAGTGTACAAAGATACTCAGAAAGAGTACGAATGCTTGTAGAAAGTGTCAGAATAATTGCTCACCTGTTGGCCACTTAATTCTGCAATTGAGAAATTCAATTTTCTATCACCAAACGACGCCCAACGGAAAAAACGTAGAATGGCTATTGGGAGGATCGGTTGGCGGACCCGGTATGCTCCAAAACCACACCTGTCAACAAGGGACTGTCCAAGTTACTGCAATTTTTATTTCAATTAACGAAGGAAGAGAATTTAACAAAGACTATAGGTATACTTACAGCCAGTACCGAGCACACCCAAAGAGAAAGAAATGTTGTTGGGAATCTGTGGATGATCGTCTCCTAGCCGGGACCATTGTCCCACTTCGATGGTTCCGGACACAAGCAACTAACCAATCAATATTGTGCATTGTCAACTCGTGCACAGCCGATGCCCAATTATATTTCCCAACAGCACCCAAATCATCCAAATAACTTAACAACTGTTGGGGACATGAATGCGATGATCGTGGGCAGAGAAATGTGCAAAACAAGAGAACTATCCACAACCGTACGGCGTTCGCCACATCCTCCGTTCATCAGAACTGCAGATTTGGTTCAGACAGTCCTTTGCCTTTTTCCTGTCAAAAAGAGTTTTCTCACCAAAACGATCATATAATTTGGACTTCTTTATTGGTCCTGAAGTCTTGCATGGAAGCCCTCCACATGGTAGACCCAAGATCAAACCCACTTCCTCCACTGTAAATGTTATCTCCTTATTGCCAAATTGAAAAGCATTGCCCCCACAATGCGAAGATAAAATCT
This sequence comes from Colocasia esculenta, assembly GCA_014218235.1. NCBI lineage: Eukaryota > Viridiplantae > Streptophyta > Magnoliopsida > Alismatales > Araceae > Colocasia > Colocasia esculenta. The sequence continues at coordinate 3,475,086 of CM024764.1, read as the reverse complement.
CCTCCAACAAGCTGGGGGGAAAACATGTTGACGTCTCAGTGTCAGCTAGAGGACTGAAGGGGGTAGTCCTCATTAATCTTCGGTGGCAGTCTCTCAAATGTAACTCCTTCCGATCTTTAAGATATACTTCCATTGATGATCGGAAATGAAATGGAGTACGTTTAACTGCATTCCAATAAAATAAATTTGAATTTAAACAAAGCGCAACAAATACAAACAAAATTCAACATGTTGCACACATCAAATAGTCCAAACTACAAAGTCCTGTGACAATACACACAAATCCAAACAAAGAGTACGAAATACACAAATACCGGCAGGATGACCACACAAATGTTTGGAAATTGCACACAAATGGCAACATAGTAGTATCTAATGTTCACATGACAATGCACAAAAATGCACAAATGCACTGACACTACATACAAATGTTTGAAGAGTGCACATAAATGCACTAACAGCACACACAAATGCTCTCACAGTGCACACAAATACACTACCCGCGCACACAAATGCACTGACAGTGCACACAAATGAACAATTAGTGCACACAAATGCAATATTAGTGCACACAAATGGCTACACAATGCACACAAATGCACTAATAGCGCACACAAATGGCTTGACATTGCACACAAATGCAAAATTAGTGCACACAAATGAAGAATTAGTGCACACAAATGGCTTGACATTGCACACAAATGCACTATTAGTGCACACAAATGAAGATTAGTGCACACAAATGCACAATTAGTGCACACAAATGGCTTGACATTGCACACAAATGCACTAATAGTGCACACAAATGCCATGACAGTGCACACAAATGAACTTAGTGCACACAAATGCACAATTAGTGCACACAAATGCTTGACATTGCACACAAATGCACTAATAGTGCACACAAATGCCATGACAGTGCACACAAATGAACAATTAGTGCACACAATGCACAATTAGTGCACACAAATGGCTTGACATTGCACACAAATACACTAATAGTGCACACAAATGCCATGACAGTGCACACAAATGAACAATTAGTGCACACAAATGCACATTAGTGCACACAAATGGCTTGACATTGCACACAAATGCCATGACAGTGCACACAAATGAACAATTAGTGCACACAAATGGCTTGACATTGCACACAAATGCACTATTAGTGCACACAAATGAAGAATTAGTGCACACAAATGCACAATTAGTGCACACAAATGGCTTGACATTGCACACAAATGCACTAATAGTGCACACAAATGCCATGACAGTGCACACAAATGAACAATTAGTGCACACAAATGCACAATTAGTGCACACAAATGGCTTGACATTGCACACAAATGCACTAATAGTGCACACAAATGCCATGACAGTGCACACAAATGAACAATTAGTGCACACAAATGCACAATTAGTGCACACAAATGGCTTGACATTGCACACAAATACACTAATAGTGCACACAAATGCCATGACAGTGCACACAAATGAACAATTAGTGCACACAAATGCACAATTAGTGCACACAAATGGCTTGACATTGCACACAAATGCACTAATAGTGCACACAAATGAACAATTAGTGCACACAAATGGCTTGACATTGCACACAAATGCACTAATAGTGCACAAAAATGCCCTGAAAGTGCACACAAACGCACTATTAGTGCACACAAACGGTGCACACAAATACACTAACAGTGCACACAAATGCTCTCACATCTCTCAAACAAATGCACTAACAGTGCACAAAAATGCTTGGATAATGCAAACAAATGCTCTCACAGTGCTTACAAATGCTAGACCAATCCATCAAAATAACTACTAAATACACACACATTAACAGAATACCCACACAATAGTGCACACAAATAGTGCCTTGCTACACACAAATGTGGACATGCTAACACAAATGCACACAAATTCGGAGATAATGCACATAAAATTTCAAATTGTGGACACAACTGTTAGGATAGTGTAAACAAACACACAGTAATGAGTCTCAAATGCCCATTTAAAGAGAACGTAAATGTAAAAACTATGGACGATCGTTGGTAATGTTCCAATGCACATACCATTAGTCAATTCATCAAGCACATAATATACAAGACAGTGCACACAAATTATTCGTAACATTTGTCCACAATACATACCTTTCGATGGACCGGAAGTTGATGTTGAGGTGGCTGGCAGTACAGTGGATGACGTATCCTCCTTCGCCTTCCTTTTGGAGCTGGTTCGACGTCCATAGACTTCCTTTTCGCCCGCCATTCTTCACACGACGCTAAAGGAGCTGGAGGAAAGGAAGAAGATGGGGAGATGGAAGTTCCAATTTCCCCACTCGGTCGGAGTGAAGAGGGGACGCCGGACGGGCTGCGGGTCGACCAGGTGAGCAGGGGACGGGGGACTGAGGAGAGCAGGGGACGGGGAATTGGGGGGGATTAGGGCTTCGTGCGGATGATCAGGGGACGGGGGACTGGGGGATGATGGCTTCGTCCGGACGAGAAGGGGACGGGGGACTGGGGGTGATTGCTTCGTGCGACTGAAAAAACCAAAATCAAAAAAGTTCTTCGCGCGTGATCACGGATGGCGGGCGAAGGAGAGCGGGAACCAAATCTTTTGTTCGAGCCGGGAGGGGAAGAAGAGGGGAAGGGCATCACGGTCTTTTGCGGGTGGGGAGAAATGCCATCAAATCTTCGTCTCCTCGCGGTGAAGGGCGGCTGTCACTTCCGCATTCAATGCGGGCTACGGGAAGCGCGCGAGGAGGTGTTTAAGCGTTCAAACGAGTCGACGTGGCTCTATTCCACCTGGACCAATGAAATGCCCTGGAGGCGATTCCACGTCAGCTATGCTCCCGGCTAGCCGGGAGCATAGCATTTCTCTTTGTGTATTAACGTAGTTTTTTTTTGCATGAATAAGTCTGGTGATTTTCTATTTATGCAAGTGTTTTCTCAAATTTGTGATCGTACGAATACCCTTTCTAGAGAAAAATATTGATGTAATTTCGATTAGTGTGAGCTTGCATATAGAAACAATTGTGACGATGAACACCAGATTAAAATGTGGACTACTCTTAAAAAGAAAGAAGTAGGTATTCACTTTTCTCTTCTTTTTTTCCTTCTTGTTTTTTTTTTCAGAATATGGATTGGGAAGCCCTGTTTCTACATGCGGTGATGTCTATAGTTTTGGGATTTTGCTATTAGAGCTATTTACTGCAAAGAGCCCTGTGGATGACATGTTCAAAGATGGTTTGAGCTTACGGAAGTTTGTTGAAATGAACGTACTCACAGAGAAAGTAATGGACATAGTTGATCCAAGTGGTGGAAGAATTCATTTGAATTGAGCATCCGCTTTATTTGTGTTGTGGGGACCCTCTTCAACGTCGTTGTTGGAGTACTGGAAGAATCGATGGAACAAGAGCATGGAAGAATCATATATATGCATGCATTAGTTTATCTAGGCCAGGGGTTTTATTAATGAGAAGGGCATCTCTTCAAAGCCACATGGGGCGGGGGTTTCTGGTTACCCCCAAAAAAAGGGCATCTCTTTAATTCTGGAACTAATTCTCATATATATGCAAACCGCCAAGGTTATCCCTATATATATATATATATATATATATATATATATATATATATATATATATATATATATATACATCTTGAGACTATATGCTAGCTCTAAACACGCATGCCTGTCCTCCGTTGGATGTTCATTTGAACTTCGCATGAAGTGGGTGAGCTCAGCAGCTGCCAACACCAGGTGCTGAAGCTGTTTCTTCTCTGTTCTTCCATCTTGTGTAGATAATTAATGATATGCGCCTCTTAATTTCTTCCGAATTCCATCTACAGCTATTAATTCCATCTTTCTCAAGTACTCTTAGTTGCTGGGTGACAGTACTTTATCATGTCATTTGTTAATATTTGCTTCTTCCGGGAAGAAAAATATATTTTTTTTTGAATGGCCATCGGCCAAAATAATTTATTAATAAAGATAGAAACTGACAACCCGAGGCTTAGCCTGATACAGATCTGAAACCGAGCAAGAACTATGAAACTAAATCCATCTAGAACTCCATGAATGATCTATCCCATGAATGAGTACGCCGAAGAACAGTCCGAGGACGTAAGCCCGGTCGTCTTGAACAACGCTCCATGTCTTCTTCATCCGATTCCATTTCAGATACCCCTTGATCAAATCTAAAATCAGGCATGAAAATATTCTCGACTTTAGCAAGGTCAGCAACAGACGAAAAATTCCGCAAATCTAGAGATGGAACTTGAACTGGCATATTCATCAGTATTATTGGACGCACAAGGCTAGGAGATCGATCCCGGGTAATCGGTAAGCAAATCCTTACACCGCCTTTGCGAGATGGACGAGAGAAGCGCCAGCCAGAAGATGACCCACTAGAAGGGGGATTGGAGTTAACTCCCAGAGTTGACTTTACCAAGGTGAATGGAGACTGACGCACAACTTGGAGCCGAAACTGCAGAAGAGGGTTCCGCAACAACAACCGTCGAAGAGAGGTTCGCCTCCTCCTGGGCATCATTCTCTACAAGCAAACCATTCTGAGTACCACCTGCCTCACAGTTGCAATCTTCTTCAATAGCTGTATGTACCTCCTTGAGTGGGTCCAGAGAAGACCCATCATGATTAGCACTTCCGGGTAAAAGAGTAGGCCCAAAGTTTTCAGTGGAAATCCGCCGGGTATCAGAGCTGGGAAGAGATACCACTTTATTTGTATTGCACTCTGGATTATACGACTTACCCTGGATGACAATATTCTCCCGCACTACAGGAGTTTCTGTGGCATGGACACCCCGTTCAATGTTGGACAAAGCCGATGTAGAAGCTGGCGACGAGCTGCTTCCCTCCAGAGGAAGCAAAGACCTTCCACCTTCCAGAAGACTCTCTTATGGAATGCCAAGGATAGCAACAGCTGGAGCGGGGCAAGCCAAAGATGGGGAACCTCTAGCGGGAGAAACACCTTCTTCTGCCGCGATGATCCCGCGCGAGATGCCGCTGGATCGCGCTTCCTTAGACTCCTTTGACAGCACCAGCAGGTTTCCAATTTTTGAAAGGGAGTTGCCATATAACGTTGATCGCACCATCGAGCTGGAGACAGCGGGAACGCCTCCCGCTTCTTCAGCGAGGATACCGCGAAAGGGGCCACCACTATCTTCGCGAAGGACCGAAGAACGTAGGAGTGAGCCATCACCGCCAAGGAAATGGCCGGTTTTACTGGAAAGCGGGGCGTCCAACGGCGCCACCGTGACTCCGCCGGAAATCGCATTCCCTTCTACCGATTCCAATCGCCGATGAACCACATGTGGCACAGGAACCCAGACTTTAGGAATAGCAGAAGCTATAGGGGCAAGAGCTTTAGGAGCCGACGGAATACGCTGCACGGCCTGCACTTCCTCTCCAAAGGATCGACAGTTTTCCTTTGCATGACCCAGTCTAGAACACAAACAACAGTAGTCCAGCAAGTTAAGATAAACCACATCCTGCCAATACCCTCCAAACTCACCCATGCCAATCCAAAGCCGCTCAGGCCTAGGCTTTAGAAGATCAATCTCAATGCAGACCCTCGCCGCCTCGGTGTTTAACAATAACTCAGTTGCATGTGCTATTTGCTAGACTGGACCAACATTAGCAGCGATGGAGACAAGGAGGTTTTTTTTATACAGGTTGACCGGTAGAGCAGGGAAGTCTACCCAGACAGGAACGGTAGATGGTTCTGCGGAAGGTTTAAACATGGGAGTCCACTTGAAAAACCGGAATAGCTTACCTTGAACATACAAAGATTCACGCAAGAGAACACGGAGGTAATCATCTTGACACTTGAACCTCAGGAGGAGGTGCACGTTATCCAGGGCGCTGATGAGAAACGTGTCTTTGAGATTGCACCTTGATGCAAGATGAGATCGGATATCAGGAATAGCCGGCCTCCCATAAGCAGTCTTCGCAACTACCGAGAACATGAAGGGTTTGAGCGAGGCGTCCATCTCCTCCTTAGAAAAATACACTACTGGTTCACCTTGGTCGGTGAACGCCGGATCATGCACATCAACGGGAACCGGAGGCAGCTCTAGAGAAGCGGCAACCGCCCTAGCAAAGGAGAGCCCAGCAACAGGAAGGGGCGCCCCCCCCCCCCCCCCCCCCCACAGCCGCCATGGCCGGCCAGGCCCCAAGGGCTGGCGGCGCCAACCTGGCCAGAAACCACAGACCTTCTCTCTCTAGAAACCCTAGAGAGAGAACCCCCGGAAGAAAATATTGGATATCTCAGAAGACGAGAAAATTAAGGCTTTTAGTTTACTCCACGTACGTAATGATGCTCAACTTTATTTCTGTGTTACAGGGAATTTGTTACCTCAAATATAATTCAGAGAGAAAATTATGCACATATACACTATATATTCTGTTGTTACCCTTATAATATATATTCCATCATGCATGTATAGCCCATATTTTATCATGCATATTACATTAAATTAATATGCCCCTGCTGCTTGCTTCTATTAGATCAGAAAATATCATATTCTACTATATATATACCTATATATAATCTTCTCTCTCCGCATCTTCTATTAGACTGCAACGGAATTGAGGAGGACCACCCCAATGGTCAATGGATAGAGCGGCATATGGCTTGAAGGAGATTTAATGAACTACGTAATTATGGCACTCCAAGATAGCACCAAAACACCACAGGAGATCAAGTTCGTCATCACAGATCATGCAAGGGAGTTGCTTAAGATATGGGGGAAATATTGTAAAATTTCTCACATCAAAAGAGAAGGTAACCGAGCAGCTGTGGGCTGGCTGGCAACTGAAGCCAAGAAGGCAAAATTGGAGTTTTTTTTTTTTGGGGTAAGTTAAGAACTTGTATTAATACTAAAATGGCTTACAAGAAAGTTCACATACTCAGTCCAGACTAGCTAACAAAATAAAAGTACCAGTAAGCAGAACTAATACTAAGCCTCTACTTCCTTCAACATATTGAAGCCATTCACGGGGGTTCCCTTATTCTGTCTCTATGGCAGAGCAGATCCAGATCTTGTGGTAAAACCGATGACCATTGTATGTTGAACTTAGCTTTCCTTGCTTCAGTGGCCAGCCAATGTGCAGGTCCATTTCCATCTCTTTTGATGTGAGTTATCTTCACTTTTTTCCACTGCTTCAACTTCTCTGATATATCTTCTATGAGCTTAATTTCTTGAGGTGCTTTGGATATGCATTTGATGGCTTCCGTCACAAGGATATTATCACCTTCTATCCACATTCCTTAAAAATTAAGTGATTTTTTAGACTTAAGTGATTAACTAAGATATAATTTTAGATATTTTATCAAATAATATGAAATCTTAAAAATTAAGTATTTCAAACTTTAGACTTTGAATAAGTGTTATCAAACATGACCTAATTCAATAAAGCCTCAAACTAAAAGAAACAATTTCAAATCAAATCTAAACCCAAATTTGAACCGAAGTAAGCAAAATGACAGATGCCACAGCGAGCCGACAGACTAGTCCATTGCAGAATGAGAGGTGGCCAATGATAAGGGAGAATGAAACAAAGACAGTGATATAAAGATGAACTTTGCTGGATTCTGCCAAGCCAGCAGCAGCACCAATTAAGGGATCAGGTTCAAAGTTATCTGTTGTCATAGGGATATATAGTGGGAGCTGGTGGGATGGGAGGGAGACAGCCCCCACATGACACAAGTACATCTTTAAGGCCTTTGCCTTTAAACAAGTGGTTATGTGTGGTGTGGGTGGGAGGAACATTTGAACGCATGCAAGAGGCTTATGAATGAAGTCTCTGGTGATCAACCAGCTTCAGGAGCACTCTCATATTTGGTATCGAGATTGATCGAGAATGGAGTGAAGATATTATCAAAATTTTGAAGATATCTTCAAAATTTTAAAGTCATCCTCAATTTATCTTTGAGCTATCTTAATACTAAATAGCCCCTAAATGATCTGCATTCAAGAATGGCTGAGATGTTCAAAGACAAAAGAAGAGAGATCTACAAAAAGGAATAATAGTTTGGTGTGAGGTGGGGGACCCTGTTCAACATTATTAAAGTGGAAGAATTCATTTGAATTGAGCATCTACTTTATTTGTGTTGTGGGGACCCTCTTCAACACTATTAAAGTGGAAGAATCAACGGAACAAGGGCATGGAAGAATCATATATATGAATGCATTAGTTTATCTAGGCGAGGGGTTTTAATGAGAAGGGCATCGATGTCTTTAATTCTGGAACTAATTAATTCTCATATGCAGACCGCCAAGGTTATCCCTATTTATATATCTTGAGACTATGCTAGTTCTATAAATACACACACCCTCCCGTTGGATGTGATCATTTGAACTTCTCATAAAGTGGGTGGAGGTCGATCGCCAGCTGCAAGGGTCACACGTGCCCCCCTCTCCGCACACGCTTGGGCCAGGGCTCTGCTGCCAACACCAGGTGCTGGAGCTGTTTCTTCTTTGTTCTTCCATGTTGTGTGTATAATGATGCACCTCTTGATTTCTTCTGAATTCCATCCATCTACAGCTATTCCATCTTTCTCAAGTACTCTTAGCTACTGGGTGACTGTTTATCATGTTATTTGTTAATATATGCTTCTTTCTGGAGAAAAAAAATGGGATTCTTAGGAGACATGAGAAGATAAAGGCTTTTAATTTACTCCACGTACGTAATGATGCTCAAATTTATTTCTGTGTTACAGGGAACTTATTACCTCAAATATAATTCAAAGAGAAAATTATGCACATCTAATACACTATATTCTAGTGTACTATACCCTTATCGTATTGATCAGCCCATGATGTATAGCCCATATTTTATCATATTACATTAAATATGCCCATGCTGCTTGCTTCTATTAGATCAGAAAATATCATATTCTACTATATCCCTATATAATCTTCTCCTCATCTCATGTATTCCTCATATGTTATGGAAAGTCATTATAATCAAATAATGAAACAATAAGAATCTAAGAAATATTTTGCTACGAATGTGACGAAACAGTCTATTATATTTAAATGGCCTAAAAATCCATTATCTCACAACTATATGAAGGGAGATAGAGATGCACATACATACATATATATATATATATATATATATAGAGAGAGAGAGAGAGGGCACCAGAGGGGGATCTTTCCCTCTAGAACTATAGTGGGTTGGTGGTGTGTGTGTTGGAGAGAGAGAGAGAGAGAGAGAGAGAGAGAGAGAGAGAGAGAGATTGGGTTTGGCTTAGTCAATTTGCCCTAAAATTCAACCGTGGGTGTGCCAAATTAACAGAACCAAAAGGGGCATGCATGATCCAATATGTTAGAATACAAGATATACATATGGAGACGAGAGAAGATTAGATGCACTTGCAATACCATATGGCATTTTTAGGGGTATGTAATATGTATATTTCTTTCTTTATTTTGAAAAGTTATTGGCAGTTGTGGAGTAAGGGTATTTTAGATTGTTTAAGCATGTTTGATGGCTCCGTTATTTTCATAGGAAAAAAAAATTCTTAGATTTTGACAATCCACTTAGTCAGTGAGTTTTCATAAAATACGGAGTATACATGACGACTTAAATCCATACATATAATTTTTAGAGGCATACATATAACTTTTTAGAGTACAGTATTGTTAGAGGCATACCTATATTAAAATGACAATAATATTGATGTAAAGCTCTACAAAGTTCACTTGATGGTGGAATTGAGGCTGCAACAGAAGAGGACTCCCTGGGTTGCCCCACAAGGATAAACTCCCTGGGATGATGGAGCTCCTGAGCTGCACACTTGTAGGAGTTCCTTCCTGGGCCAATTTCCACAGTAGGAAATATTTGATTCTCTGTTGGGCATTGCTGCTTCTATCACAGCCTTCATCACTGTTGTTACTTAGCCCATGTGCATGCATTATTTATTTTTAGTACTGAAATGGCTTCCTGGGTTCCATATCCTCCTCATCCTTAGTGGCTGAATTGAGCATAGGAAGTTTTACAATCCAGTTTGCAATATCTTCTGAAAACGTAGATGCTACCTTAATTTTTAAAGTTCATCTAAGTATCCTAACGGAAGTAAACTGCTGTTAAATTCCCAGGGATACATATTTTGTCCCCTCCCATGAAACCAGTTGTCTGAATGAATATTGCTAATGTCTTCACCTCTGCCTATTGATCCTCTATTTGAACTATGTAACTGTTAATATTTAAAACCATGGACTACCAAATGCATATGCTTTTTGAAAATTCTAAATATGGGCAATTTTATATTTGAAATAGATTATGTCCATGTCTAATTAACCAAAGGCATGATAGATTATAAAAGCCTTTGCGTGGAATTTGTTCAAACTAAATTTTTGGTAAATAATTTTCTACCATCAAAACCATCACCTGAAAGGGATTTATGGGGCCCACTTCTTTAGGCTAACTTAGGTTCCAGAAGGTTCTCCCTTGGGGACTACACCCACCCACCTAATATTTAAGGTCCCCCAAGGCCTAAAGCTCTAATTATAAGAAACTGCATACCTTTTGGCTTGAGAGAGTTTTTGTGTTGAGAGAAGGTGTCTAACCCTCAATTGGTGCCTTCTCCTTGTGCACTTATTTGTGTTATTCTGTGAAGCCTAAGGAGATAGGCAGGCTGTGTACTGAGGATAGTGAGATCTGCCATGATTTCCTGGTGCAGCAAAAAGGCCAAGGTAGTGAGGTGACTCCAGGCAATGGGGGGGGGGGGGGGGGGGGGGGCATGAGACCTCTTCCCATCTCCCATCAAAGGTGCACACCTTTTCCAACACTGCATTATTTGCACCACGAAGGTAGGCCGTTACTTTTTATCAGACACCCCCAACAGATGGCACAAAATTAAATGTGTGCAAGTAAAGAAAGAAAAAAACAACTGCTTTCATTAATCATGAGTTTGTCCAAAACCTATATCTTTTAGGGTGGATGAAAATGGGAAGTCGATCTATATATGATTAGAGCCCTTGTCTGTGAACAACAGAAGTAGGTCATGGGCCTTAGGTGGGTGTAGTCCCCTATGGAGAGAGTCTGATCATATCTTTTGGTAGAAGACCATGCAGATTGATGGAGGCAAATTGGAGGAGTTATTTAGATATTTTTCCACGCTTCATGTTGAGTTCGTGAACTATCAGTTGCAGTTGGGGTAACACTATGTCAAGTAAGAGAGATACTTACTACACTTCTGTTATTGGTCATTGGATTAGTGGTCTTGTCTTGTGTGCCCACCTAATAGGGAGCCACAAGCGCTACAAGTATCTCTTGTCAAACAATGACATAACGAGTCCTCTATGGTCCTCGATTAGTGCCAGCATAACCATTAAGTGTTATGTATGGTTGGATGGACTCTGTTCAAATTAGAGATGATCTCTTCAAATTAAGTCTTCTTGCCCCTTGTTTACCTAATTTCTATGGTAGAGGATGCTTTTGTGTCTACGTCTTATCACATTATGGATGCATGAATGGAACTTGGTGTTCATGGTGCCTATACTACATAATCTTAGATAAGGCTTCTGTCCATACCCTCTAAGTTTACATAAAATTGATTATTAGAATAAGAGGGGACATCTCAACCAATTCCCATTTGAGAAATGCTTCTTGCAAGGAAGGTCTTCCGAGGTGGATTGCAAGAAAATTATCCTAATAGTTCAGAACCCCTAACAAGTATCACATTTTCGATACTTGTCAACCAATAGGGTTGCTTTTTTTGTGATCCACCTCATACTGATCTCAAAAAGAGCTGTGCAATAAGTATTTCTCTTCCCATTTCGCCACAATATAACGACCAACTTGATTATAAACTTTTCAAGAGGAAATTTGTCAAACTCTTCAGTGGAGATTAATGCCATGTTGTTTCTCTGACATTATTCAAATGAAATAAAGAATTTTGGTTAGTCTCAAGGCGCCTCTGTACTCTCCCTTACCTAACATTGTAATTTTCGTTATCTTTGTAGGCCTCTTCAGGGCAACCCTCTGATCTTTGCTGTTGATCCACCTTTTTCTGGTCAGTAGATGGTGTATTATATAACAGAATTTTTCAATGTGGAAATTATCCTCAAAGCAGTTCTTATGGACATTTGCTTCATGGGGAACACAGGTTCTATCAAAAGAGAGCAAGCATCCAAGACATGCAAAATTGACGAAAACCATATCAGGTGCTAAAGCATCCAAGCATCCTTTATAAGGGCCCTGCCTTTGGCAATTGGAGTTCTATTAACTACGCTGTTTGAGGATCAAGATCGATCTCATACATCAACAAGTAGCAGTAAGTGATGCTAATCTTTCTTCATCATCATCATCATCTTTCTCAATTTTGCACCCAAAGTAGTTCCCGTTTGTCGTGATTTGTAAATGTGGAATGCAGTATGATCTACCTTGGTGATACTAATTATTGGTGGCATATCCACCCTAGCAGCTGCAGCGTGCACATTTGCCTTCTGTCAATGGATATTACCTCAGCTATTGCCTCAGCCGGAGGAGCAATCATCTCCTCCTCGTTAGATGGTGTGATGAACTATGTGTTCTCCGTGGCCAAGGAAGAGTTCCAGAGTGTGTGGTACTTGAAGGATGAGATCAACAAGATTTCTGAGTTGGTGGTGGCAATCCAAGGTGGGGTGGAAGATGCAGAAAAGAAGCAGCTTCAGGACGGTGATGTGCGCAAGTGGATTAGGGATCTCAAGAATGCTGGTTATGACATGGAGGATGTGCTATGTGACTACAGGGTGGTGGTTTTGTCTGAGGATGGGCAAGGAGTTGTAACACGGTGGATGAGCCTAGCCAAGGACGCCCTCTACCTGGTGTGTGGCATCCCCTTGTCCTGTCTCGACATTATTCCAGCCCCCGTCACCCCCCGCGTAGAGATAGCACATAGGCTTCGATCCATAAACAGGAATCTGTTCGAGATAAACCAGCGGAAGGCAAAACTGAGCCTTGATGCAGGTATGGTTGGTGAAGGCAACGAATCAGTTCCCACAAGAAGTTTGGGGCCTCCTTTGTGGCAGTACCAAGAACGGCCAATGATGGGGAGAAGCGAAACCAAGAACAAGATAAAAGCGGCTTTGCTGAATTATGCTGCAGCTGGCACCAAAGAATCATGTTCGAAGTTATTTGTCATAGGCATAGTGGGAGCTGGTGGGATGGGAAAGACGACCCTTGCGCACAATATCTTCTCTGACGAGGATGTAGTGAAGGCCTTTTCCTCTAGAAAGTGGTTGTATGTGGGAGAAAAATTTGACCTCAAGAGGCTTATGAATGATCTCCTTGGTGAGAATAGGCAGCTCGTGCATGAAGATGATCTGCATTCAGCAATGCGAGGGAAGTACAAAGATCAAAGTCTCTTGATTATCCTGGATGATACTTGGTGCACCCACAGTAAAGATTGGGACTTGTTACAGAGCTCTCTGTCCAAAGGAGCCAAACCACATGCCTTGATCGTGACGACTCGGAATAAGGCAGTTGCAAGGGCAATACCTCATGAGTCTGAATATTTGGAGCAGGAGTTAGCGGGGTTGCCAGACACAGAGTGCATGGATATTTTCAAAAGATGGGCGTTCATGGGGCAGCAAGCAGAGCGCTACCCTGATTTAGAATGGCTATCCGAGAAGGTGGTTCAGAAGTTGAAAGGCATTCCACTGGCCGCGACCATGATGGGAAGATTCTTGCACAAACATCTCGGCAACCGGCAGATGTGGGTGAGTATCGCAAGTGATGTAGATTGGCCACACACAGATGAAGGAAGCGTGGTTGACCGAGTCGTTGGGTTAAGCTACCTTCACTTGCCCCCACATTTGAAACCGTGTTTTGCTTATTGTGCTATGTTTCCCAAGGGTTTCAAATTTCATAAGGAGAGCTTGATTTGGATGTGGATAGCTCAAGGTTATGTTCGTCCTCGTGGGAGGGAGTTGATGGAACATACTGGGAGTGCCTACTTCGATGATCTGTGCCAGAGATCATTCTTCCAGTTTCAGACTTGTGCATTTTTTGGTGACCACTACATAATGCATGACTTAATTCATGACTTTGCACAAAGGGTCTTTACAGAAGGATATCAGATGGATGCAAGTGACATGGGGGATGGAACCTCATCTGAGGAGATCCGTCACACAGAGGATGGTACATCGTTTGAGGAGATCCGCCATTTGTCATTCCACTGTAATGGAACAGGGCCACCAGAATTCAAGAGATTGCTCAATTTTAAGAAACTGCGCACTCTGATGCTTAAATCAGATGTTACCAATATTATTGGTCCCCTCTTTGATGTACTAGCCAAGTTCAAATATCTCCGCCTATTGGTCTTAGTTGACTACACACTAACAGGGTTGCCAGATTCAATCCGGCACTTGAAGAGTCTTCGATACCTGGACATATCAAGTACCGGAATAAGACCATTGCCTGAACTAGTGTGTGATTTGGTTAATCTTCAATTTTTGAAAGTGCCACATGAATGTGCACTGCCGGAGGGAATGAATAAGCTCATTAACTTGCGATTTATAGATACAGCTTATGAACGAGTCCCACAATTTAAGGGGATCGGGCAGTTAACTTATCTCCAAGGACGCGTCACATTCAAAGTACAGAACAAAAGTGGATGGAAGATATCAGAGTTGAAGGGTTTGAATCATCTACACGGAGAACTAGATGTATGTGGTCTTGAACACGTCAAAAGTAAGGAAGAGGCAGAGCATGCTTATTTAAAGCACAAGGTGCACGTTGAGGAGCTGAAATTGCACTGGGGAGCAGAAGAAGAGGAAACAGAACTCTCAAGCGTACAACGAGAAAATGCCGTTGACGGCCAGGTATCCTTAATTTCACTTAATTTGCTTTTATTTTATTTTTTCAATGAAGTGGAAGATAAACAAACTTTAATAATACTAGGTCTTGCAGGGGCAGATACGTTCCTATATATATGATTGATTAAGTAAAAATATATTGATAAAGTTATTGTGGTGGTATGCTTTGCTTACTTTGTTTTTTTTTTCCCTAATAAAAGCACGTTGTTATGTCTTACTTGTTTTGATCCCTTGCATAAATTGTTCAATTTTTTTCTTTTGTGTATTCTTATCCAAAGAAACTGATCGGTTAGAAGATAGTCCACAAAAAATGACATTGCATATATATGCTAATAAAATGATATCGGAGTGTCACAGCAGGTACAGGAATATGTGAGAAAGAGAAATGATGTGGAAAGCCAAGTACTAGAAGGTCTGTTACCACCCCCAAATCTCAAGGTGCTAAGGATCTTCAACAATCGCGGAGCAAGGTTTCCAAGTTGGATGGAGGAGCATCGTTGTTCGATATCCTCTAGTCTGGTGACACTCGATCTGGATGGCTGTTGTAAATGGGAATGCCTTCCCACACTTGGCCGGTTTCCATCCCTCAAAGGATTGACAATTACAAAGGCACACAGTGTGAAGAAGATCGGCCCCGAATTCTATGGTGAGATCGACAACATGTATGGCAGAGAGATCAACAACAAGGGGTATTCCTACTTCCCACGTTTGGAGTACTTATATATTAAAGAAATGAGTTTATGGGAGGAGTGGGAGATGCCGGCAGCAGGGGAGATCCATAGTAGTGGTGGTGGTGGACGGCATGTACTGTTCCCTTCCCTTAAGAAGCTCTATATTTACTTGTGTCCCAAACTACTCATCCTCTCTCCAATCTTGCGTCACTTAACTAATCTTAAGGAGTTCACAGTCCTTGAGTGTCCCAAACTGGCTTCCTTCTCTGCAATGCTACGCCACCTTACTGCACTCGAACGCCTGGAAATCAAAGGATGTGATCAGCTGGTATTGGATGGGAGAGTAGCAGAAGATGACGCAGAAGATGATCAGGAGACAATCTCAAGCGTACAACAACCGGTTGTTGTCGACAGCCAGGTACGTACGTACATCTTGCTTTAATTTGCTTCTATTTCGTTTGAGACGGGGAAAATAAAAAGATTCATATATAAAGGAGTGATGGTACTCATACATGACTGATTTACCTATTGTGAAAAAGAAACGAGACAAGATGTAATTATGAAGTTCACTTTTCCTAGTAAAGTTTTGCTCGTCTAATGTCATGTCGTCTCAACCGTACCCTACCCTATTTAGACTAAGAGATTACATGAGTGTTTAGACGGCCTCACCTTTCATTTGCACACCTAAATAAATAATATTTTTTACTTAACATGTTATTCATAATAAATTTATATTTTTTTTAACTAGTAGTGGGTATATATCTCTCCATAAACAATGGCATTCACCCTTGCATATATATTAACAAGTGACATCAATAGATGATAAGGTGGGAAATGTGCAGGTAGAGGAAGAACATGTGATGAATGATGCGGAGAGGGAAACAGTAGACATCGGCCAGTCTCCATCCCCATATCTCAAAGACTCTCTAACTGTGCGCAGAGCGCAGCTTCCAAGTTGGATGATGGAGCGTCATCGCCTGCTACCCTCCACTCTGGTGACACTCGAACTTGATTGCTACAGTACTAGCTGGGAATGCCTTCCGACACTAGGCCAGCTGCCATCCCTTACATACCTGACAATAAAAAAGGCAGATCATGTGAGAAAGATCGGCTCCGAGTTCTACGGTGGTGAGGTAGACGTGGGTGACAGAGTCTATTTCCCACGTTTGCAGTTGTTACATCTTGAAAAAATGAGTGTATGGGAGAAGTGGGATGTGCCGGCAGCTGGGGAGATGGATGGTGGTGGTGGTACTGGTGGGGGACGACATCGACATGTACTACTGTTCCCTTCCCTTTGGATGCTTCGTATCTACTCATGTCCCAAACTAACTTCTCTGTCTCCAGTCCTACGCCACTTGACCAAGCTCGTGGATATCTTCATCAGTGGATGTGATGAGCTGGCGTCGTTGGAGGATGGATGTGGATGGGTGTTGCCTTCCCTTCGGGCGCTTAGCATCCAAGAGTGTCCCAAGCTGTCATCCCTGACTCCAATCTTGCGTTGCTCGACCAATCTGAGGATGATACTAATCGACAAATGTGCTGAGCTGGCGTGGTCGGAGGAAGGGGATGGATGTGGATGGATGCTCCCCTCCGGCCTTGAGGAGCTCTATATTGACGACAACAGCCCCAAGCTACCTTCCCTTTCTCAAATGTTGTCACACTTGACTGCACTCCAAGAATTAGGAATCTGTGGGTTCCGCAACCTCCAGAGCCTTCCTCTGAGCATTCACAACCTCCGCTCGCTCGAAATCCTCCACATAGAGGACTGCCCTGCCATCGAATTCTTGTCAGATGGGGGCCTCCGCTTGCCCTCGTTGAGGGAGCTGTGGATCAGGGGGTGCCCGTTGCTGGAAGGGCGCTGCCGAGAGGGAGGTCCCGACCCCCTAAACATCCCCACCACAACCCGAGTCGTCATCCAACCACCTCTTCCAGAGGGTTAGTAGTTCTACAACAGATGGTGACCATGCCACCCACTCTTTCAATTCCCTACATAAAGGGGAGCTTCAGCATTGCAAGTCTCTCTCTGGTGATGCATGATTCGCTAATATGAATGTTATTTCTTCTAGATCTTTTGTGGGTTACAAGTAAGCAGATGATAGAGTTCTAGTCGTCTTTATTTCTTGTTGCACTTGTGCTACCATTCCATTTGTACTATGTATGTGCATGGGCCTAAAATTTCTTGTTACACATATTCGTATATTTCTGTGCAAACTCTCGAACACGATCCGTCAGCTGCACCATGCATAAATCCTTGTCATGAAGTAAACTTTGTTCCTCTCTCTGTTGTCACTCCTATCTTGCCCAATCATATTGGAGAATATATACCACGTTACTTTTTACTGAATACCTAAATGTGGAGCAAATATTTCTCGTTTTTTTATTACAAAATATCATCTGATATTATTCAGATTCAAACGTGATATTTAAAATCAAATGCACATGGAGCAATGAGTGTTTTTGTTACCATTCATTACAAAAATCAAGCAACATGTATAGTTAGAATATTATGTAGTTAAATAAGTTTATTCCTAAGCACTGCATGTTCAAACATTCGCCAAAGATAAAGTAGGTTGAAGGATTTGTTTTGTTGACGCTGGCTCTGCTAAGGGTCCGTTGGGTTGGCAGGTTAATTATGATAGATTATGACATATTGGCTTTCCATAATAATGCTTTTGAAGTTTAAAACATTAATACTGAGATTGGCATAAGGAAGATGGTCGAAGGAGAAGAGACGTAAGGGTACAAAATAAGGAAGGAAAATATTTTTTTCAGACTGTCAGACTAAATTTTATCATTTATAAGACGTTTGATTACAATTTTTTACTTTTTTTCTAAAATTAAAAAAAGAGAGAAAGGATAGTGTAAAAAAGAGAGAAAAGATAGACACACTGACACGTTTAGTAAGTAATTTTTTTTTAGAAAAAAAATTTTACTCAATATAAATCTCTTTAGAAAAAAGAAACAACTCCGAACTTATTTTTATTTTGAAAACACACAACACCGGATACTGTCCCACCCCTCCTCCTTCCAGTCTCCCCCCTGCCCCCCCCCCCCGCCCCCTTAACCCCCCTTCAACCGCTGGCGGCCCCCCTCCTCCTTCCCGTCTCCACCCCCCCCCCCCCACCGTCCGCTCGCCCGCGCCCCCCCCCCCCCCTCCTCCTTCCCGTCTCCCCCTGCACCCCCCTTCAACCGCCGGCGGCCCCCCCTCCTTCTTCCCATCTGCGCCCTCCCCATCCCCCCCGTAAACCCCCCACCCACATCCCCCTCCCCCCCCCCCCCATAAACCCCTCACCCACATCCCACCTGTACCCCCCCCCCATCCCCTGCGCCCTCCCCATCCCCCCCGTAAACCCCCCACTCCCCGCCCCAGCAGCCCCCATCCCCTGCGCCCTCCCCATCCCCCCCTGTAAACCCCCCCCCCCCCCCCCGCGGCTCCCCTCCCCCTGCCCCGCTCTGGCGACTGCCCCTCCCGTCCCAACACATCTATATATATTTTAAAAATTTTATTATTTTTATCAAGTAGATAACGTCATATTTTCATAATTTTAAATTTAAAGTTAAAAGAAAATTCAACATTAATTTTTAGATAAAAATAATTTTTTAAAAAAATTACTCTCAAACACCCTATTAGTAATGAGATTAGCATAAGGAGATGGTCGAAGGGGAAGAGACGTAAGGGTACAAAATAAGGAAGGAAAATAATTTTTTCAGACCGTCATACTAAATTTTAACTAACCTAGCAAAAGAAAGTTTAACAAATTAGTACAAGTCATTTATTAAGCATTTTATGATGATACATTTTCACGAAATGCCAAACTTTATAGAGCATAAGGGAAGGTCTAATAGTAGTATCAATATTAAAATTTTATTATTGATAGAGCTATTAAATAAGCATAATTACAAACACACCCCTATGATAATACGCATTCTATGCTAAGGAAGTTGATATTTTAAGCAGGTTTGATCAATTCCTCAATTTACAAGTATTATTGCAATACTCTAAATTTGAACTAGATCAACATTTGAAGGAAAGTGTTGTCTCTCGAAATCAAAAAAAATTTACCGACTTAAGTTGGTGGAAAAACAACATTATTAAGTACCCAATGTTATAAAAAATAGCACGTAACATTGTAAAAATTCTAGCATCCACAGTTGCTTTAAATTAAATTTACATTTAGCATAAGTGGAAGAACCATTGACCAATATTTGAGTTCTGTATATCCAAAAACAGTGAAGACTTTAATTTGTTCATAAGATTGGTTGAGGGATAGTATGATATGTACACTAGCATTTGTATATTACAAAATATTTTATTCTTTATTTTCTTACTAATTGACTTTTTTTTCTTTTAGAACTAGTCTTATCTTCAGATAGTTACGAGAACAGACACTTTCCATACCACTGCTGATTCACTCATAGGCGACTGAACGGCCGCCCCCCTAATTACTAGACCCCGTGGAGTATAGACATTCGACTGAAGCTACTGGTCCCAGAGATGGCGCCGGTCTCATAAATGGATGATGTTATCCATGGTGATGGTTATCAATCTGAAGGTAAATCTTAAAAGAATGAGTCTCTCAAGTTTCATTAATTATTATCGTTTTGGATGTCGGAGCATAATACTAGAGCTGATCCAAACTTGAATTTTTTCCCCTTGTTTTTGTGTTTAACTCTAAAAGCTTTGTCTCTCATATGCCACATCAACAACTTTAGGAGTTTTTTTTTTTGGTCATTCGAACAAGTTCAAAGTTTTTAATATGTTCTAGCAATCCAAGGCAACTTCGAACGCTAAAAAGAAATGTATTGGGTTTCTCCCATGGGGGAAGAGGTGAATGCAATGAACCATGTGAACAAGAGATGCCTATATCTTATGCTGGGGTTCTTTCTCTCTCTTGGCATCATTGCCTCCTTGGTGATAGCCTTCTAATTGGATGTCTTCCATTGTGTCACCCGTTTGCTAGCTTTGAATCCACCCTCTTTAATTCCTAACCTTCAGCTAGTATGAGGCTTTGTACAACTTCCACATATTTTCTTATAATATCTCATGGCAATAGGGAAGCAGCTAAATCAAATGATTCCATCAACACTATCAGTCCACTAATTCTTCAAATGATAAGAAATATCTAGGTCCAGATTCAGCTGCATGCGCACAAGTTTATGTCGTTGCTTTCAGACAAATCATGATGCCTGCTCAATTATCGAGGAGTAATGTTTTACTCCCGTTGGTGAGAGAACAAATATCTAGTTGGAATAGTCAGATGGCCTCTGATTGATTATTTGGATGCAACATAAATCTCTACAAAAGTAACATTTAATACTTGTCAAAATCTAATAAAATCTACAAGTGGAACAAATAGGTCAGAATATTAATTTGTTCCACTTATCTATCAATTTGTTCCACTTATGTACATCTATTTATTCTATTTATATATTTTATTGAATTCTAACAAATATTAAATACAACTTCTTTTAGGAACTTGTGTTGCACCATAATATAGTCAATCAAATGCCACCAGACTATTCCAGCCGGACATTTGCTCCCTCATCTTACGAGAGAATAACATTCCTTCTTTCGGAGAACACACATTCAAGAGAACTAGGACATCTTTTCCTTTTCTGCTCAATCTTAAAATCTTCACTCTGGTGTTTCCTTTTCACTGCTTGTCTGATCACAATACTAACTTTGATTTTTGTTTATAATCCTCTTGGCATAGAGCTCTTATACGCTGTGAAATCTTTTACTCATGGGAGAACAGGGATTGCATAAGGAAATGGCTAGGTATAATATGATTTTTAATTTTTCAACACTCGGCAGATGAATCTTTGGTTAGGAGGGTTCATTATAACTCCTCAGCTTTGATACATGCTTAAAAGGAGGATTAATGCCAAATGATGAACGGTAAGCTCTCTAAGGGACCCCCAAGTCCTAGCTATATCTCTCTCTCTCTCTCCTTCCCCTCATTCTTAGCCAACTCCTTGACTTGAGTGTTGGAGGATTCTCTTCTAAGAAAGCTCTATGGGCCTCCAATTGTTCTTGTTGTTTTCATGTGCGAGGCAGTGTTCCCTCCATCAAACAAATTTAAGAGCGTACAAGAATTGGTGGGTGCTCGTCGATTTTATTTTACCTCTACAATATCTTAAATAAAAATTTAAAGAAAGTATTTTTATCAATAACTCCCTAATAGCAGTATACCTAATAGTTTTTTAATTGGGGTGAGAACTTTAGTCATTTTATTATTTGTATATGGAAGACTTTAACCATATCACTCCTTGTCTACTAGTATACTTAATATACTAACTAAAGTAAACACAGTTTCTAAAGTGTTAGAAAGGAAGTAGATTTAGCAATAACCTTTTATTGATTGTATGATCCTGATCAAATATGTAGATACATTACAATTTACGCAGGAATATAGAATGTGGACCCACAAAAGGGGAAATTAATGATGGCTCCACATCAACAAAATGGAGAATTCGTTTTGAAAGAAAGTTTTGTTCTTAAATGTTAAGAATATGCATCAAATTTTCTTCAAAATTTACATTAAAATTGAAATTTACCAAAAATGCCTTTCTTACATATATCTTAATTTACAGAATTATTTCTTTTCTTTCGGTATGATTTTTTGATAGCCCTACGTTGCAACATTTAGTACCCATATCATTATCATACGTTAGTGTTCCGATAAGATCTGTTGCTCAACTTTAAATAACATTTAATTATTCTGAAAGTTTTATAAAATATCTTAATCTTTGATAAACTCGTTCTCTCTCTCCATAATCACATATCTTCATCTTTCCCTCTTTCTTTAATACAATACATCTGTTAAAAATCTTACTTGGAGTATTTTTTGCTGAAAGTTTAAGTCTAAGGGCAAATCAAAATGTTCTCAACATGGCGAAGAAAAATTAGTTGTGAGGACATTTTTGTCACTATGTTCTAAGATGTCTATTAAAAATATGGAAATAGGAATGACAATTTTGCATATAAATCTCTAAGCATGGTATCTTTTTAGAATTCTTAAAAGGTTGGGGTGTAAACGTAGATAAGAAAAGGTAGGGAGTTGAGAATTATTTATAGAGTTTTTAGGGTTATAAAAATAATTTTCTTAAGAAATAAGAACAATTATTATTGTATAAATAAATAATATTAGATTTGAACTCCAATCATTTGAGTATAAGTGCAGGACCTTTACCACGAAACCATACGGCATACTTTAATGAAAGGGGTGAAGAGCAAAAATACAAGGTAACATGTTAACTGTATATTCAATACAGTATACGTAAGTAACATTATATATGATATATGCTAGTTCGAATTGATAGTCAGTAATAAAAATAATGTCAAACTTTTACATGAATTCTGATCTAAATATTTATGTTAATGTTATGGCGTTCTCCGTAAACAACGTGTTACATCAAAACCCATATGGAATGCTAAGTGAGTAAGGGCTAGCTAGAGCGTTCTTCCCTAAACAACACACCTCAGTGGTGCTCGATTGCAATGTCAAATTTTCCATGTGAGGTTGGGCGAACAAGGTAAAGAAGTTAGTCCAAAAATATAAGATTCGTCTAACTACTTGGAATATAGAAACTTTAACAGGCAAATGTTTAGAGTTGGTTAAGTTAATGTGGGATAGAAAGATTAGCATACCATGCCTACAATAAATTAGGTTGAAAAAATCTAAAACTAAAGATATTGATGGATATAAAATTTGGTATACAGAAAATAGTTACTTTAGAAATATTGTGGCTATAAAATAGATAAAGACTTAAAAGATAAAGTTGTAAAAGTTAATAGACTAAGGGATAGATTTATTTTGATAAAATTTATTTTAGGTGAAGATATTTTGAATATAGTTTGTGTATAAGCACCACAAGTGGGTTTATAAGAGGGCATTAAAAAGTAAATTTGGAAGGTTATTGATAAATTAATCCAAAACATCCCTAGTGAAGAGAAAAATTTTATCGGTTGAGATCTTAATGACCATGTTAATAGAGGTTTTGAGAGGATTCATAGAAGATTTAGTTTTGGCGAGAGAAACGACACGGGTACTACTATTCTTGATTTTGCTATGGTCTATGATCTAATAATTGTTAATATCTTTTTTAAGAAGAGAGACGAACACCTAATACCATACAAGAGTGGAACACATAAGAGTCAAATTGATTATTTTCTTATTAGAAATTGTGATACAGTTTTGTGTAAAGATTGTAAAATTATCCCTAGAAAGAGTTTAGCTCCACAACATAGGTTACTAATAATGAATGTCCTTATCCCAAAATGTAAAAGAAAATTCATCATAAATAATTGTTTTAAGATTAAGTGAGGGAATTTGAAAAGTAAAATTTTGAAGACATTTTAAAATCATCTAGTAAAAGAAAATATTTGGAATCTAAATCAAAAAGTTAATGCAATGTGGAATAATATTACAAATTGTATAAAGAATGTAGCAAAATGACTCTTAGGTGAATTTAAAGGCGAAATGAATGTAAAAAGAGAGACTTGGTGGTGGAGTAGGAAATTTAAAATACCATTTATAGTCAAAAGATATTGTTTTAGCTGAATAAAAATAATCAAACTTTAGAAGCTTATAAAATAATTATAAAAAAAGCTTAGAGAATATTTAGTGAAGCTAAATCCAAAACGTTTGAAGAATTATATAATAAATTAAGAACTCGAGAGGATGAAAAAGATATTTAAACTTGCTAATTAAATTAAGATAAATAAAATGTAGAGATCTATATCATGTTCATTGTATTAAGGATGAAAATCAAAGGGTTTTAGTTAAGGACCTAGAGGTTAATGGGAGATGATATAGCTATTTTAAAAAATTACTAAATGGAGATTGTTTTAGGGATTGCGCTTTAGAAGAGAATCAAGAGCCAACAAAATTTGATAAATGTCAATATTTCAGGCATATTAAGATGATTGGGTAAGGTTTTAAGATCAAATGACATACATATTGAAGTGTGGAAAGACTTAGGAGATATTGGTATTAAGTGGTTAACTAAACTTAAAAAAAAAATTGAAGGAATAGAGGATGCCAGAAGAATGGAGAAAATGGTGTAGTTCTTTTCTATAAAAATAAAAGGGATATTCAAAGCTATAATAATTATAAATTAAGCTTATAAATCACACTATGAAATTTTGGGAAAGAGTATTCGAGAATCGAATTTGATGTATGACTACTATATCAGAAAATCAATTTGATTTTATGCCGAGTAGATTTACTACATAAGCTATTCTCTCATTACAACAATTAATAGAGAAGTATAGAGAGAATAGAAGAGATTTATATATAGTTTTCTTGATTTGGAGAAGGCATATGATTGTGTACCAAGAGATCTGATTTGGTAGACATTAATAAAGAAGATAGTCTCTTAAGGATATGTTGATTTGATTTATGATATGTACGACGGTGTTACTACTAGTGTTAGAACTATTGTTGGAGACGTGAATTTTGGTCACTATAAGTTTGCATCTAGGTTCTGCTTTAAGTCTGTATCTCTGTGCTCTGGTTATAGATGAAGTAACAAAGCAATTACATGATGATATCCATTAGTATATGTTATTTACGGATGATATTGTCTTAATTGACAAGAGTATTGATAATTTAAATGTTAAGTTAGAAAGTTGGAGGCAAGCTTTGGAATCTAAAAGTTTTAAAATCAATAGGAGTAAGTCATAGTTTATGCATTGTAATTATAGTAATGAGAGAGTGTCACAAGAAGATATGATTCAAATTGATGGACAAGACATTCCTAAGAGCAGTAGTTTTAGATACTTAGGCTCTATCATCTAAGATAAATGAAGAGATTTATGATGATGTGACACGCAAAATTAAGGCATGATGGTTAAAATAGAGAAGTGTATCAAGAGTCCTTTGCGATCGTCGTACACCCATGAAACTTAAAGGGAAGTTTTATAGAATGGCTGTGAGGCCTAATTTATTATATGGTATCGAGTGTTAGGCAGTGTAAAAGAAACATATTAAGAAAATATGTGTAGTAGAGATGAGAATGTTGAGATGGATGTGTGGTAAGACTAAGAAAGATAAGATTAGGAATGACGTTTCAACCATACTACTTCTTTAGCAGCCTCAATTGCAGCAATATATCCAACCTCTGTTGTTGACAATGCCATCTGTAACATCGCCTTCCAACTAATAGGACCTCCACCTAAAGTAAAGATATAGTCGAAAGTAGATCTTCTTTGGTCGAGATCACCTGTATAATTAGAGTCAATAAAACCTACAAGAGCATTACCATCAGTGCTCTTATGAAATAGTAGACCAACATCTAATGTACCCTTCAAGTAGCGCAAAATCCACTTGACAATTTCCCAATGTGACTTACCTGAATTTGCCATATACCTGCTAACTACACTTACTGTCTGAGACAAGTTAGGTCATGTACAAACCATTACATACATTAGACAACCAACTGTACTACTATATAGAACTTTAATCATATGTTGATGTTCTTCTTCAGATTGTGGACATTGCTGCAAAGACAACTTAAAATGCATTGCTAATGCTGTACTTACTAACTTGGCCTCTTCCATGCTAAACTTGACCAAAACTTTCTAAATGTATCCCTTCTGGGTCAACCATAGCTTGCCATTATTTCGATCACGATAGATCTCCATGCCTAAGATTAGCTTAGCATTCCCAAAATCTTTCATCTCGAACTCTGAGGTGAGTTCTTGTTTTAACTTAGAAATCTCATCCAATGACTTACAAGCTATCAACATATCATCAACATAAAGCAGTAGCAAAACTATAGAACCATCACCGAGGAAATAAAAACACACACAACTGTCATACTTGCTCCTTGAATAGCCATGTGTTAACATAAATGCATCAAATCTTGTATACCATTGTCGTGGAGCTTGCTTCAAACCATATAAAGACCTTTTCAACTTGCACACCAGCTTCTCGTTACCTTTCTCAATGAAACCATCTGATTGTAACATATAAATATCTTCATCAAGATTACCATGTAGAAAAGTAGTCTTCACATCAAGCTACTCCAACTCCAAATCCCATATAGCCACTAAAGCAAGCATAACTCTAATAGAACAATGCTTTACCACTGGAGAGAACATTTTAGAAAAGTCAATTCCTTTTCTTTGAGCACATCCTTTGGCTACTAATCTAGCCTTGTATTTTGCTAGTTCATTTTCAGATGAATCCTCCTTCTTTTGTACCCTATTTGTAGCCAATTGCTTTCTTTCCTTGGGAAGCTTGACTAAATCCCAGTCTGATTTTTTTGAAGAGAATTCATCTTTTCCTCCATAGCATTTAGCCACTTATTGTTGTCCTTACTTTTTATTGCCTCCTGGAAAGACAAAGGATCAGTAGATATAACAGGGAATGCATATGCAACTGTATCATGAAATCTCATTGGTAGTCTAACATTCCTTCTAGACCTTCCTTTTACAATAGAATAAGGCTCTTCCTCGACTGGTTGTACATCTTCCTTGTCCCAAAGTGTACGTAGATTCCCTCAAATCAGTGTTTTTGCTAACTTTGTTGTCACTTAGCTCCACCTGGACTGAGTCACTGGGCTTCACGCTTTGGCCCTACTGTTTAATTTTCTTCAACATTGAGGCCTCGTCAAATATTACATTTCTGTTGAGCTCCACCTTTTGTGTGTTAGGGTTCCATAGCTTATATCCCTTTCACCCCAACTTTGTATCCCAGGTAGATACAATGTTTGGATTTAGCATCAAGCTTCGTTCCTCTCACCATCATGCATTAAAACGTAAATTGAACATCAAAAAATATGCACATCAGAATAATTAGTTGACTTACCAGACCAAATTTCATGTGGTGTCTTAAGTTCCAATGCTGTAGAAGGTGACTTGTTAACAAGATAACAAGTTGTATTGACTGCCTCAGCCCAAAACTGCTATGGAAGACCTGCAAACAATCTCATGCAACGAGCTTTTTCCAACATTGTTCTATTCATCCTTTCAGCCACTCCATTCTATTTGTGGTGTGTTAGGAATAGTCAAATGTCGAGCAATGCCTTCTTGTTTACAAAAACCATCAAATTCTTTTGATGTATAGTCACCACCATTATCAGTTCGCAGAACTTTAACATGTTTACCAATCTGCTTCTTAACTCTGACTTTCCAACTCCTAAACTTCTGAAACACTTATGACTTGTGCTTTAAGAAGTATACCCAAACTTTTCTGGAGAAGTCATCAATAAAAGTAACAAAATATCTGGCTCCTCCCTAAGATGTCACAAGTGTTTCCCCCCAGACATCAAAATGAATGTATTCAAGGACTTGTTTACTTCTTTTCCGAGAAGTATCAAATTTAACCTTGCATTGCTTTCCAAAAACACAAGATTCACAAAAATCAAGCTTGCAAGATTTAATACCTTTGAGTAACTTTCTATTATGCAATTCTAACAATCCTCTCTCACTCATAACCCAGTCGAGCATGCCACAATAAAGTAGCATCAATATCTACAAAGGTTGTAGTGGCAACATCCCCTGTTATAGTTTTACCAAGTAATATGTATAGAGAACCAATTTTTTCTCCCTTCATGACAACTAAGGCACCCTTTTTGACTTTCAAAATGCCATCAGCACCACTGAAGGTGCAACCATTGGCATCAGGGCACCAAGAGAGATGACTCTTTCTCAAATCTAGGACATATTGACCTCAGACAAAATTCTAACAACCCCATTGAACATCTTGATTTTTATTATTCCTATCCCAACAGTTCTACATTCGGTGTTATTACCCATCAGAACTCTACCCCCATTATGAGATGTATAAGAATCAAACCAATCTCTATGAGGACACATGATAGGAACATCCATAATAAAAAATCCAAACATTAGAGGAGTCCATACTTGATGAGATGGGCAATACATCTCCCTCTTTCTCTGTATCAGAAGCCACACTGGCCTCTTGTGGCTCCTTTTATTTCTGTTTAGATTTCTCTTTAAGTTTGGGGCATTCTGCTTTCCATTGACCTTCTTCTTTGTAGTAGCGACAACGATTATCCCTCTCTTTTGATTTGGATCTAAATCTATTTTTCTTGCCACCTTTTTGCTTTGGACGTCCTCTTTCTTGACCAGAAATCTTTACTATCAAACTTTCACCGGAACTAGGCTTGTTTCTAATTTCATTTGATAGCAATGTAGTTTCAACCTCCTCCCTCTTTAGAGTTTCCTTTCCATAAAGGATAGTGGTCAGCAAATGGTCATAAGACTTCGGTAAAAATGAAAGAAGAAGAAGAGCTTGATCTTCCTCATCCACCTTAACCTCAACACTGCAGAGCTATGAGATCAACTTATTGAAAACATTTATATGCTCCAAAAGGTCAGTCCCATCTGACATGCGCAAATTATGAAGTTGCCTTTTCAAATATAGCTTATTGGTGAGTGACTTGGGCATATAAATCTTTTCTAACTTCTTCCACAAATCTAAAGTAGTCTCAACATCGGTAACATTGTACATTACCTCATCTGCCAAACACAATTGAACTGTGCTCATGGCCTTCAAATCAAGCTTATCCCATTCATCATCTGTCTTTCCAGCCTTCTCTTTTCCAAGAAGGGCCTTGTGCAAATTGTTCTATACCAGAATATCTTTAACTCTTTTCTACCATAGACCGAAATCAATGTTGTCATCAAATTTCTCCACCTCGAACTTTGCAGTTGACATCTTTGAGAACACCTAATACTTGAACAGAGTTACATTAAAAAAACCTCTAATACCAAATGTTATGAAATCAGAGTAATATCCCGCAGCGAAATGGATTGACAAACGTGTAATTCTGCAAGTGTATAAATGTAATAAAGATTGAAAGAGAAAAAAATATATGACAGAATGAACAAAGCAATTCACAAGGAGACAAAGATTTACGTGTTTCGGCCAAGCCTACGTCCAAGGGGAGAACTATAGAGAGACTTCACTATATAGAATAAAATACAAATAGAAAGATACTCTTACACCAACATCGAATAGTCTTTCCGACAAATAGAGTACCTAGACTCACCCACTGGCACTCTCCTCTTATAATGTCTCACACAGAATACTCATTTCTTCTCCTTCCCATGATGGTGGGTTTATATAGGTTATGAGGGAGCCTCAAGACCACACATTTCTATGGCATGAGTGTGGTAAAAATGAGTTAACTAAATAAGAAGCCTAACACCTCATTCCTCACTTGGTCAAACCCACAAAAATGAGTTCATTAGTTAACTTGTCAAACAATAATAGAACAGATATATACTCAATTCGAATATGTTAGTGAGTAACTTGTTAAGATACTTAATAATGTGTTCGTTAATATATTCAAGAAACTACTCATTAATATACTAGAATTGATACTCATTACATTACTCGATACAATATTCATTAAATTATTTGTTAAATATAAGAATATAATTATATATATGTTATGAATTTATTATTAAATATTCCGAGAACTTATATGTAAAATTCTAAAACGACCAGCCAAACCCGGCCCCGCCCTCCCGCGGCGACGGAGGCGACGCGCGCAGGGTTCGCCGCTTTTCTCCGCCATTCGAAGGGCGGCAGTGCTGCAGCTATTCTCTGGCCAGTGACCGGTCCCTCGACTCCCTCCGACGGGCGTCTGCACCTGGGCTCTTGCGGCGGACTCCCTCCGACGGGTCGGGGTCGGTGAGAACTCCTCCTCAGTAGGATCTTGCTTCGTTTTTTAGTCTTCATGCTTTTTTTTTGCCTTGGTTGTACTGGTGGCGAGGTAGATCTGGTGGTCTGAGGTAGATCTGCTTCCTCCTCCCTCTCCAACCTCTCGCGCGGTGGAGCAGAGCAGATCGGAGAGTAAAACCCTACCCATTTCACTGCCTCGACGCCATGGCGGGATCACTGCGCTTTATAAGTCCAGACCTACCATTCTTTTGAGCTACGGGGTTGGTTTTTGAAATAGGTCGCGTTTTCTAGCACCTCCGGATTCAGGAATGAACGGCTTTTTCAAATCCATCGGTCAGAGGAGAATGCGTTGTTTTCGTCTGTGGCCTCCTCTGTCGTGCTTGTTTATGGTTCTCCTAGCAGTTTGTTTTCCCTTCGTTATACACACCACGGTGTGTTCACTATTTGGACGCAGTATCCTTCTTGGGGCCTTCGATTTGGCAGGGACTCTCTTTGGCCTCGTTTATTCAATCTTTTGAATGTTTGTGGCTCGTCCTGAATCCTAGTGTTGTTGTCTTGGTCCTCTTGGATGATCGTGTGCAGTTTCCCTGAAGATGACATTTCTCTTGCCTTTATTTCCTACTTTGTATTTTGTCTATCCTTTAACATGAATAGAATGGCTTGTTGAAAATGGCTGTTCACCTGTTTTCATAAAACAATCTAATGTTGATAAATAGGCTCATTTCATGCTTTAAATTTTAATTATGAGCAAAAGGCAAAATGTGTTACATTTTGAGTATGAGTTATAATAAATAATTTTGACTTATTTATTTTGCTTTTGTAAATCCTCTTTTAAACAATTAATGGGAATTTTTTAATCCGAATTTCGAGGGAGAGAGTCCAGATAGTGAGAGAGAGTTCCGACTTCCGAGGGCGTAGGGCCGCAGTGAGACGCCACCGCCCCCACCTTCCGACACCGGCGAGACACTGGTTGCCCACCCTTGGTCGCCACCGGGGTGAGACGCCCCTCTGCCACCGCGCCATCCTGCCGCCAGTCCCGCCGTACCAACTAACTGACAGTGATGCTTCTATAAAGCCTTCCATTCTCGCAGGGTGCCACTGCCTCTCCGGACACCAAGCCCTCCTCTCTTATTGATGATATCTCAAGTCCAAAGTAACCCTATATACAAGTTCGATCTGATTCTTAGAACCTTTCTAGAAGGATCTAAAATCTGCTACCGTAACTAATTTTTATTCTTATTTTATTTTTTAGCCCTACATGTGTATCTAGATCCACCATTCAATTGTAATGGCTGGTGAACGAGATAACAACCTGCCTTGTTCCTTCCTCTCTGTCCCCCTCTCTGCAAATTCTTGGCATCTCTCTCCTCCCCCCCTCCCCCCCACCCACACGGCTTCTTTCTTCCTTCTCTCCGGCCATCCCATCTCCGTTTTCCCACCGCCCACACCACTCCGCCCGGTGCTGCATGGGGCTTTCTGCGCCCGATGCTGCTGCAGCCTCTCGCCAGCTCCCCTGCAATACCAGCCATTCTCTGCCGCCTCCGATCTTCCTCTCCCCCCCTACGACCACCCTGCTTCTCTCTCTACTTCATATGTCCGCCATCCACTACACGCAAGCCCGTCGCTGTCGCACCCCCTCACTATTGACTGCCTGCTACTACCCGTGGTCCCTCCGCCGCGAACCCATTTTGGCCACCCTCCTTTCCTTCCTCCACCACCATGGACGGACCTAGATTATATTCAGTGAGGTCACGTGATCTCACTGAAAATTTAAATCATATTAAAAATTTAAATTTTTTTATTAAATTATTTTGGTTGAATTTTTTTAAAATAAAGTGACTTCACTGGACTGTAAATAATTTTTTTAAATATACTTTAATTTTTAAAATAACTCTACTAAATAAAATTTCTAAATTCGTCACTGTTCACCACCCCCTTCCCTCCTACATTATCAAAAGCGACAGGGTTGATGACGTCGGCTGCTCTAGGCTTCGGGTGCTTCAAGCGCCTAGCCCAGCATGACTGGACCGGATCTTATCTAGTTCGGTCCCCCCCATAAAACCTCCCTACTCTAACCAAGGGTGTATCCCTCCTAACCACATTTTTAACCCTTATCAAAGTAGGTAAAGGCCATTAACCATCGCGATCGACTCCCCAACTCTGAACTCTCCCCTCCTCTTCTCCAAGTGCCGTCGGTTGACCCTCGGCGGGCGTGCTCCAGCAAGGGCAAGTGGCGCAACGGACATCTCCAGCGAGGGCAAGCGTCGGACGTGCTCCGGCGAGGTCTTTCCCCCTCTTTGATATGCTCTCTCCAGCGAGGCAAGGTTGCGCCTCTCTCTCTCTCTCACACACACACACATGCACACGGGGTCACCACCCACATCCCTCTCCCCCTCTTCTACTCTCTCTCTCTCTCAGGCCTCCGTCTGCCTGTGTCACTGTGTTGCACGTTGACTATGTCACTGTTACATAGTGAGTGATAGGGGGCTTGGCCCCCTCTCTCCCTCCTCTCTCTCTCTCTCTCTCAGCCCTTCTTCTGCGTGACTGTCACTGTGTTGCACAGTGACTATGTCACTGTTACACAGTGAGTGATAGGGGGCTTGGCCCCCTCTCTCCCTCCTCCCCCCCCCCCTTTCTCTCTCTCTCTCTCCTCTCTCTCTCTCTCTCTCTCTCTCACACAGCCATCCTTCTGCTTGACTGTGTCACTGTGTTGCACAGTGAGTGATAGGGGGCTTGGCCTCTCTCTCTCTCTCACACACACACACACACACACACACTTGCACACATTCCGGCCCCCTTGAGATCTCTCTCAGAGAGTCATAGTCATACACTCTCTCTCACTGTGATACTGTTACACAGTGACCCATTGCGCAGTGGTTATACAATAGCTTGGCCCATAGGAACTGGGTTTTGTGAAGTATATTTGTTTTCAGCTAATATTTATGTGTCATTTAAATATATATATATATATATTATTTTTATAATAAATCGACTCAATCACCTAGGCCATCGCCTAGGCCTTTGAGGCTGAGGTGACCCCTTGGTCGCCTCTCGCCTCTGACTACATAGCTTCCCTCTCATCTCCCAACTCTACCACTGCCACGGTGCTTCCTTGCGCTCGCCACCGGCCTCAAGTCCATTGCCCACGGCTATAACCTCCCTTCTTCTTCTTCGTCGATATGCTTCCTTTCTATCCCTCTCAATCTTTCTCGTTCTCTCTCGCGTATCTCCTCTTTCTACTGTCTGAGGGTTGAGCCAGGTCCCAAACATAGAGGCCGCTGACCTGCATAAAGCCGGCTAGGCACCATCACTGGCCACCGGAGCCTATCACCAATATTCCATTGTTGTATTTTCCACATTCATCATCCGTAAAATGGAATCCTGTTTTTATTGTTCTTCGTTATGATTCGCAAGATCTTCAATACTGCATCTTGATACTGAGAAACATTTCGTTGCAGAGCTGACAGGATTCAACAAAGTTGGGATTGGAGTTTGTTGTTAGTGACTTTGAGGAAGAGGTGGTGGAATGATGAGAGGTAGCAACACTGAGTCTCCTCTCTCTTGGGAGAACCTTTGCTCCAGCTCAGTCTCTCGACTCAGGTATAAATTTTAGGATTTAATCTTTAAATTATCTATAATATTTGTTGGGTTTATATCTGTATTCTATCTCTTCAACTTTTGATTTATGTTTACCCATTCTTTTTAGGTGCTTGTGATTTTTCTTTGATCAATTTTCTGATCTTGCTCAATCTGACATAATATATCAATTTTAGGCTAAATTTTAAGAGTATTTTATATAGCATTTGTACTCTTTAAGTGGTATAGTTAGTAAAAGAATACATTTTTGGTAAATATTAGATTATAATTTTGTCATGTTAATCTAAATTTGTTTATTGCAGGAATTAAACAGGAAGCATCTTGATAAATTGAAGGATGTCACTTGGGTGATTAAAGTGTCTGCTTCAAAAAAACAAAAGTCAGTACTTATATATGGAACAGGTTTTTCTGTAAGTCATGGTGGGTTAATAATGACCTGCGCACATCTTATTTCAAATGTGAATGTGCGTGAAATTCGTGTTCGCAAATTGAATGAGAATGACTTTCCTCACAAAGCTACTGTAGAATTTCACAGACCAAAATGGGATATGATGCTATTAAGGGTACATGATATAGAAGGTTTTGGTGTTGGAGTACTAGCAGAGGATGGCTCATTGTTTGAAAATGAACATCTCTTGCATATAGGACACCCTCGTAATTTTGTAGGGTCAATTTTAGTCGGTCGTGTAGTGTACCCATGTGTGGATGATGTAAGTCTACCCATTGACAGTCGTATTTGTAAGACTTACAGATCAAATTCTTTGACTGTCACTCCACGTTATCGAGTCATTGGGGATGTGGTTAATGCAGATTCATTTAAGGATAATACTGATAACGAGGATTATGTGGACCCTTTAGTTCAAGTGATACCGTTTACAACTTCAAATATATCATTGGGTTATGAGAAGAATCTCCATCCTTTAATTCCAGTGATACAATGTACTGGTTTGATTGGTGGTGAAGTTGCTCAGGGGGCCCTGTATTCACACCCAAGGAAAAATAGTGGGGATGTTAGTGATGGTTTGTGGTGGCTATGAAATTGCCATACATGTGACGTTGTTGAGGAAATTTTTTGATGATGCATTAAAAGAAATAGGAGGACGTCTTCACGATGATGCCAAAGATTTAAAAAGGAAACATCCTCCAGATCCTAGTGATGAGGTACATTACTGTTAAAAACTAAATAATTGTTAGAATTTCTTTGATTTGACTTTGTTGTTTTTATACAACATGATTCCAGGAGATTTAAAGATGGACCAATGAATGAAGAAGAAAAGGTTGGCCAACTGAAAATTGGAGCTTCTGGCATAGGTACTGGTTCCTCAATTTCCTCCTTGCCTGTGTGTTTTTTGCATTTGTCATCTCTTGGCTCTTTCACTTCAACGCCCCTGGTTGATCCCTTCAGCCTTGTCTGTTTTTCTCCATAGTGCAAGTGGTTATGTGTCGTCAGCTTTAATGCCTGTTTTAGCTAGTTCCCTTTCAGAATTACATTTGACCATATGAATTTTCAATTGACTGTTATACATATATTGATCACCTGAATTTTTAGTTCTGAAAATAGAACTTTGGTTATACATCTTTTTTTTTCACTTGAATTCTCAGCTCTGAAAGCAATTCCCTCTAAATGATCATTTTGAATCCTTGTAACAGTGAATGTTCTTGCTGGTATTCTGTAAGAATTCCTATACTTGATTGAATGTCAAAATTATTCATGAATACTGTGAGCACCCCAAAATTCCTTAACGGGCCTTTCTCTCATGGCTGGCCCAATTCCTAAAAGAGACCCTCACAAAACAAAAATTCCCATTTAAATGGCCCATGCACAAAGCCCCCAAAGGGCCCATTAACCAAAGGCCCACATCACCCCATGCAAGGGGATGGGCATAAGAAAACGTTACACCTCCCAAAAAGCCACCCCAAAAATGGCAAAAGGTGTGGCTGCATATAGGAGGCTAGAGGGCTCTTTTTGGGAGGCTTCTAGAAGCCTTTTTGGAGAGGTAAATGGGCTGTTGCGTAACAGAGAAGAAGTGGGTGCTTTTTGCAAGGAAAAAAAAGGGGGCTTGTTCTCCAAGAAAAGGGGGCTTCTTCTCCAAGGAGGGCTGTTGCAACTGCTGCGTTTTGGTGGCTCCCGTGAGCTTTCTTGCTTCAGAAAAGAGAGAAAAGAAAGAAGAGAAGAAGAGGTCAAGGAGGAGGAAGCAAGGGAGAAGAGAGAAAAGAAGGGAAGAGAGAGAAGAGAGCTTGTGTTGTCTTGTCACTTGCATAGAAATGAAAGAAGAGAGAAGTGAGGGTAGGTGGCAATGGGCTCTCCTCCCCCTTCCTTTCCTTAGGCTTTTCTTGTACTCTTTTCCCCTCCTTTTGCAAGAGAATGTCATACCCATGTACTCCCCTCATTCCCCTTGATGTGAATGTCCCATTCCTCTTCCTTTTGCATTGAATGCTTCCCTCTCCTCCTTTATGTATTTTCTGTTTTTTTTATGTGTTTGTTTGAGTTTTTTTTTGGAGAAGAAAGGTGACGGGATGAGGAGCCACTCTTTGTAGAGTGAGGTTTCTCTCTTCCCAATGACCCATATGAGACCTCCGTTAATTTCCATGCCCCAATAAATGAGGCTTGGGAGGGATGGAGTTTCTCCTTTCCCATATGTCTTGGCATTACTCCATGATTAAAACCAATTAGACCTTGCATGGACCCCTTTTGAGGTGTGTTTTCCTCACTGTTTTGACACCACAATAGATGCTCTTCACTGTCCAAACAGCCCCCCCTCCATGTGCATATCGGTTTTGGAGCATGTCCCCTTTGCTAGCCAATGGGTTGAACAATCAATGTTCATGCCCCCATGCTTAGCATCCACCGCCAATGACCCATCAAGCCTCCAACAGCAACCCATATCGCCATATTTCCATGGGTAAGACCAGCTTGAATGGTGCTGGTTCACTGCCCACAGGGAGGAGGCCTATGCTGCCGATTCAGATGATCTGGGGGTGGTCCTGCTAATTCGGCCAGCCTGGAGAGGTCTGCCGATTCAGCAAGCAGCAACCCGCCCTTGGCCGAATCGCATGAGCAAAGTCATGCTCCATGTGCTTTCAGCCAAGGAAAGAGCCAATAGACCGATAAGAGACCCATTTAAGTCCCGGGTTAGACGACATAATGTCTATGTCCGGATATATTGGTTTACACATCATCCATGTGTCGTTCAGATTTCGTGTGGTCACGACATTGCTCGGTCTCCTCGTAGGCATGTCTCGGGGATCGGTGTCGTGTGCCACCGAGGTTATGTCGTCTTTCAGCATATACCCTATCCTTTGGTACCGTCTCCATTTTGGTAGACGTGCTCCGTGCTCTTCCCTTGTCAACCATGACAAGGGAAGATGTCGCCGAATTTTCCCCGTGAGGGTTGAATCGACAAGAGACCTTTCAAAAGAAATTCTCAAAATCTAATTGACTCAATGGTATTCCAACTCTGCCAATTCAGTTTTATCCTGCCGATTCAGTCCTGGCTGCCGATTCAACCCAGGCTGCTGATTCGGTCATGCTTCACCGATTCAGTTTCATCCTGCCGATTCACTGTCTATCTTGCTACTTGCATGCCTTGCCGAATCGAATGTGTCCTGCCGAATGGAACGCGTCTGTGCTGCCGATTGACTACCCATGACCAAGTAATGCCGAATCATGAATAGAACTACGACTCGCATGCTTCAAAAGAACAAAGAGCAAATTGAAATCATTTCTTGATAAAAGTA
Organism: Colocasia esculenta; assembly: GCA_014218235.1. Classification (NCBI taxonomy): domain Eukaryota; kingdom Viridiplantae; phylum Streptophyta; class Magnoliopsida; order Alismatales; family Araceae; genus Colocasia; species Colocasia esculenta. The sequence goes on along the minus strand of CM024764.1, from coordinate 3,437,580 downwards.
ACAAATGAACAAATAGATCACCTCATGTTTTACATGCCTCAAAAAAACAAAAGACCAAATTGAGATTGTTTTCGTGATAAAAAACAACAAATGAGTAAATAGATCATTTCATGTTTTACACACCTTAAAAGAACAAAAGTGTAAATTGGAACTTTTTCATGACAAAAGAAGCAAATGAATAAATGGATCATTTCATGACTTGTGTCTTCTAAATGGAACCAAAGAGCCAAATTGGAGCCATTCCGCGATAAAAGAAGCAAATGAATAAACAGACAAAGAGATCTAATAATAAATGAATAAAAGGTCAAACAACATCGAATAGACACCATGCTTTTTGTTACTTAGGCCTAATTGTTTTGATGCATCTCGCACTTCCATCGGATGTCTCCAGTTTAGGTCACAAGGCTTTCTAATTTTGGCGATTAATCAAGGATTTTCCCTCTCAGAGGGATGTAATTAACGTCGTTGCGCTTAGGCAACGACGGGATTTTGGTCCAGGACCCGACATTCACTTTCGTTTGATGAAGTCAAACGGTGCGCATAATAGACTTAAAGCCCTTCGGCTCTCGGAGGCAAACGATTTATTGTCACCCTGGTGACTGGCACACCTGCGTTATGCGATTGCCGATTCATCTCACGTCACCATCGCTCGTGTAGTATTTGACGGAATTTGGATTAGCAATACGCATTCATGAGAACATGAGAAAACTTGATAAATGAGACCACAATTTTTTTTTAAAATAATTTGTTGGATCTAAAATCCATTTCCACAGCGTGTCACGCCCGGTGGGACCAAGCTTCCCTTCATCTCTTCGCCAGAATAGAAAGCCATGTGGCCTTACATAATCAATACTGACTATCATTTTGAATTGACTAACAGGTACTTAACAGAGCAATGGTTGGAGTGTGTTTTGAGCCCCTGGTTGTCCAAGATCATGCCAGGTACGGCTACCTCGCCGTGCCAACCCGTTTCGGAAGCTTTCCTCCGGTTGTGGAGTTTCCCAACTTCTTGGGGGTTGCGTTTGTCGGCATTCTACACCCAGAAGCCAAAGAGGAAGCTGAAGCTGATGCTGAACACAAAGCTGAAATCAAAGAGATCACCGAGAAGCTAAGCTGCCACGTTCATCACGTGGAGCATGGCGACCATAACAAGAACAAAGGGAAGAAAACCAACATATATCCTCAATAAACAAAGGAGGTTGAGAACATTGTCACCCGTCACGCACGAGTTTCCAACGCAGGGAAAAATGTGCGAATTGGGGACCTGAGAATCCATCTGCAAACCAAGAGAACCAAAGCTACACCAGAGCGGGTTACGACGACAGTACCCGTAAAGAACTCCTTTCAAGCGTTAGCAGGGAAAAGAGAAATGTCTAACACCTTCAAGGGCAAGCTGCCCCCAAAGCCGATTAAGTTCAAACAAGTCTGGAGACCCAGAAAATGCAGAAACCCAGGCTGGAAGTAGTAGTGCCAAGAGAAGAGGCACCGAAAGAAACAACTGCTGTGGAAATCCCCAACTATCAGAGGCCGCCTAGAGGCTTCAAGTCCAGGGTCCATCAAGGAGGGGCATGTGACTATGCCCGCTTCCATTACAAGTGGAGGGAGTTGCGACGATCCGCTCACATCCCAATTGTTCGGGGGAGCCAGCCAGCACCTGATATCGAGGTCGCTTGCCACCGCAGCCAAGAAAGGACCTGCAGGCCACATGACCACATTCTTGGCCTTGCAACCTCTCCTCTGCAGAGATCAAGATCGCTAAGAGCCATGGTAGACCCACAAGCTGAAGTTGAGAGCAGCTCGGGTGAGAATGATGTTTCTTGTGAACACGATCATGAGCAACCTGGGGAAGTCAAACCCCTGGTGTCAGTCTTTAAAAGGTTGACCTTTCCCTCCCGAAAGGTTGAAAGAGATCGGAACGGGAACCTTAGAATCCTTTCATGCCACATGGCTGGTGTGTGGGGTCGATATGGGGCTCTACCCACTGGGAATGAGGAAATCATAGAGCTGGTAAAAAGACCTAGTGGTGTCACCAGGAGAAGAGCAGCGGTAGCAGCCCTAGCAGCCGCATACGGAAATGATAATGCACCCACAATGCAAATGACGACGGTCAGTGCCAATATGGTCACCGCCCAGGGCAGTGGGGGTAACGATGAGATTCCCCCGCCACCACCACCAAAGATCACTTCTGGGGGCACATTACGGGATATTCCTCTTGTTGCACCCCTAGATCCAGCTGTCCTGGAGCTACTGTAACAGTACCAAGCCGAAATTGAAGAACTTAAACGACAGATTAAAGGTAAAGAAACTGAAGGACATGCATCCCGAGAAGTTGAGGGCTCAGGGGAGACTCCTCAAGGGACCTCAGTGTCAATAGAGGCCTCGGCCCAGCGCACTATTGTGCGGTCGATAAATAAACAACCACAACAGTCGCTTGTGGCTACGGCTCAGCAGTTGCGTCCGCAGGCCCAATACCAGCTCCTACAGCCCAGTTCTTCTAGCAGCAGCAACATCCATATCAGCCGCAACCAGACTATTCTGTGCAACAGCAACAGTCATTGCCCGCTCATGTTCCTTAGCAGCAACTTGGAAATCAAGAGCCGCCCCCGGTGCCACCGGTGGCTGTCATCAACACTCCTAGCAATCAACCGGCCCCACTTCTATCCTCAACAGTGGACCCTGCCACCATCAGCAAGCTAATGGTGGAACAGATGATTGAAATGAAACTCGCCGAGCGAGGAGACGGAGAGCACATGGCTTTTGATGCGTATAGGGTACCTTACCCTGCGCACCATGCCGTAAAAAGACTGCCTCCGGGCATTACCAAGCCTCCGAAGTTTGACAAGTTCAACGGGTGAGGATCCCCAAAAGAACACATCGCCTATTACATTAATGTGATGGGGGACTTGGCAGCCGATGAATCGTACCTGTTGAAGTTCTTCGGCTCTTCCTTAATAGGCCTGTCATTTGAATGGTATTCTAGTCTGCCAGCAGGGTCCATATCTGATTGGACCGATATGCAAAAGAAATTTAGAGAAAGATTCTACATTGTTGAGAGGGAGGTAACAGTTGCCGAACTCTACGCAACCAGACAAAAGAACGATGAGTCAGCATTGGACTACATCCAGCGATGGAGAAACCTCAGCATGAGGTGTAAGCGGCCTCCCCATCAAGAAGATGCGGTTCAGCTCTGCAAACAAAGTCTGAAAAGAGAGCTACTAGAAAGAATGATCGAAATGGAGATCCGGTCGTTCGATAAGCTGAACAGTGTGGTGGCGGAAGTAGAAGCTTTCTTGGTAAAATACCCCACCAACTCATTCACAAGTCGAAAGAGCAAGCCGACCGATAAGAATCCCGTTGGAAAAGAGGTGCACGTGGTGGACCTCAAAATGTTTGAAAAGCAAAGAGATGGGGGCAAGGCAGTGGCCGGGTCCTCCGATAACAAAACTGAACAGCAGAGAAAGGTCATCCCTTTCCAAGACAAAATGAGGAAGCCATACTCCTTCCCAAGGAAAAGACGAAGGTACTGTTTGATTGGGGAATCAGATACAACAAGATCACCCTTCCAACATCAAAGAGACCTGATCAGGCTGCAAAGAAGGATGATCCTCGGTACTGTCTGTACCACCAAATCCTGGGGCATCCTTTGGAAGACTGCTGTGTTTAAAGACATCATAGAGTCTCTGATCAAGAAGGGAGAACTGCAGATTACAAAGTTGATCCGCCCCAGCCACATGAGCTGCCTGCCCGACAAGCTACAACCAACATGATCTCCATATATCAACAATTGTCAGAAGAGATCTCTTAGGCCAACACGGAGAAGACCTATGAGAGTCATATCCTCACCCCAATTAGGGAGCAGGAGGAGTGGCAAAGAGTATCCAATAAGACAAAAAAGAGATCAGAGAAGAAACCAGCTCCAAAAGTGCATATTCGAGGCGTGACACCTCAGCCACCTGTGCCAATTGTCACCCCGGTATGGCACCCAATAGAGCCCAGGGTCGTCATCCAGAGGAACCCCAGCAATAGAAGGCGTCAAACGCCTCTACCACTCTACAGAGGGGGCAGCCCTTCGCTCGAGCTCCTGCAGGTGCTAATTGATGAATTAGATGAGTATGAGCAACCAAATAGACATCCCGTTCAACTACAAGAGTATGTGCCGTGGGAGGAGCTCGAAAAGCTGGCTTTAGAGGCACCTGCCGAACAAGAGGCACTTCAGCCCTAAGAAGATTTGTTCTAGGGGCAAGAGACTACAAAACCCAAGCAAAAGAAGAAGAAAAGAAGATCCAAGAAAAAGAAGGTAGCTGCAACTCTCTCATGTAGCACCATCTCCTCCCTGCTGGGTTTGGCAGAGCACCATGAAGAAGAGGAGTTCTATCCTCCCCCTAATGATGTTAATCAAATCGGGGCCTCAGGTCAAGAGTTCATAACAAGGTCCGGAAGAAAATGGGGACGCCTTGCTCCGGCCAATCAAAATATCATATTCCAGGGAGAGCCCTCCTATAAGATCCCGGAACCCGAAGTGCAAGGGGTGCGAGTTCCGCCCCCTCCGAGGCTCTATACTAATGAAGAGACTGGGGGCACAGTCCCATCTTTTGATGAGTTTCTAGCAGCAGAAGAACAAATCAAGACACTGTCCACAGCTTCAATAGCACAAAAGAAAGCCGGTAATGAACAAAATAACCCGGTCAGCAAACTTCAGGCCAAGAATGGTGCAAATGACAAAGAAATGTCAAAGCTAGATGATGTCGGAGCAGAAGACAGAATCATCAAGCTACTAAAGAAAATCCCTACACGGTTCAGTGTGTGGAAAATCTTATCACTAAGTGAAGAGACCAGAAAGGCGTTGATCACAGCTCTGCTGGCTCCAGCGCAATATGAGACATGCCTTGCAGAAATGCAGGTGGAGGCCGCCGTCGTCAATGCGACATCCATCACATTTGCTCCGGAGGACATGCTCCTCCCCACGGTCACTCATAACAGACCATTGTACATGAGGGGGCAATTGAATGGGCTGCCCCTGAATAGAATTCTGGTAGATCCTGGAGTGGCGGTCAATATTCTACCGTATAAGACCTACCAGAAATACCATTTCAATGTGCACCTCACCTCTGTGCACGATGTGAGAATAGCTAGTTTTAACCAAAAGTTCGAAGTATCTTTGGGGGTCGTAGAGCTCGACTTGATTCTGGGGGACTTCAAAACAAAGGTTCAATTCCATGTGATCAACGTAAGCACATCTTATAAGGCTTTGATGGGTCGGCCCTGGCTCCATCAAAACAGAGTGGTCCCATCAACATTGCACCAATGCATTAATATGTAAAAGAAGGGGAAGAGCAAAGGGTTTTTGCTGATGCGCACCCGTCTGAAGTCTATGAATGTCATCTCCTTGATGCCAATCTGTATCTGGAACACTCAGAAAGCCAAGTCCCTCAAAAGGGCAAAGAGAAAGAGATCGTCATCGTCGATGAGTGGTTTCCACCGCCGCCCGAAGAGCCTGCATCAACAGAAACAATGGATGTGCAGTTATGTGATGCCCCAGGTTGCAAGCATGATTCTGCTTCCCAAATAGAAGAAGAGGAACCAGAACTTATTCTGGTCCTAGAAGGCCTTACAAAGCCGGTCGTTGAAATACACTGCCAAATTGTGAGGGCATTGAAGACCATGGTGATATCTCACCCGGGTGGCCACTTCACGGTCTTTTATGCGTCTGAAGAACAGCCGATGAGAAGGGATGATGATTGTAGAATCCCTGAAGAGACTGAAGATCCCTTGGTGCCAATCATGGGATTCTCAGATATGTCCAGCACAGTCACCTGACTAGCTAAAAGACAACAAATCCCTTTCTGCCAACGTCTCTGTCAAAGGGAGATGTTCAAAAAACTGTGGTACCCTTCAAATCTGAACAGGGATCTGTTAAAAATTACACAGCACCCAGGACTAGGATTGTCATTGGGAGGAAGCTATACTGTTGGCATGATCAGCATAGCCTGCCAAATAGAAAAGGACCCATCGGGAGTGGTTTATGATGACTACCCTGAAGAAAGGGACACAGTTACAACATCTACAAATGCAAGTGATGGGTCTCCCCAGGGGGCAACAGTGTCTCCCACATGCACTCCCGTGGAGTTCTCAGCCACCCAAGTGCTCCCAACAGTAGGGGAAAATAGAAGTGATGAGATAGCATTCCTAATCTCTACAAGCTCAGAAGAGGCAAGAGAACAAGAAGCAACAATAGGCATCTCAACAGATCCAAGCCAAGAGCCCCAACAGACGGAAGAGACTGAAGAGAATATGCTGACTGAAGACCAATAAGGAGGATACATGGAGGTGCTAGAAGCATAAGCTGATGAAGAAGGCTTCGTGGACCTCCAACTGGCACCAGAAGAGTTCGAAGATGGTGGCCAAGCCACAGTGGATGAGTTGGTAGAAGTGAACTTCGGCACAGAGGTTGATTATAGACCAACCTTCTTAAGCGCCCTCATCCCCGAAGAAGAGAAGCAGCGGTATGTCACGCTGTTAAAAGAGTTCCGTGATTGTTTTGCCTGAAATTACAAAGAGATGTCGGGACTCAGCCCTGACGTGGCACAACATGTACTGACAATTGACCCGAAAATTGAACCGTCAAGCAAGCTCTTAGAAGAATGGGGCCGGAATTGATAAACAAAGTATGTTCTGAAGTGGACAAATTAATGGATGTTGACTTAGTTGAAGAGAATCAGTACACTACCTGGCTAGCAAACATTGTCCCTGTCAAGAAGAAGAATGGACAGATCAGGATCTATGTAGACTTTCGAGATCTGAACAAGGCCTGCCCAAAAGACGATTTTTCGGTGCCAATCACTGAAGTGATGATAGATGCAACCACCGGACATGAAGCCTTGTCATTTATGGACGGATCATCTGGCTACAATCAAATTTGAATAGCCGAACAAGATAAGGTGCACATTACTTTCAGGTCACCCAAAGGGATCTTCCACTACAAGAGAATGCCTTTTGGTCTCAGAAATGCCGGGGCAACCTATCAAAGAGCAATGACAAAAATCTTTGATGAGCTGCTCTATAAAAAGGTAGAGTGCTATATTGATGACCTGGTGGTCAAGACCAGAAAAAGAGAGGACCACCTAGCTGACCTCAGGGTCGTCTTTGAAAGGCTGAGGCGGTATGAGCTGAAAATGAATGCGATGAAGTGTGCATTCGGGGTATCCAGTGGCAAATTTCTAGGCTTCATCGTCTGATACAGGGGAATAGAAATTGACCCTGTTAAGATCAAAGCCATCCAAGAGATGCTGCCACCAAAGAATCTGACTGAGCTCAGATCACTACAAGGTCGGCTGGCCTACATCCGTAGGTTCGTCTCAAATTTATCCGGACGATGTCATCCCTTCCACAAGTTAATGGGAAAGGACGTCCCTTTTCAATGGAACCAGGAGTGCCAGAACGCCCTGGAGCAACTGAAAACATACTTGAACATCCCACCAGTGTTGGGTGCTCCGGTAAAAGGCCGTCCTCTCATCCTATACATAGCAACCACAGAGCACTCCTTAGGAGCCATGCTGGCATAGGAGAACGAGGAAGGAAAAGAGCAAGCTCTCTACTACCTCAGCCGAAGGTTAGTGGGTGCAAAAGAGAGGTATTCTCCAATTGAGAGAGTCTGCCTAGCCTTGGTCTTCGCGGCCAAGAAAATGTGACATTACATGCTATCACATGAGGTTAGGCTGATCTCCAGGGCCGACTCCATCAAATACATCCTCTCCCAGCCGACGTTAAGGGGAAGACTCAGCAAATGGGCTGTCATTTTGATGGAATTCATCATCAAGTACATCCCTCAAAAGGCAATTAAGGGACAGGCGGTAGCTGATTTCTTCGCGGCTCATCTAGTACTAGAGAATTCTCTGCTCATTACAGAGCTACCAGAAGACGAGACCCTTGAAGTGAACTAGTTGCATATAGCCACCTGGCAATTATACTTTGATGGGGCGTCAAGAATAGAACCAATTGCCCATGGCAATGTAAGAGTCTGAGCAGGGGTAGGTATCGTCCTGAAATCGCCAGAAGGAAGTCACGCACACCTCCTGCTCAATTAACAAACCTTGCACAAACAATGAGGCTAAATATGAGGCCCTGATCATTGGCTTGCAAGTGGCTCTTTTCATGAATATCAAGGTGCTGCAAGTGTTCGGTGACTCAATGCTGATCGTTAAACAAGTGTAAGGGGAGTTTGACGTTCAAAAGCCAGAGTTGTTGCCATACCACCGAAAAGTGAAGAGACTACTGTCAAAATTCTATCGAATAGAAATAGAGCACATCGGCAGGAGCAGAAATTCACAAGCAGATGCTCTAGCAAAATTGGCCAGTTCTTTAGCAATGCCACCAAATGAGAAGCTGGAAGTTGTCATGAATCGACGATAAGTTCTCAGCATGATAGAAGAGGAATCCGAAATGAAGAGAACGACCAGGAAGAAGTATCTGTGGCCGAAGAAATCGTGCAAAAAGACTGGAGAGAACCCTTGCTACAGTGGTTTGAGCACCAATAGTTGCTAAAGCAAAGAGAAGAAAAGATCAAACTGGTGAGAATAAAAGACTCGTACGGGCTAAGAGGGGAGTTTTGTTCAGGATCATGGCAGACTCCAAGAAAAAGATCTTGATAAGGTGCCTGTCACCGGAAGAGGCCTGGAGGGTCATGAAAGAGGTGCACGTCGGAATTGTTGGCGCCCATCAGGCCGGACCAAAAATGAAAATAGAAATTAAAAGACTTGGCTATTATTGGCCCACTATGTTTGAAGACTGTGGCAATTTTGCCAAGACATGTCAAAGTGCCAAGAGCATGCCATACAAAAGAGACCTCCCATACATCTGCATCCGACCATTCCAAGTTGGCCGTTTGCACAATGGGGCACAAACGTTGTGGGCTCTGCCACCTTCCTCGTTAGGGTGCAAATACATCTTGGCTATCACCGACTATTTTTCAAGATGGGCCGAAGTCGTGGCATTAGAGAAGTAACAGGGGAGTTGGTGGCACGCTTCATCCAGCGGAACATCATCTTCAGATTCGGGAGTCCAGACCGGAACATATCAGACAATAGAACAAACTTAAAAAATCAGAAGGTGTCCAAAATGACTGTCAAATACAAAATAGACTGGAGGACTTCCACTCCTTACAACCCGTAAGCCAATGGTCTAGCGGAAGCGTTTAACAAGACGTTGTGCACCATGCTGGCCAAGACAGTCAGTGCCAACAAAAGAGATTGTGAGGACCGAATGTATGAAGCCTTAAGGGCCTACCGGACCATCTATAAGACACCAACAGATTGCTCACCTTTCTCCCTAGTGTACGGTTCAGAAGCCGTGGTCTCGGTAGAATTGGAAGTACCATCTCTCAGGGTAGCCATTCAGCATGGGCTATCCCCTGAGAGCCAAACCAATATTGAAAGAAGACTCAAAGATCTCTCCGACTTGGAGGGGAAGAGATTGCGAGCTCAACAAAACATTCAGGTCTACTAGGCCCGCATAGCACGCGCCTTTGACAAGCTCGTCAAAGGCCGTGAATTCAAGAAAGGAGACCTTGTCATGGTCAAGAAAAGAGAGGTCATGACCGGCAACCCAAAAGGGAAGCTGAACGTGAATTAGACTGGGCCGTACATGGTGCAAAGGGTCTACAAAGGCGGTGCCTACGTCTTGGTCAACCATCGGGGTGAAGTGCAGTTTCCACCCCTCAATGGAAGGCATTTGAAGCTGTATCATGCATCTCGTCCAGACTTCAGTGGCTAGCATCATGAGCATCAAGAGGCTGAACAAGAAACAGACCCGATCGGCCTGTTCGACGAATGAAGCTCGGCTACCAAAAAGAACTGTTGCATTTGCAACAGCAGGGAGTCTCTACCCTCAACTCTCCCATCATCTGAAAGGAACAAAAAAAAACCACAAAAAGAACAAAACAACCAAAAATGATAAAACACTAAACTCTTAAACCCCCGGGACGTTAGTCACCAATGACGAAGAGCCAAAAAGATGCAAAAGAAAAGCATGTAAAAGCATGGCAAAAAAAAGAAAGAAGAGGCAGCCATACCGCTAGTCGGACTGGCTCTGAGGCGACGAACGCCCAAACAAAATTCATGAGATTTCCGTGATTTCCGTTAATTTCGAGGGGAGAAACATGAAAGGAGTTCCCTTGTTTTAGTAGGCATATCATTTTTTTGTGAAACTTGTGGAGATCGCTCGAATTTTCCGTACATCTCTTCACATAAAAAAAGGATCTCTTAAAAAGACAAGAAATTCATGTTTCTTAAACAAAAAAAAAGAAATAAATAAAATTAAGAGACTTAAATGAAAATTATGTGCCCTAGCATGCATGAATAGTTGTTATTTAATCGATCTAACCCTTACCATCTTTCGTGGGCAGGGACCTCTAAAGCTAGCGTCAACAAGCCCCGGTGGCCGACGTCATCATCAAACATGCCGGAGTCGCGACGAAAGTCGATAATGGCAACGTGCTTAAAAGACCGACGACATTCAAACAATGAAGTCACACCGGCGGTCATGCCAATGCAACACGAGGCCGCACCGGCAATTGATTGCGAAATGGAGAAGCGTCAACAAGCTCAAGCGGCCAACGTTGGTCAAGACGTCGGCAAATTGCGCCCATGTCCTCACATCCTCTCAAAAAGAAAAAAAGAAAAAAAAGGAGGAGGCTAAAAATAGAGATGCCTCGTCAGACCAGTCCATCGGACAAGGGCAAAAAGGACTAAAACTCGGCCTTGGTGAAAACCTGCAAAGGGTGCCAAGGGCATAATCGAGTACCTCGCTACACGGAAACCCGAAAGGGCATGTAGGCAAAAGCAAGAGGGGTCGAATTGGGTGAAAACCCGAAAGGGCGCCCAGTTTGATAATGAGAAAACAAAAAAGCAAAAATGAAGACGGGTGTCAAATCCCAATGGACACGAAAATCAGGCGACGACAAAGTCATGGACAGACAGCAACTGGCCCCGTCACTTTGACGGTCAATAGAGAATAGAAGCCCCCCGTCATCTTGACGGTAAATAGACAATAGAAGGCCGTTACCTTGACAGCAAAAGTCCCTGTCATGCCAACGGTAAACAGACAACGGAAGGCCGTTACCTTGACAACAAAAGTCCCTGTCATGCCATTGGTAAACAGACAACGGAAGGCCGTTACATTGACAGCAAAAGTCCCTGTCATACCAACGGTAAATAGACAACAGAAGGCCGTCACCCTGATGGTAAATAAACAACAGAAGGCCGTCACTCTGACGGTGGATAGACAACAGAAGGCCGTCACCCTAACGGTGAATAAACAACAGAAGGCTGTCACCCTGACGGTAAATAGATAACAGAAGGCCGTCACCTTGACGGTAAATAGACAATAGAAGGCCGTTACCTTGACAGCAAAAGTCTCTGCCATACCAACGGTGAATAGACAACAGAAGGCCGTCATCCTGACGGTGAATAGACAACAGAAGCCGTCACCCCGACGGTGAATAGATAATAGAAGGCCGTTACCTTGACAACAAAAGTCCCTGTCACACCAACGGTGAATAGACAACAGAAGGCCGCCACTCAGACTGTGACCAGACAACAGAAGGTCGTCACCTTGACGGTGAACAGACAACAGGAGGCCGTTACCTTGACAACAAAAATCCCTGTCATACCAACGTAAACAGACAACAGAAGACCCGTTATCTTGACAACAGAAGTCCCTGTCATGCTAATGGTCACCAGACGGCAAAAGGTCCCGTCATCCAGACAGCTCAACGGTCAACACAAAGCACTTAAAAAAAAGAAAGAGGCTAAAAATAGAGATGCCTCGTCAGACTCACTCGGACCACCCCCCGAGTGAGGGCAAAAAAGACTAAAGCCCGGCCATGGTGAAAACCCGCAAAGGACGCCATGGGCGAAATCGGGAATCCCGCTCCACGAAAACCCGAAAAGGCGTGTAGGCGAAAGCAAGAGGGGGTTGGGTTGGGTAAAATTCGAAAGGCGCTCAATCCGATAATGTGAACAAAAAAGAAGGAAACAAAAAAACAAACAAAACAAAAAGGATGCATACACAATAGTAAGGCACAGAAGGAACATTTGTATCCCAAAATGCAGCATTTCTCATTAATAGCATAGTGGAGTTACATGACCATCGAGGCAAGGCCTCGGAAGCAAAAACGATGGCAAAAAAGTAAAGGGATAAGATGGGTCATAGGCCTCATGGCCGGTCCCTAAATAGCTCCTCTAATGACAAAATCCCCACGTAGGGGGAAGACATTCTTTCCTTCAAGTTCTCCTTCTGGGTTCGAACTTCCAGCAGCGTCTACTCCGCCAAGGCAGCCCTGCTTTTATCAAGAGAAATAGCTTGTTCTTGTTCAACTCGGGAGTCAGCCAGGTCGTTCAGTTTGGCCTTTGCAGCGTCCAGCTCAGCCTCTAGTTCGGCTATTTTGGCTGCCAAGATCACCAAATCCTCATCATACCTGTTGATAAGAGACCGGCGGTGTTCATGATCATCGTGCAAGGGCTTCAGCACCGCCTCGCAGTCAGACTGTTGCACTTCTAAGGCAGTCGATTGATCAGGCAGTTCGTGGTGGAGATAATGGTGTCGCCTTGAGAATTTGAGCAACAGGGTGACTCTGCTCGCCCAACTAGCCAAAGAGCATCCCATGAGGGACATAACCCCCGTCATTTGGTCCGCAACAGACTTCACGTCTTCATAGCGTGCATCCGGGTTCTGTTGCACCATCAAACGCAACACAGATAATTGCTGCTTAACCATAATATCAGACTGGAGAATGCCCCTAGAAGAAGCAGTGAGCGGCACTTGAAAATTCACTTGGGCGTCTACATCTGCCCATAAACTCGTGTCTACTTCTCTAGAGCAGGAGGGCAGCTCGGCTGAAGATAGGCTACTGCCAGCCAAAGAAATCTCAAGAGCCCCACTCGTGGCGGCAGAAATTACTGTTGCTTCATGAATAGCCACCTCTTCATCAGCAAGGGCAGGCACAAGTTGAGTAGCTAGCGCCTAAAGAGGAGATCCGACGGGATCACCATAAGAGACTTGGGGGAGATTCTCCTTGACTTCGGGTGCGGGTTCCTCAGTCATACTTGGCACATTGGTAATTAACGGAGGGTTCGATTTTGTTCTCTCCACAGTTGCGAGTTTAACGCCAACTGTCGGCGAAGACTCGGGGGCAAAGATATCTTGGTCACATCCAGACCCCTGCACAAGACCAGAAAGGACATTGTGAGTCACTCATGCACGAAAAGGCTTACATCGCAAAAGTAAAGGATCACTGCTCACAAGAGCAAGCTCAGATGGGGCAGCAACGTTTGAGCTAGCACTATTGTTAGGGGACTTCTCCCCGCTGCTGGAAGAATCCTCCCTGATACTGTCTAGTGCAGATATCCTCTCCTTTCCTCGCCCTTTGAGTAAACTCCCTTCATTAGAGAGACTCCTGCTCGGCGAGGGGGAAGCATAAACGGTGCCCTCACTTGAGGAATCATTTGAGGAAATCGTGACTGGACTTCGGGACTCCTCAGGCGAAATAGCTTGACTGCCTTGGCGGATCTTCATGAGGGCCAGTCTGCCGGCGGCACGGTTGTTTACCCGAAAGGGGTCGGATGGTTTCTTAGCCCTCCGAGCTATCGTCTTCGCAGCTGGGTGTTTACTCGTGGCTGGGGCACAAGGAGAGGCCATGGCAGTAACTGACGAAGAGAGAAAGCAACGAGTGAATAACGAGAAAAGGGCAAAAGACAACCTCAGGATTAACACATGATCAGAATCCTGTTATGACCCTAACCTGCTACTTGAGGGGGGGGGGGTGCATCTGGTGGTGTTGATAATGGCACCAGGGAGTCTTGCTCTGCAATGGATTGGTTGGCGACCGGAGAGGCATCGCCTGTTGCTGACCCATGGAATAGACAAAGTTAAAAAGAGAGAGAGAGAAAGACGACATTGGAAATAGAACAAGTAGATGAGAATAGAGATCACCTGAAGGAGCATTGTGCTCTTGCCGACTGGCAAACTCTTCAAATGAGGGAATTGGTGGGCCCTCAACAGAACTCTGCGATACAGGGGACAAACCCCTCTTTCTCTTCGAGGCCCTCTTGGCCTTAGCAATGCTAGCCGCCATGTTGGACCTCCGCTTTGGTGGCTTCTCAATATATGGGCGGAGAAGAACCTTCTCGTCAACAAAATAGACTGGTCTCTTGACCTTCATTATGAGCTTGTGATATCTTCGTCTCCGGTCCCTGGCAGAGGGGTCTGAAGAAAAGGAGAAGAGGCAAGAGGCTAAAGAGGCATGATAAGAGAGCAAAGGACAATAGAGTGCAAGGAGAAGAAAATATACCTACTATGCCTGTGTAAAGCCGGCTCCAGGGCCAATAGGTATGCGCATTCTGTTTGGCTCGGGAAGCTGCCTCTCTAACCAGCCAACACACATCATTGATTCTGCAGCAGTCTTCAACGAATATAACCAAGTTGCCTTGGCTGACGGAAGATAACAAATAGTAGAGACTGAGGTGATCCATACCCCAGCCGTCTGCATAATGAAAGGCCACATAGAGTTCTTGCTCCAGAATCATCTCTTAATCTGTTTCAATAGTCAGGTTGTGGATATGAAGCAGTACGAACAGCCAAGAAATGTGCTCATAACGAGTGCGGTCTCGGTCGGGCTGTGCTGGAAATGCTCTGTAGGGGAAGGTTGTATCCACTTCCCCACTATGAGGCACAACGGTCAGGCGAGCCTCTTCAATAGGCCACAGTTGTGCTATAGCCAATTGTTCTGAACTGACACTGCGAAGATGCCGAAGAGTCGTTGGGAATTTGTCTACTGCAGCCTTTGGCAAGACCAATGTAGGAGAAGAGTCCTTGGCGGAAAGCCTCGCCTCTAAATATCGTTCAACGACCTTTTTGTCATTGGACTTCGGCCGCATCAAGTGATCCTTGTCTATATCAAGGGCTGGCTGAGCCGGTAGCCGCAAGATCTGGCGTTCGGCAACATCCCAACATTCGGTTTTGCAAGCCCTGTAAAAACCTGTACGGGCATTCCACCACTTGATGTACTCAGATGTAACACGGGGGATGCGGCCCGGCATCGGTACCCGAAAGATGGACGGATCAAAGTGATGAAAAAAGTCCCACCATTTGCAAGCCTGCTCTGTAATCTGGGCTCCCGCCACAGCTCGGCTAGACAAATCAAATTTGGCCGATGAGGAGGGGATATGTTGATCATATCTGAAATTTCGGCTAAACCGAAACGGATAGTAGGGCTCCAAATAGACAACGCTCCCCCAGCGGAATGTCAATACACTGGGCCGAATAGACAGGGCCCAGTCTCTGAGTTCTGGCTCTAGCACTGATCTTGTCAATCTCTGATTGCTAAATGGATGCACATACTCCTCAACCATGCTGTCAGTGCATTCCCGATAACGGTTGGCCAATGGACTGGGGTGATTGGCCAAATGCCAGAAATAGATGGTACCAGGGGAGTCGGTTGGAATGCTTGTCAACTTCCCTCTGACCTCGAAAAGCTGTGCAGAAGTAGATTGGGGCTCTACGCTGGCAAACTCTAACATCCTCGGAAACAACCGAGGAGATTGAAGGGATCTCGGAGCAAACTTCGGAAACAAGCTGCAGGCCTAGGCACTAAGAAAGTGCCAAGGGCCGATTACACGATGATGCCGTGGAACAGGGTGGCGGTGCAACTCACCAAGAGCTTGATACATCAGGCAGAGGGCTGCGGGCACAAGGATAATTTCATACTCCAAGCCATTTGGCAAGCGAGGTATATAACTTTGGGGCAGAGAACAGTCTCGCCGCCCACTGGCAAAGCAAAGGAACAGATCCAGTATGTCAGATAAGCCGCACAGTGAGTGTGCGGGTCAGCATTTGTCGGGTTCGGTCCTGTGTGGCGGCCCTTGAGAATCGATGCTGGAAGAGTCACCTTCTGAAGGCCTGAGTTTCTTTTAGCAATAGCCCCACCAGCACAGGCAAAATCCTCGTAGCGCTGCTTGGTTGAGAAGAAATAGGTCAGCCATACATGAAGGCTGATTTTTCTCCGTTCTCCTTTCTTCTTGGCCCGTCCAACACTGCAAGTGAGACTGAGGTGGCGATAGGCTTTCATGAGATATCTGTACGAATACCCTAAAGAATATTGGCCTTCGCCATCAGTTCTGTCTTTCAAGAGATCGGGGAGACACACCTCTTCGTAGGGTTCTCCATCAATAAGAAGACCAGTCAGCTGATACAAACTCCATAAGTCTAGTGAAGTTTCCCCTTCAGCTGTATAAAACGTGTTGAACTCTGGGACAAAGACTTCCTCTAGCCCACAACAAAGGCCTTTGGATAAGGGATATCGATAGCGGGCCGCAAATACACTATGATAGACACCCGCAGTTATCAGAAGCGGTGTGTAATGTTGGAGCACAAACTCAGCAGCCTCTACAACAAAAGAGCGGAAGTGATGAGCGTCTGTCGCCCGCAAGTCTCCAAACCATCCAGTTGCCAACTGATGTTTGAAGCGGATGACTAAACAGTCTAATAGAAAGGGCTCATCCCTATAGCCCCACTTCAACGAACACAGGAATAGCCTAAAAGACGGTCGTTCCCTATTCACACGGCCTGTTGAATTGTCCCACCTCGCTGGAGTGAAAGTGGGAGCGTGGGTAAGCCTGTTGTCTGCAGGGTTCGGATCCCTTAATCCTAGAACGGGAGCCCGTCGCCGAGGTTCGCCGATCTGATAGATGGGCTCGGAGTGAGGGACGCAGTTGGCTAAACTGTCCCTCTCCAGCAATATAGCTGCCTCTACATCTCGGACCATAAAAATGTCCCTCTTGATGCCTGGGGCATAAGAGCGAAGAAACTGCAACAGATGCCTATCCTTGGGGTAGTCAATTCTGTAATTCTCGTCACAAGCAAAAGAAATTGGCATTGAACTAAAATCGAGTCTCGACTCGTCCATGGTGTCAGCTTCATCAGAAGACTCGGCTATCATGGCAATCCTGTCATGGCCTTGACTTAGTCTGGGGAAATCTTCCCACAATACCAATGGCGCATCCTCTAAATGGTCTGCACTGCTAGCAGAAGGTTGAGCAGCCATAATTCCTACTATAGAAAAAGGGAAGCCACTTCAACAGGTTGAACAGACATGTAAATCAGACGAAATTTCGGCAGTACCTCCCCTTGTCAAGCGTACAAGTGGGGGTTCAACGGGTATTCGTCCACGCACTAAGGCGAGACGGCCCCAAACAAAGATATGCAAGCATGTTAAATGGCTCTCTGGAAACCGCAATCACCTCGAGGACCAGCCTACAAGGGATGAACGGCCCAGTGCCTAACTACAGTCAAAAGACCCGCCATCTGAAGTGTCAACACGGGAAAGGAGCCGCACCAGTGGAAGCCCTGCCGATTCGAAGTGGGCCCCCACCAACAAAAGGAACAAGAGACCTCGGATCGAGGGCGTCCTCCCCAGTTCCTTAAAGGCTCCGGGCCTTACTAAAGCTACCTTAGATCGTTACTACCCCACAGTGATTTTTGGGTTAGGGACAACCCCCAATTAAACCCGCCATTCGAAGCGGTAACGTGTGGACAGAGGCCGCACCAGGGGAAGCCCCGCCGATTCGAAATGGGCCTCACCAACACAAAGGAGGGTAGGACAACATAGAAAACGAAACCTTGGACTGTGGATAACCAACACAAAGGAGGGCAGGACAAAATAGAAAACGAAACCTCGGACTGTGGATATTTCCCTCTCAGTCCCCTATCGGCCCTGGGACCTACTGGGCCTTCCCCCATTTTCTTTGGTTAGGGGTGGTCCCGCCGAGCCCTACACACGCACACAAGCGTCTCCTGCACAAGAGAGGCCCCATGGCCTAAAAGATACATCGCCCAGGTCCCCTCGGACCCTTTTCACCCATGCAGAAAAGACAACGGGAAGGGGAGAGATGGGCATGCAAGCCCACATCGTTGCCCGCCAATACCCCTCTTACTGGCTTCCAGCCAGAACAACACCCAGCGCCACCAAGCCCACCGCCGGCGCTACAAAGGGAATACAAAAAACCTCCCCCACAAATAGGCCATTCTGACGGAAGACGATGCCCTACCACTGTCTCCCTTGCCGCTGGCGCTGGTCGTCCTCCTCCGTCGCCTCTAGAAGCTTCTCGCGGTTCACCCGCCGCCGCGTTCTTCGTCGTCGGCGCTCCTCCGAGTCGCTGCTACGGCCGTAGTCACCGGCTCAGAACCAAGGCTCGCCGATGCTCCTCCCGGCCGACACCGCAGACGCTCGCGCCGCCAAGGGACCCTCCTCGCTTGCGCGGACCCCCGCACTCGTGCCTCGCCTCTGGCAAGCTCGCCCAGTTGCCGTTGCAGCCTACAACCGCCCGTACTTGCCACCAAGCCCCGTGCTGCCGTCGGGCTCGCCCTCGCGATTCTCTCTCTCTCTATCGAGGAAGACGATGAACATGAGAAAAAAGGGGGGAGTAGAGAGAAGGCTCGCACTCCAAGCAGGCCAGGAAGAGAGAAGAGTAAGAGAAAGGGGCGGCCGCACGCCTTTTGAGGAAAAAAAAGGGGGGAATAAAGCGAACCCCGCCGGTCCGTGCGGGGCCCTCCCAAACGTCAGCCCGCGGTTCACGTCGAGCGCCGGTTCGCGAACCTCACCGATTCACGAGGCTCACCTAATCGAAACAAGTAGCGCCAACTCGACGATGCCCATGGACTGGCGGAGCGCTCTGCCGAATCACGTCAGTTCAAAAAAAATGGGGGGGGGGGAACTTCAATTGCCTATCAAGAGTAACACACGTCCGTCATCCGCGGACAACACCACCAAATAGAAGCAAACAGTCATAAATAGACCATTAGACCACTGGCACGGCAACAAGTCACATATCTGCCTATGTTAGTGCAAACAGTCAAAAGGCTAACTACACCCGCGGATGTCGCTTCTCGTGTCCTCTCGCACCACCCACGGGTGGGGGACATTTGTGAGCACCCCAAAATTCCTTAACGGGCCTTTCTCTCATGGCTGGCCCAATTCCTAAAAGAAACTCTTAAAAAAAAAAATTCATTTAAATAACCCATGCACAGAGCCCCCAAAGGATCCATTAACCAAAAGCCCACATCACCCCATGCAAGGGGGTGAGCATAAGAAAACATTACACCTCCCAAAAAGCCACCCCAAAAATGGCAAAAGATGTGGCTGCGTACAGGAGGCTAGAGGGCTCTTTTTGGGAGGCTTCTAGAAGCCTTTTTGAGGAGGTAAAGGGGCTGTTGCGTAACAGAGAAGAAGTGGGTTCTTTTTGCAAGGAAAAAAAAGGGGGCTTCTTCTCCAAGGAGGGCTGTTGCAACTGCTGCGTTTTGGTGGCTCCCGTGAGCTTTCTTGCTTCAGAAAAGAGAGAAAAGAAAGAAGAGAAGAGGTCAAGGAGGAGGAAGCAAGGGAGAAGAGAGAAAAGAAGGGAAGAGAGAGAAGAGAGTTTGTGTTGTCTTGTCACTTGCATAGAAAAGAAAGAAGAGAGAAGTGAGGGTAGGTGGCGATGGGCTCTCCTCCCCCTTCCTTTCTTTAGGCTTTTCTTGTACTCTTTTCCCCTCCTTTTGCAAGAGAATGTCATACCCATGTACTTCTGTCATTCCCCTTGATGTGAATGTCCCATTCCTCTTCCTTTTGCATTGAATGCTTTCCTCTCATCTTTTATGTATTTTCTGTTTCTTTTTTTATGTGTTTGTTTGAGTTTTTTTTTTGAGAAGAAAGGTGACGGGATGAGGAGCCACTCTTTGTAGAGTGAGGTTTCTCTCTTCCCAATGACCCATATGAGACCTTCATTAACTTCCATGCCCCAATAAATGAGGCTTGGGAGGGATGAAGTTTCTCCTTTCCCATGTCTTGGCATTACCCCATGATAAAACCCATTAGACCTTGCGTGGACCCCCTTTGAGGTGTGTTTTCCTCACTGTTTTGACACCACAATAGATGCTCTTCACTGTCCAAACAACCCCCCCCTCCATGTGCATATTGGTTTTGGGGCATGTCCCATTTGCTAGCCAATGGGTTGAACAATCAATGTTCATGCCCCCATGCTTAGCATCCCCTGCCAATGGCCTATCAAGCCTGCAACAGCAGCCCATATCGTCCCATTTCCATGGGTAAGACCAGCTTGAATGGTGCTGGTTCACTGCCCACAGGGAGGAGCCCTATGCTGCCGATTCAGATGATCTGGGGGTGGTCCTGCTAATTCGGTCAGTCTTGAGAGGTCTACCGATTCAGTAGGCAGTAACCCGCCCTTGGCCGAATCGCATGAGCAAAGTCATGCTCCATGTGCTTTCAGCCAAGGAAAGAGCCAATAGACCGATAAGAGACCCATTTAAGCCCCGGGTTAGACGACATAATGTCTATATCCGGATATATGGGTTTACACATCATCCATGCGTCGTTCGGATTTCGTGTGGTCACGACATTGCCCAGTCTCCTCGTAGGCATGCCTCGGGGATTGGTGTCGTGTGCCACCGGGGTTATGTCGTCTTTCGGCATATACCCTATCCTTTGGTACTGTCTCCATTTTGGTGGACGTGCATCGTGTTCTTCCCTTGTCAACCATGACAAGTGGAGTTGCTGCCGAATTTTCCCCGTGAGGGTTGAATCGACAAGAGACATTTCAAAAGAAATTCTCAAGGTCTAATTGACTCAATGGTATTCCAGCTTTGCCAATTCAGTTTTATTCCTGCCAATTTAGTCCTGGCTGTCGATTCAACCCAGGCTGCTGATTCGGTCATGCTTTACCGATTCAGTTTCATCCTGCCGATTCACTGTCTATCTTGCTGCTTGCATGCCTTGCCGAATCGAATGTGTCCCGCCGAATGGAACACGTTTGTGCTGCCGATTGACTACCCAATGACCAAGCAACGCTGAATCACGAATAGAACTACGACTCGCATGCTTCAAAAGAACAAAAGAGCAAATTGAAATCATTTCTTGATAAAAGCAACAAATGAACAAATAGATCACCTCATGTTTTACATGCCTCAAAAAAACAAAAGACCAAATTGAGATTGTTTTCGTGATAAAAACAACAAATGAGTAAGTAAATCATTTCATGTTTTACACACCTTAAAAGAACAAAAGTGTAAATTGGAACTTTTTCATGACAAAAGAAGCAAATGAATAAATGGATCATTTCATGACTTGGTCTTCTAAATGGAACCAAAGAGCCAAATTGGAGCCATTTCGCGATAAAAGAAGCAAATGAATAAATAGGCAAAGAGATCTAATAATGAATGAATAAAGGTCAAACAACATTGAATAGACACCATGCTTTTGTTACTTAGGCCTAATTGTTTTGATGCATCTCGCACTTCCATCGGATGTCTCCAGTTTAGGTCACAAGACTTTCTAATTTTGACAATTAATCAATAATTTTTCCTCTCAGAGGGATGTAATTAACGTCGTTGCGCTTAGGCAACGACGAGATTTTGGTCCAGGACCCGACACTCACTTTCGTTTGATGAAGTCAAACGGTGCGCACATAGACTTAAAGTCTTTCGGTTCTCGGAGGCAAACCATTTGTTGTCACCCTGATGATTGGCACGCCTGCACTTTGCGATTGCCGATTCATCTCACGTCACCATCGCTCGTGTAGCATTTAACGGCATTTGGATTAGCAATACGTATTCATGAGAACATGAGAAAACATGAGAAATGAGACCACAATTTTTTTTTAAAAAATAATTTTTTGGATCTAAAATCCATTTCCGCAAATATCTTGTAGTTCTTGTCCTTACCTTTCAAGATCTAGTTCTGAATTATTTAAAAAAAAATTCAG